>CM074118.1:3000000-3552500 GCA_037178635.1 Bombus dahlbomii
AATAGGAAAGATCAGAAGGGAGAGAGTTCAACGTACCTGGCGACGCGAATCGCCGACCTAATTTCCTTCGCGGTACGGTAGGACCCGCAAAAACTCTGCTTTACGATTATTACGCGTTCCAGCGTCGGATCTCGATATAAATAGACGTTCGTTCCACATGCTCGAGAGAGCGCCGCTCTAAATCACGCTCTTCCGCGTCACGCGGCTAACCACGACTCGCGTGCCTCGTTATCGTAATTCAACCCTCTTGCAACGAACCCGGATTGTCTCCGAGAGAACAGGCGATTTATAGGCGAGCTTTCAGCTTCTTTTCCAATAATCGGCTGGAAAATGGAAAATCAAACGATTTGCTGTAATTCCGTGGATAACAAACCCTTCGACAATTTGCGAGACTCTTCGAAATTTGGTTAGGCGGTTGGCGAGATCAATTCCGACTCGAAGCTGAATGGTCGTCTTATTTTAAGAAGTGGAAAAATGATCTTCCACATTGATGAACAAAATGAGCGTGGACGAAACGATCATCGAATTTTCAATCGTATATTTGTAATTTGGAAAAAGAAAGCGGCAGTAGGTCTTGCGCGACGAACTAGGTGCGAATGAGAATTATACGATTATTTTTGTATATCGAACACGATAAAAGATCGTAATTCGAGTCTCACGGTGATAAATATAAACATAAAAATACAACAGCAACATAATCGTTTCCATTTCGTTCTTCCACCCTGTAACAATCTCCACCCTGTATCAACTCATTACGAGACGCAACTCTCCACCCATTCATTTCCTGTCTAACGCCATATTTAATATTTTCGATGTTATTTGACACGTTCGAGTAAATCACGCGTGTTTGCGGAACGTAACGCGCGAGTCTCTTTCGTTTACATCTATCACGATGTAATTTGTTACTTTGCTTCGAGACGTATGGACTCGTACTTGACCGAAAAGACTGGAATTCGTTCCTCTGGTATTTCCATGGATTCGCAGCGAGCCATGGAAACATATACCTGTCTACGAACACCCTAGGGACCGATACCCCCTGTCTTCATAAGACTGGCAAACTTATGCCTACGTTTGCTTACCCTCGTGGCGAAGCGCTGTGATACGTTATCCCTTGGAACGACACGTGTTCTCCTTGCGACTCTATCGCCACGCCAACAGGATGCATTCGATCCCGTTCTCTTTGCAAATTGTGTACGGTAAAATTCAGGCGGCGTCAACTATAAAGTTCGTTGACGTTCCGATACCAGCGACGAGAATATTCTTCGTGTAATCGTACAGGGCGTTAGAGAGTCAATTTTCAAGAGCGGAGTTTATTTCGCTGGAAAGAACGAACCAAGTAGCGTGGCGTGATTTACATCGATAGATACGATTGTAAACTTGGATTGTGCGCACGGACGAGCAGGTAAAAGGAAGAAAGGGGGCATGTTGAAGTCGTCGCACGTTCTTTCGACGTTAGACGAGCTAGGCAGCAGGTAGACGCGCCTCGTTAGACGGCCGATCCGCGAAGCGAATGCGAGTGGCATCGTGCCAACGAACACCGTCTGATAGCAGCCACGTGCGACCGTTTCGTGGATCCGATCGAGCTGACGCTTAATACGATCGATTGGATCGTCGGTGTTACGACAGGAACTCGTTACAAAAGATTCATACAAAATTTACCGACTTTTTCCTCGACTCTCTGTCGTTGCTGTCTCCTTCAAACAAATGTGAAATATAACATACGATACGAATACGAATGTACATAGAACGAACGATGATAAACGCGAAATAACAATTTGATAAAATATAGAATATCAGTAAATTTACAAGCTACAGGTTACGGGTTTACAATGCTTTCCGAGTATGATTACCAGGTTGCTCCGAAAACAACGCTTCGCCATACAATATTTGCAGAAATATTTGCAAAGTGTCGTGGCGAATAAATATCGCGAATAAACCTACGTTGTTCGATATTATTAAACCCCCTCAACCTACGATTTACGCGCGTTTCTGGGCCGAAAACGTGAGCAAGCTCGCGCCACTTGTGTAGTACATAGCCGAACGCTATTGGAGAATATGCGAGAACCGAAGTACAGAGACCGAGGACAATTATCTTTCGGAGATATGCCAGAGAGACTGCACGCGAAGCATCGGGATCGTTTTCCAAAACACGTCGACCCGACAGCATCGAGATCAAGACCGTGAAAACCTTGCAGAGTTTGCCAGAGAAATAAAAAACGTAGAGAAACAACGTAAGAAGCGCAAAGTTCCCTTACATCTACCAGAATTGTTCGAATTGTGTCTCATCGTTGCAGATTGTTAATTTTGTGTCACTGATTTTCGTATAAATAAACGCTTTGTAGTACTCGCATCTATCGCAATCGTTGCATCAGGTTGTAATTACTTATCAAGTGTCGCGCAAATATTTGTAACATTAGGAGGTTATTATCGTCGTAGGTCGAGGGGTTAATCCGTGCTGGCGTCTCTATCGATAAAACCTGATCTCGTAGAAATATCGATACAACGCAGGGAGACTCGGTCCGCGTAATCCGTCGAGGTGCTCTTATGCGGGGAACGGCGGCGGTGGAACGCGCGTCCGCGGTAAAATCGCGGATTATTCGGCGGTCAGGTGGCCGTTTCGAAATTTCCAAGAGGCTCGCGCGTATCATCCCCGTTGTTCAGACAACGGATTTCAGTTCCGAGCATCGAGTCGGTAATTTTATAACGTCGTAAACAAGACGCGCTCGTATTGAGTCACGTGTCAACTGTCTTCCCCATTTCCTTTCTCTTTCTCTCTGTTCCTTCCGTCGATCTATTCTTACGTCCGTTACGCGCGAATCCCCGATACCCCAAAGCTTTTTTCGCCGATTTCCGCCAACAAATCGACCGGGTTTATCGCACCCTTCGAACGTTTTATTCCGTCTGTGATTCGACGGTTTAACAGGCCGCGAATTTCCAAGTTTGTCCGCCTTTCAGGTAATTTACAGACCGTTAATTTTGCATTTCAAGGCAGAGAGGCAACGTTGACGCGATACGCCTCGATTTAACAGAGTATTTATTTATGCCATATCTTTTATTTACCAACCGAAGGAAAGATTTGTTTCATCTACGCGCTAAGTAGATGCACGCTGTACGGCTACTGTATCTTTATTCTGCTCGTTGTCGCACGCTTAAACTAGCATAAAAATCCGTTATCTGCCGAAGAAAAATTTCTTTAGACTACAACGTTGCATCAATTAGCTTTGATTAGCTACCCCGAAGAACGAACTCGCCCGTTTCCAATTTTACGTCGTGCACCAGGTATCCGGTGCATCGATTCGTGAACAAAAAATCGTTACATTTTTCGCACACGTCGAGACAAATGTCCCATCTCGCTCGCTAAACTTACCGTTAGACTTAGAAATCGAGGAGAACGGGATTCGTCCAGTTTTTCCCCTGTAGAATTTTTAATCGTTACACCGCGGGACAATAAAATTCGCTGTAACGCGGAATTAAACGGGAAATTAAAACGAGAAAATTACCATTTACCGGACCCTCGTTGGGGACTCGGCGAGATAGGAAACTCGGGCGGAATTATTCCGAATAGAGTCAGCTCGTAAAGGGGTAAATGAAGGAACGTACACGGCCATTCTAACTCGGAAGGCGAAGTTTATATCGCCAGCTACGTTTTACATACAATCCTTGAGGGGGAATAAAGGTCTCGCCGAATTACCAATTCCGTCCAAAGGACATGCCGCTCAAAACCAAATCCCATCGAGAGTTACTTTAGAAAATCCCTCGTTTTTCGTGCCTTTGGCGATTCCAAGTTCGTAGAAAATCTCTTTGGAAAACGAAATTCGTTCGAAAACGTTCGCTCGCCACTTGGACGGATACGTTTTTTTTTTTTTTTTTAACGTTCGTAAACTCTGCAATTTCGTGGTTTCACTTTATCCGAGGCAGCAGGTTCCAGAGTTCCAAATTCATACGAAATTTCTAACTTTGCGAGAGAAAATTCGTAGCGCATATTCTTTAGCGCCACTAAGTAAGATGCATTTACCAAGTGTCCAGCTGGACAAATTGTAAAGTACGAATTAAATGATAAAAGAGAAAACGGTAAGGCGCTGTCCAACGGATAAAGAAGAGACACGTAAGTATCGTTTAGCTGGCAAGGGTTTCCTCGTCGTAAATTTCGATCGCAAGGCAGAGGACGTCGCTTCTTTCGATATCTTTCGACGAGTTCCTTCGACGAGAGTAGTATCGACTTTTTATTTACGTTCGACTATCCGCAAGACCTTGAAAAATAGCGAAAGGTAAAGTCTGCCCTATTTCGGCTCGTTTCGTCGGGCATCGACGTCTGGGTCGGATTAAGGCCGAATTAACTTTGACTTAGGTCTGGGTTTAAGGTCGTAGGAAACGCGTGCGCGCCACGTCTCTGCTCTTCGGATCTGGTCTTTTTTAGTCTCTTCGTGTCCGCACGTGTTTCAAATTCACATCGGCGATCCCTCGATGCCATCGATGCTTCCGAGATCGTACGGTCTTGTATTTGCAACGGAAACGTTGCTTTCGAGACGAACGTCGCGCATCCAACGAGCCACCCTCGTTCCACAACTTCCCTTCTTTACAATCTTCCCTCGACAACGCCGTAAATCCACCTGTATCGCATCGCGAGCAAGCGAGAAGGCCGCGACATCGTCTCGAAGAGGAGAATAATTTCGTCGATGCACGCACGCAACGTACACCGTAGCCGAGTGCGACGAACAGACGATGAATTTCTCTCGGCCGGCCACACCCTGGCTCGAGCTCTAAGGGTTCGAAAACGAGAAGGAAGCGCGACCGACGATGGATCGACGTTGGCTCGAAACGATCGGTCGGGTCCGCTATGCGAACGAAGAGATAGGAATTTGCATGGGAAAAGCGGCTAGCTTGGAGAGGAGAAGAGCGTGGCAAGAAATTATAATAAGGGATCGATCGTGGGTCGATTTTTTTTTTCTCCTTTCGAAGCCCCCGCCGAGTGTCCTCCGTTCGCGAAACCAGTCGAAATCGTCGAGTGGAAGGTCGGTCATCGGCAATTCCGCGCACGGTATTCTCTTCGTCGTTCGCCAACGAATCGCGTCCTTTCCCCTTTGCATGGTCGTTTTGCGACAGAGTCGCATAACCGGCCGTAATAAACACACCGACGTAATTATCCCGCCAGGGGATAAGACTCGCGTACCTGCGACTCGTTCGGACACTCGGCACAGTTGCTTCGCAACGATAATTTCAGTGTTCGTTCGAACAGAGTGTTTTATAAACTCTAGCGGGATAACGTACGAATAATAATACACGTAATAGGAGAGAACGAGTGAAACGGTCTACGCGAATGATATATCTTATCTATGAGAATAAGCGTGGAATAATTCCAGAGGTTCGTGCATCAGGTAAATGTTTCAAGATTTTTACGCGATGGGCCGTTACAACGTTATTCCTAACGACGAATATAAATATTTTATAATACACGTTCGTAACGCCTGTATCGCTAAATTGTTAAATTATTCCTTTCTATCACTGATAGCACGTACATTCGCGTAGAACGTGCTCTTGAAACTTTTACTAGTCTAGCATTATTATTACGTTAAATCGTCGAGAATCGTGCGTCTTAATCGCCGAAATAAAAGTAAAGGAACACCAAGATTACGCCTGGAATTCGTATTAAGATAGTTTTGGATTTATTCAACGAACGATTTCCAGGATCTTCGTCGATTCGCGCTCGTCTCGGCGCTCTCTTCGTCTCGACATCCACCATACGAAACAGCCACGTTCGTCCGTTTTTCGAAACGTCGCGCGCACACGCGTGTCGCTACCGCGCGACTGATCCAGTTTAGCGCACCGAATCATACGTATCTGAGAAAATATACGACAGCTGTAGTAATTACGCCGATCAAAGCAGCGGAAGAAAACGGTTTGGCGATGCTTATAAACGTTATCTCTCGCATCGGAATTATTATTATTGTTATTATTATTGTTATTGTCCGCGAGGTTGACAGCGATAAGGTTCGCGTTATCAAATCGTTCTGGATACGGCAAATATTTTAATTTTCATTTCGCCACGCGATTACACGGGGACGATCAGATGGACGATCAAAGTTAACGCGATACGTAGGAAGAAGCGAGTAAACAGAGGCGCGTTACCGATGCGACGATAATATTTTTCTATCCGACACGAGAAGTCTTGGCTCGCGGTGACGGCTACGCGCATGCTATAAATCAAGCCTAATGAAGCTTAATGCGAGGCGTTGGACGAACTATCCGGCCGAATCTATTCGTTTAACGGCTGAGATTTACGAGCAGATTTAAGCGGCCAGATTAAGCGAAACGGGTTCTCGTGGCTGGAAGATTTAAACAGGGACGCGACTTTCCGGGGATAAAGGCGTACGAATTGCACGATTAGAAACGAGACTCCGTGTGTAACGCGATTACGGTAATTCTCAATTGAAAGGTTAATATTCATGAAATTCTTTCGAGGAAAGTGCTTCTTCGAGCGGCAACTGTTTCGTCGTAAACGGATAACGATGGAGAAGATTTAAGCGCGATTTTAAATATTTATATAGGTATACCCCGGGTATACCTCTATTTAACTTCTTTACCTACGCACTCGCAAATTTAATTGCAAAGTTAATATAAAGGGTGTCCCTAAGAGGCAAACGCCGTTGGCACTAGCGCACTATCACAGCGGTTCGCATAAGAGCTGAAAGAATAACGCAACGAATTTTAATTTGTTCTTTGGTGTATTCAAATTTAAAATAATTTTGTGTCAATAACAGGCAAAATGACGGGTACTTGTCAAGGCGTAAAAGAGTATTGCGATCTGTTTCTTCGTCCTGTACAAGATGCCACGCGTTTTCGAAATTTTTACCGCGTGTCGTTCGATAAGACGATGTTATGAGGAAAATTCATTAAAAAAAAAAAAAAAAAGATAGATCGTTAGATGCTAACATTAAAAATAGAACAGCAGTCGAGTTGACTCGGTTTGCAATTTTATTTTCAAATTCGCATAACAGCTGAAAGAGTAACGCAACGAATTTTAATTTGCTCTTTGATGCATTCAAATTTAAAATAATTTTGTGTCAATAACAGGAAAAATGACGGGTACTTGTCAAGGCGTAAAAGAGTATTGCGATCTGTTTCTTCGTCCTGTACAAGATGCCACGCGTTTTCGAAATTTTTACCGCGTGGTGTCGTTCGATAAGACGATGTTATCAGGAAAATTCATTAAAAAAAAAAAAAAAGATAGATTGTTAGATGCTAACATTAAAAATAGAACAGCAGTCGAGTTGACTCGGTTTGCAATTTTATTTTCAAATTCGCATAACAGCTGAAAGAATAACGCAACGAATTTTAGTTTGCTCTTTGGTGTATTCAAATTTAAAATAATTTTGTGTCAATAACAGGCAAAATGACGGGTACTTGTCAAGGCGTAAAAGAGTATTGCGATCTGTTTCTTCGTCCTGTACAAGATGCCACGCGTTTTCGAAATTTTTACCGCGTGGTGTCGTTCGATAAGACGATGTTATCAGGAAAATTCATTAAAAAAAAAAAAAAAGATAGATTGTTAGATGCTAACATTAAAAATAGAACAGCAGTCGAGTTGACTCGGTTTGCAATTTTATTTTCAAATTCGCATAACAGCTGAAAGAGTAACGCAACGAATTTTAATTTGCTCTTTGGTGTATTCAAATTTAAAATAATTTTGTGTCAATAACAGGAAAAATGACGGGTACTTGTCAAGGCGTAAAAGAGTATTGCGATCTGTTTTTTCGTCCTGTACAAGATGCCACGCGTTTTCGAAATTTTTACCGCGTGGTGTCGTTCGACAAGACGACGTTATCGGGAAAATTCAGGAAAAATAGATCGCTAGATGGTAACATTGAAAATACCACAGCAGTGGAAGCGACTGGTTCTACGATTTTGTAAACGTGTCGACCCTCGTTTAGGTCGATCATGATCCCGGACGGATTGATAACAGCAAAAATGCACTTAAATAACGCGGTATTGCCTCTGTAAGAAAGTGACAAGTACAAAAATATTCTACCATTGTATATTTTTGAAAGGCCAGTCATTTCAAAGACCGGTTCATTTTGGTAGAAATAGCGTGGTTTTGTTGACTATCGGTGGCTCCAGCGTTGAGCGATCGATCAAATAGCCTGAAATTGGGATCACTGGACGTCGTTTCAAGGTCGAAGGGAAGTTGCGCGAGAATAATTAAAAAAAAACATGCGAATCGACGTAGAATCGAAAACTCGTAAAATTTTTTTCAATTTTGCTCGATGAATTTCTTATTGATAAACCGTGTGTACTACGGGAAAATATCGTAAAGGAAAGGCGCGCAGCGAAGGAATTTTCAAAGGGAAGCGTAAGCTCCGCGTTCAGAGCGCTAGGGGCATCTGTCGGTGAGAGAAGGAAGCTGCGAGTTGCGGATACGCCCGCTAGAGCGCAGGCTCGTCCCTCTTCGTAATGGCTGCCGTCAGGGTTGCCGCTATTGGTCGAGAGCGCGGCGGCCATCGCGAATTTCCGGCACGAATTTCCATAACGAAAATCATGATGGCCGACTCGGCTGGCCAATGACGCGACGAGGGTGGCGCTCGTCGAAAGTCGGCCGAAAAATGGCGTCCCTTCGGCCGCGTGACGCGCTTGGGTGGGGGGGGGGGGGGAGGGGGAAAGCGATTCCCTGTTCGAGAATATGATGGGAAAATGGAAAATGGTCGAGCGATCTGAACGGGAATCGACCTACTACTTCGTCGACTGTTCGACGAGAGAAAAATCATCGGCGTAGAATAAGTTACGCTTATCGGTTTGCCCCGATAGACGGAGAACGTTCGACTCAGACGTTTACGAAAACGGTTATCCATCGTTCGTTCCCTCGACGATCATCGAAAGGCCGATCCGACACCGATCCGTACCAGAGAATCACCACCAAACAACGACAACGCGCGTATAACTCTTACACGCGGATGCTTGAAACGGCGGGGTTACGCGGCCACGGACGATAGGGAAAAAGGACGAAAGACGAGGAAGAATCGGCTCGTAAAGGACGCAAAAGACTGGGTCGACCTCGAGCTTGGCCAAGAAACAGAGAGCGCGAGGAGGGGCGAGCGGCCAGGAGGGACGCGTGTAAAAACTTTTATGATCGCGGTCAATAAAGTGACGTAAACACCGGAGTGTTGTACGAGCGGCGGTGCTGTGACGTCAGGGACGAGCGGAAGTGGCGCGCGTAAACGCCACGCGCCTCGGTCCTGCCGCCACACCGACCAGACACGGAGGAGGCTTCCGCACGGGGTGGGTGGAGATTCGTGCGTGAACGAGAAGAACGAGAAGACCGAGAAGAACGAGGAGACCGAGGGACCGGCAGAGAGCGAGCGGTTAAGGGTGACCGTGGAGCGAAGAAGAACGCGGTAAACAGAGTCGCTTCGGCGGAGAGACGAAGAAAATGGGCTGTCTCGCGGGACGGAAAGCGAAAGAGAAGGAACGCGAAAACGAGAGACAGAGAGAGAGAGAGAGAGAGACAGAGAGAGAGAGAGAGAGAGAGAGTGAGAGAGAGAGAAGAGGAGCGAGAGCTGGTTGATGGTTTACGACATTCCGTTGATGGCCGTAGTGGCGTAGTTGCGGCGTCGAGCCCATAAAAATGTAACGAGCCTGTAAACGTTCGTTTATATTGGCCTGCCTTTACACTCGTCCGCATTGGGATAGGTTACGGTATCGTTCTCTGCCGCTCTCGGCATCCGGTGTACCGTTCTGACGTCACGTAAGACGAACGTGCGAGACACACGATGTACAAACGCGTCCGTCCTGCGCCGCGTCACGCGGTTACGCGACTCCTATTAGGCGAGTATTAGGCGAGTAGCGCGATGACGAGCGCGAGGCGGATGGTCGGTCGAGCGTTTCGATGCAACGCCTCTGTCCGTCACGAGCAAGCAGCGTTTTCGCTTGCTCGACGATCAACGCGACCTTGACCCTGCGGCGAAACCTGAATGAAAGAAACGTCTCCCCTGGCGGCGTACGCGACTCGTAAACCGGCGGCAACGAGCCCGGTGAACGAGCCGCGCGACGCTGTCTCCCTGGTCTTCTCCCGTCGAATTCTCGCTCTTGCACGTAGAAACGCGATACGATCAACGCTTTCCTGCAACGTTTCGCAGGCGCGCGAGATTCTAGGTAAATCGCCGTGCCTGCGAATTTGATAGATAGATTTACGCGTTAGTGGTTTACGCGTTACGCGCCTCTTAGCGTCCCTGACGACTTACTTTCATCTCTCGGTCTCTCTCGGTCGTCTTACATTTACGCTGGACACGCGAGGAATGTAGCTCGGCGTTACGAATTACCGAACGTCTTCGTAGAACGTCGACGACGAAGAATTCTCGCCTGGAGAACACGTGGTCGACGAGAGGCTGGCAGCCAAAAGCGACGGACCACGGCCGACCGAGCGGCGACCGAGTTTTACGATCGCTCGCGTAACTTTTTGCGGCGTAGCCGTCGCCGACCTTGACATCGATCCACTTGCGTAGGTAGGTAAGACGGGCCACGCGTGATTCACGCTACGACGAGAAGCTGCGTCAGAGGTGTTCCGCGCGACCGTTCGTTTTACGAACGCTTAAAAGTTTATAGGCGGCGATAAACGACGGCGTTTACCTTTATTTCGAGCGAACGACTCGTTCGCAGGCAGCCACGAGCATCGCGCGTTTCCATCCTCCCGCGGATAGAAACTCTGGCCTCTTTCGTTTATACACGCGAACCATCCTACGATTATGCCGTATCCACCTGTCTTTCGCGCAACCAGATCTTCGGATATCGTTGGAATAACGAGCGCGGAGTAGCGCCAGACTAGCACAAAGGATCGTTAAACGCGTAATTAGCGGCGCGCTGTCTCGTCCACGAGATTACCGATATATCCAAAGAGGTGTGAGAATGACGGATGATGGCTTATAGCGCGGTACACCGGACATCGGAACGTGAAACGCCGTTTATAGTTTTACGCCGTAACGTTGAACGTAACGCGAACGACGGTGCCAAGAAAAATATTCCGCTCGCCGATGTCGACGATAATACGTACAACGTTATTCTGCCACGTCACTGCGTGTCGTTTAATCGGTCCGACCAGTGTCCGACCAGAGTATCTATAAATTCGCTTTATTTCGTCCGATCGGTAACATTACCCAACGTAACGCGTTTGTCGTATTTCATACGAGAATTCGTGTAACGTTCCGAAATTTATTTCGAGTAACGCGTCGTTCGAGCGATTTGATCGGTGTCGCGAGTACAGATAAATTCGCTTTACCTCGATCAACGTAACTCGTTTGTCGGTATTTCGTATTAAGATTAACCCAACGACCTTCGATCCCGTTTACGATCGATCGAAATTCACTTCGAGTAACGCGTCGTACGATTAGTTCACGACGAGATCGTCAACGACCGTAAAAACTGCTCCGCGCGATCTCGAGTGAAATAAATGAGAAGAACGAATGGAAAGGAACAGTTGAAACTACCAGTTTACGAAGCATAAATTCAGTTTCATCCGGTCCCTCTATCGACTATACCTAACGCAACGCGCGTTTGTCATATTGTCATATTGAAATTCACATAATGTCGACGTGAATTTCGAAAGCTCGGAGCATCGGTATCCTCGGAAAACTGTCGGTTCTCGACGAGGCTGTGGCTCGTTTGGCTATTTAGCCGCGTCGATCGAGCCTAAACTACGGCGTTTAAGGACGAGCACACGAGCTCCGTTCGAGCAATCGAATCACCGTTGAACGACGTGAATTATTGCGGCGGTTGGAGCGGCGCACCAAGAAGAATGATCTACGACGATCGTAAAGCCGGTGATCGTAAATCGCCGCGGCGCATTCTAAAGCCGTCACGCAACGACAGTAATGACCGATCGAAAGTAGTCCGACGCGATTGCCATTCAGGATCCGCTCGTAGCATCGCGACTGTACTAACGAAACAAGTAGCAGCGCCGATCAAATCGCCGATCTCATCGATGAATCACCATCTTCGGCCAAGCTTGTTTTCCTCTTCGCATTCGTTAACTGGGCCATCGCAGCCGTCGTCGTCTGGTCACTGTCTATGTCTAAATGTTATTGCTCGTAAAAACGACCTACCGCGTAGCCGTTTGTTTTGCTCCAACCTCGTTCAACGGAATCGTACGCGTTTCGACGTTCGCGAGGATCTTTTCTTATTCGTTCGAATATAATAGTTATATAACGGTTACGACACAGTTACGTGTATGCGTTTGCAGTTTCCTAGGTTTATGATAATGGCGTGTCGAGCGCCGTGTCATCGTTCGTTAAAAAGAGAAATAAGAAAAAAAAAAAAAAAAAAAAAAAAAAGAACAAAGCCAAGCGTTCGTCACGAAGCTGCTTTCGTTCGTTTTCAATCGTATGTTCAGAAATTCGCGAGCCCGTTTGCTCTCTGTCGAGTATAATTTTCTATTGAAACGTGCAAATTTATTTGCGATTGCGTTTAACCATCGACCGAAAGTAATTAAGACGATAGAAATCTTCGACGTACGTGTCGGTTGTTCCGATCACAATCGAGAGGTACTTAATTAAACACGCCGGTCGAAGGATCGAGGAAATCCTTAGGACGATGCAGAGCCAGATACTTTGAACACATTCCTCGCTTCTTCCTTATCTTCGCGCGATCTTACGTAAGATTTTGCGTAAACGTTCGAGAAATTCCTGTACCTTGTTCGCAACGCGAAAGACGCGAAAAAGCGAGAAAGAGGACACGAGTCGCGACACAATGGTGACGAGAGATTTCCCGTGGAACGACGGCCTGGCCATGAATGAAGCCCGGATACGTAGGATCGTAGAAACGGCAGTGAGCCGTGCGACCGAGGAAACGAGCGATTACGCAAGCTTTACGAGCAATCGCGAAATGGTATCGCCCAGAACAACGAGACAGCCAGCAGACGATCAGACACGGGCCAATGCGACGACCTCGACGTCCCGACAATGCTTGTCACGAGAGAATTCGCTGCGTATAATTCGTCGATGATCCACGATACGCCATACCTTTACCATCACGTTATTGGTCGGAAAGATCGACCGCTGTATGTATTATAGCGCTTGTTTACGCGCTAACGATATGGAAGTCGTGAAAGAGATACATCCATCCATCCATCCACCGATCGATTGGTCGCGGAGCAACTTTGTTACCGACTCGGTGGAAAATTGGTTTTCTCGTTCTTGTGGCTCATTTTTTTCTTTCTTTTTTTGTCCGCGTTTACGCTTCTCATTTTCGTCCCCGAACAAACCGCGGATTCTTCGGACGGCCATTTAGGAATATTAAACACAGCGTGCAAAACGAATAACGTCGACGTCTCTAGTTGTTGCGAAGGAGATCCAATATATCCGGATGTCTAATGTATTCGTCCTCGGAATCGTTCGAATAGCCGCTGGACGAACTTTGCAATTGACGAACGTTGTTTCAACGTTGTCGTTGCGAAAAGGTTTCGACGAGTCGAAAGCCGAACGGCGAATGATCGCCGCGAATCGCCGAGCGTGTTACCGTGTCCTTAGAGGGAGATCAACAAACCGAGGGACGGGGGTCTCTGTCTATCTCGCCGATGAAAATAACAACCAGAACTCGAGCAGGCAGGCGTACATGCAAATTCGAGCGCTGATAAGTCCGGAATGGAACTTGAAGTAGAAGAGTCGGAGGAACAGAGGGGAAGAGGTACTTTCGATCGAGTAGAGAAGTATACGTCGATAGTGATAGCGAGAAGCAAGAAACGGCAAGGCAGCGTGATACCGCATTGCGTATAAAAGGGTTTCCTTTTCATGGTGAATCGACGATAAGAAGACTGATTTGTCCCACGGTCGCTTTGCTTTCTAGAAAAATCAAATTGGGTCGATGGAAAATTCTATACCTGGAATGCATAGAAATCGTTCGATCTCCGACTGATCGATCGGATAAAATACTTGAAAGAGAGAAATCGATCGTTCCAATATCTCGAAATTTTCGTACATTAACGGATAAAGAATTCATCCACTGGAAAACCGACTTATACACGCAGTGCGTATCTTTATGTCAATTTTGTAGCTCGATTTTACGAACTGACGGAAATCGCTATGAAATGCTTCCTCGTTTTCTGCATACAAAAAGATTAAAGTCCTTAAAGAGCCGCTGTAACTATCGATTCAGGCTGCAGCTACGAATCCTCGAATTTTCTTAATTCGATTCGCTTCGATCCTATCTTACGAGTCATTTTCCCAGAAAGCTGCTCAATTAGAACGCGAGTAAGATGAGGGATCTTCTTACGAGGAAGCATCGCATGGTTTCTCCATATCTGAACGATATTCCTATAACGATGTTCCTATATCAATCTCGATACTTTAAATTCACGGTAATATATAATCGCACACAGTCGCGTTATTTTTTAATCTTCCATACAATATAGTCAACAGAGAGTTTTCGGATGCTATATGTTCACCTCGTAAAGCGCTCCTTTTACAGTTCTTATTTCGTGTGGTGCTGCGTAAAGCACGTCTCGGTCCGCGATGTAACGCGACTCTGAAAACTGTTCTCGGCGAGATAACACGATATCGATAACGACGGTCGTTAGTTGCGATGTCGTTGAATTTACGAGCCCTGTCGAACGGTCGTGTATGCTTCGGCCAGTTCTCCAGCTAAGAAGGGAATCGAAGTGAGAGGAAGAGTGGTGAAACCGCGCGGAAGAGGACGCGCAAAGATTCTCGTGGAAGCGTCTACGTAATTGCGTCGTGTACGGTTCATTAGTCTACACGAAGTTGGCGAACAGAGAGGGAAAGAGGAAAGCATCGGATGAGAGGTAAAAAAGAGAGTGAGAGAGAGAGAGAGAGAGTGTGTGTGTGTGTGTGTGTGCGCGCGTGTAGAGGGGAAAGGCAAACGTTTATTCGCGGAGCCAGCACGCTCGTTATCCGTTCGGTGCCTCGTAATATTTTGTGATTCCCTTGTCCCCATCCTTCTCAGCTTCTCTTCCTCTCGTTTTCTCTCCCGAAGATTCTCCGCCGCGAGCACCCTTAATTAGAAACTTTACTTTGCGCGTTTAAATGCATTACTCGCCGTAATATTGCACAATTTATGCTCCCAAGAGCTGTAACCGTACGCGTTGCAACAGATATCTTTTGTGAAAAAAAAGCCGCGCACGTTTGGCCACGATATACCAGCCTGGCCGATATTAATTAAGCGTTAATCGAGCGTCATTTTGGATTGTTGCGATCGAACCCTCTTAATTTAGGCACGATTTAGTAACGAAACGGAATATAAAAGTATCCGTTAGGACGATGATCTACGTTCCGATTGATCTATATATAGAGGTACATGCATATTTTCGCGTCAACACCTTCGGAGTCGCGATACGAAACGTAGAGAACGAGAAGAAAAGGGAGAAATTTTCAGCAGGAAATTCGATCAGCTTCCTTCTTCCTTCTTAACATTCCTACTCCTATCCTCGATTAACATTCATACTCTATCGTATCTTTTCACAAGCCAAATAAAGAACGCGAGCTTCATATAGAAATGTAGGCAATGTTGCCGAGACTTTGTTGAAACACGCGAAATTCTTCTTCGATGTTAACAGATCAAAGGAAAAAATCACACGACGGCGATAAAACATCGATGTCTATATGCCAGGCTTACTGAATGACATCGTGTTTTATTCGAGTGTCGATTACGGGGCCAGAATCTGCCCTCGGACTTTCCTTCGATCCTCTCGTTCAGTTCCTCGTCCAACTGGACAGAACGTTTATTGGCCGGTTCGTTTTCCAGGGCCGGATTATTCTCCATCGAAACGCCGGGACGCGTCGAACCGTGAATAACAATTTTACGCGAAGATTCGACCCGAATGCACACCACGTCCGGATATTCTCTCGCCATCCGAGTTAAAAGCGTTCACGCGACCGGCCTTTCGAGTCTGCGGATTTCGCCACGATTCGCTGGACAAAGAATCGACTATTTCGATTTCGACCGCTTCTACGATTCTTTTCGTTACGTATGCTAACGGCTCGAACATTGGAAAAAAGGAAACACGACTAACCGCTCGAGCCAGAGATACTTGTTCCTTTTTCTCGACTAGATCGCCAGTTCTAGGTTTGGAATAACGAAGCCTCGAGATACCGAAATGACGCTGTGATTTTATTGGAAGACAGCAACTCCATTTACCCTCGACGCGCGAGCACGACGAGCTTCTACTTTTGTCGAGCAAGTCACCAGGAAGCGAGGAATGTCGACGAGCGTCGTGACGAGAGAGTTACTACCGTTCGACTCGTTTCGATCGTCGTCGAATCCTTCCTTCGTTCGACGTGCTAATTGCTCCGCAGGACAGCTACGATTCGAATTCACGATGGTGTGCAGTTTTATGTCGCACGGTAGACGTTCCTTCGAGATACCGGTCGCTTTCGAACTTTTTCTTGTCGTTTTTAATACCCCCCCCCCCCCCCCGCCCCGCTTGTGAAACTCTTGTAGTCTTTCAACGTACAGAGTTTGTTTTCTCTCTCTTATCGATCCGGTTAAACGGGTCATATTCACAAATAAATTCAAGTATACTAATCTCGAATATCATTAACGATTTCATTTAGCCAAATGACGCATTTTAAAATCACTATCATTTATCAAATAATGGAGAAGCGTCGATGTAAATATATTCTTGCGATATCGAACACTATCTGTGCCACATGCGTCTCCTCTGTTACGCTTTTTTTCTTTGTGATATATGCATTTTTCAATCGAGAAACGATGCGAAACGACACGTTCTTAGAGCGTATCGTAATTTATTCGAACGAAATTGTATCCGTAACATTGGTACTGAATATCGTAGCCCGTAAAGCTAGCAGGTCTTATCAGCCTCGCAAAATGGATCCTATCGAAGGATCATTGTACGCGCATCTAAGTATAAACCGCACGAGTACCTATGTTTGTAGTTCGAATGGACCGAATGTATTTCTAGAGACCGACAAGAGCACGATGGCCTCTCAGGCAAATGTCCTTGTTTCACGACGGCCACAAATTATATTACTCCTAGAAATGTGCAGCTTGGTCATTTCTGCGATACGATTATTTCGCGTCCTTCAAAAATTCCGTATGACACATGAAAATATTTATTGCACGGTACGCTCAATTCTGATATTGATTTCTACAGTGGAGTGGTATCTCTTTATCGAGGCTTCGAACCAACATCGATCCAAAAGCATTTCTTCTTTTTTCCTTTTGTAGAAACAGAGCTCTCTATGACATACGGTCGATTATTTTCATAAATCAGAATCCTCTCGCACGATTGAACCAACGTTATCAATGAAATTTTACAAATCGTCTATACTAAGCGATCCTTTCGTGCAAAGGTAAGCCTTGGCAATAAAACGAACGAACGAACGAAAGAAAGTATACACTCGGTTAAATTTCACAAATTAGCCGAATATCGTATTTTTAGTGTAACGCTATAAGTTTGCAAACAGCAGTCTACGACTCAGCGAACTATAATATTTATCTAGCCTTTTTCAACTCACCAGTACGATTATTATAGCCGCTGTCATTGTTCCTATAATTGCTAAATCATCGTACGTGAGGACCAAAAGCCTCTTTCGAATACCAACAAATACTAACAATTACGTTGAACCTTGCCGTCACACCGGTAGCTTTAGATCAAAATTGAAGAGCGATACGCAAAACACAGAATGCCACCGAATGGACACTCTCCTGCACCGTTCCTCCGCTGGTTTTCGAATCTCAGAGGGAAGTAGCCACGTCGCTGTTGCACCCACAGGCCCACAGAGTTCGTGAACGCTCATAAATATTCCTTCGAAGTAAGACCCATAAAGAAACTGCTCGCGGGCCTCGAAAGGGTTGATTTTTTCTTCGGTCAGAAGCGAAAGAGGAGACGTGGAAGGAGAAGAAAAGAAGTCGGTCTCGCTGTCCGAAGGAGGTAACCACTCTCTGAGGTAATAACCGAGGAAGGACAAAAGGCCTTGCTGTTCGTTTATACGGCTGGTCACGGCAGGATTAAAAGGGTTGCAGCACTCGCACGGATATTCGCTTGGCGCACGCTTGAAATGCACTTCGCTTGTCTTCGGGCCAAAGGAAAGAGAGAGAGAGAGAGAGAGAGAGAGAGAGAGTATGAGGTAGAACCGCGGTGAGAAGAAGTCTTTCAGCGGAATTGGAACGCGACGATCGAGAAACCGCTCCGTGAAATGAAATAGAGCTGGCGAAGAATCGACGATGCGGGGTGAAAGTAATTTTCTAAAGAAAGAAGGCTGGAACGAGTGGACCAATGTCGAGAGTGAAGCACCGTCGGCTCGAGATCCTGGACCAGATCGAGTTTCGGAGAGGGGAAAAAAAAAAAAAAAAGGAAAAAAAAGGGGAAAAAAAGAAAAAAGAAAGAAATATCGAGAGGGAAGAAGGAAGAGCTTGGTTGGTTTCGCTCGGTGAATTCCAACGTTCGGCTTCTGTCTACTAATTAGCCACAGACCGAGGCTTCTCGAGCTTCATCGGTCCCGAACGTATTTCCATTACGATCGCTTCAAGAATATCGTATAGATCTACTCCGAGGGTAAGAGGAATGGAAAGATCTAATTAAGTCCATCGATCGTGGTTGACTGTAATTAAACCGTACGAATCCCTTGACGCGACCTCATTCGCTCTCGATCATCTTATCGAACTTCGCTATCTGTCACGTTGGCCTGACGTTGTCTCCGCCATGCTCGATATTTGACGAGCTCTCCTCGGCCGTATTTCCCGCTACACTCGGGGTTTGAATTGCGCAAGATTCCGTCGCTGTCTTAAAATAACGGCGATATAATTACGCGTGGGTCTGACTGACTTTTCCATCGCTCGCGATGACAACGTAGGATGTGATGATATACGTAGATACACGTAGATGATACACTTGAAAAACCCAGATCCTGTCGATCGGTATGATAGAAGCAATTATCGAAGTTAAAAGCAAATTAAAAGTATAAAGCTTGTACCAGAATGCTACATTTAAAGATACACACAAGACTTTACCCATACAATTTACAATAAACCATCTAAATCTCCAAAAATACAATTTTGTAAGACCATAAGATATCAAGATTTATTCTGATAATTTTCAAGTTAAACTACCGCATCTAGTTGATACTACTGGTTTTAATTAGCGATACGATATCGAACTATGTATCTTCTTCTCTCATAGCGGAAGCAATAAAACATCTAACAAGATATTTCCCCCTTTTGATTCGCGTCGAACCTTTCGCGCTGAAATTTTCAACAGCAAGTGGAATCTCACGGAGAAACGCAGTGAGAGGATTTACGCGGTCACGCAGAAGATGATGTTAATCGCACGCGATGAGAAACGTTAACGACGGTTCGTTGTGTAAATATTCACGAAGCTTCGGAACAATTTCCTAGGCTTTCCTAGGTGGTACCGCGACCGGGCGCCTAGACGATTCCGCAAGATGCTCGAAGGGCAAACGTGACCGGCTTCATTGACTTTACGACCACTAAAGCGAGTCTTTATAGTTCGCGCTCCGAGTGGCCTGCGAAAGCCGCGCACGCTCGCACCACATTGTTTCATCGTATTGTCAGAGTTACGTTCTTAAATATGCGACATGCCGCTCCCGTGCGCCAGTCAACCGACGCGTCGCTCCAACCATTTTCTATCTCTCGTTGATCTTGCCGAACATTCAAAGCCGAGCGCGATTGTAATAAATTTGAGAAAGTTCGAACGGGAACCGATTAGTTGGTGTATTTTATTATCTCTTTTTTTTTTTTTTTTTTTTTTATCGATCTTCGATAAACTGCGAATATTTATGTATTATCTGTGAGAGACTCGAAGAAAGAGAGATGCGCGGAACAACACGGAAAGATCTCTAAGTTTCCATTTTCGGAATATTCATAGAAATATACATTTAAATTATATTAACGAAGCAAGTAAAATGGCTCGTGGGAAAAAGGTAGATAAATATTCCGATTTTCGTTTATATCGTATCCATGCGTTTCACTTTTAAACCAAAATCATTTAAAGTTTATAGGTTTTTTTTTTTTCTTTTTTTTCTATAGACGTAGATATCGACTATTCGATAGTTACTGAAATTACTAGAAAATCACAAATTCACAGATATTTTCATTGTCGGAATCGTCCCTCGGCGTTTCATACGCGTCTATCTAATCGTTTGATTAAACCGACGGGAGGTCGTAGCAGAGAAATGACCGCGCGAGTTGCATAGGATGTTACAACATTCGATGCAAACTTTTCACCGCAGGATTATATATATATATATATATATATCGCTGTGTAATATGCGACTATCTTGACGAAAGTTACAGCAACGGCGCATCGGGTCCCCCAAACAGCCAACTGACGACTAAGCTGCGGGTATTCATCAAACTTTGAAACTTTGACGGACTTATGTTAAAACCGTCCGACATCATAACACGAAATCCAGCCAAGTTGTTATCTGCAACTTGTACAACGCTCTCAGGATTCGCGATTGCAGTCGAGAGATGGGAACTGGAATCCTGCTCGATTAGAAGGAAGCGTTGCTGCTCGATCTTCTTCGCCTCGACAACGTCCATTCAACACGTATCGCGAATAATCAGCAACTCACGATCGTTCCAACTTTCATGTTTATACTTAGAATTCGAAGACCCTAGGAAATCTTTCACGATTTCCCGGATTTCCGCTTTATGCCGCTTTAATTAATTTTCTCTGAACTTCTATATTCCAGAAATCACAAGTATTTGAACATCCATTGACGTTTGGATGTTTTTTTTCGCTGCTTCTGTTATTTGATCGTTTTATTCTAAATCGAACGTTTCATTCGTAATATAAAATTTCCTTACGAAGTAAAACATTAAATAGAAGAAACTTCGTTAACTTCGTTTTTCGATGAACGAAGCGGATAAGCATGTAATTATCCTAATACATACGGCTGACGGTGTACGAGGAGTACGCGTCAGCAGTTACTTACAGCTTTTCAATCGATCGATCGTGAACACGCGACACAATGCGAACGTTCTATCTGCATGTACCACGGAAAGTACATCGCGTACAGCAGCGAGAGAACATTGTGCAAAGTTCGACTACGCTGTATCTGTGCAATCGGTTAAAAGGGATTCGTGGGAAGGATACATGTCCTTCGGTTCCTCGGGCTAAAGAGTTAAAATAGAAAACTCCTCGGTTGAACTACCTTGCGTCGAGGTGTCCGAAAAAGCTATAAAACTATAAAAGTGGCCAGCGAACAACGGAAGGGTTGAGAATAGCCGGGGTCGCGCACCTCGTTTCGACCTGTGCTAATTCCATTTCAGAAATATCTGAACTGCTTTTCAACGCAAGTCCCTCAAGGATCCATCCTGTGACGGGATGCGTTGGAAAACTCAGTCGTTAGTCGAGCAACTAGAAGGAAGGTTGCCACAGATATACGCGGAACACCATTGAAAATAGCGAACGAAACACACGCGGCTCGTTCCAAATCCCATCGTTTCCCTTCGATTGCGCAAGTATAAACGGAACGTATTAGGCTGACGTGGTGGAAACTTGTTGGTGGTGTTTTTAAACGAATTCCTCGGCGAGTCGATACCAAGAGGAAAGAAACGAGGGAAGAAGTTGGATTCGTTGGAAAGCAGAACGGTTCGAAATATTCCATTGGATCGCGGTCGTAGTTTCTTTCCTCGCGCGGCGATAACGATAACTTCCACGCGGCTTGCTCACGTCGTCGAAGAACCGAGGCCTCTCGAGGCCTACCGTCGATGGGATGGTTCGTTGGGATACGCGGGGTTTGCACGAATCCCACGATTCGATCGCTGACATCCGACTCTGTCCTGGAAATAGGACCGGACGATGGCGTCATACCCACAACGCTTCAAGATGGCGAACAGTTGCTTCAGGCTTCGTCTAATTATAGCCAACCTTCGAGCAAATTGTGTGGATCGTTCGATGCAGAAAACAGAGGAAATAACGGACAAAGACACTTTCAATCTGGTATTCTTCTTTCACAAGTGCGAGTGGATCAGACAATCGATCGTGATTTAAAAAAAAAAAAAAAGACGTCGTTCACGGGCAAACTTATTCCGTGGGATGGAACACCGAAATAATTGAACGGCTGACTGAGTTTCCGAGTAAACCGGGAAGGAAAATTACCCAGGTCCGGCATTCTTGTTAACACGGGAATTCTTATTACGCGGAACCCCCACTGGTAACGAGATCCTCCACTTAGCGAATGCAGCCTCGCGCGATTTTACACTCGTCGCGCTTCAGAAAACCTTCGCTGTGTTGATGATGAACTCCCGGGCCAAAAACACCCCGCTGGAACTCGGACGCACACGGCAACTGGAAGGCGAATTCCACGAATTTTTCGAAAGAAATTGCCCTTTCTTGCGATTAGCGTCACGGTGAATTTTCGTTCATTACTTACGCCAATTTCACCTGTTACGTTTACATTTCTCTTGCACGATGGAAATCACGATGGAAAGTGGAACACACCTCTCGTGAATGTAATCTTTTTCTTTTTCGACTCGTGTACAACCAACGCAAAGCATGAAAAAAAAAAAAAAAGAAATAAAATAAAAAAAAGAAAGAGAAGAACGTTATATGAAAAAGTAAACTTCAAAGGAGCATCATCGTAAACAACGAATGAAGAGTTTGGAGAAACCAGCGGGAGATTCGAATGTTTAAATTTGAAAAAAAAAAAAAAAAAAAAATCACGGGCATTAATCGATATGCAAGCGGAATTTTTTCCCACTCAAACAGTTTCTCCCTTATTTTCTCTCTCTGGAGATAACGCACGAATCACACGATTTTTAAACTGCGTCATGACGTATCTCCTGGTCGATATTTTGTAAAACCAAACGAACGTACGAGAATATTTGTTATTCATGCCTGTCATTTATGCGCAAAATATCGCGATACGACGCGAACCATTGTAATTTTTCAAGTTAATTTCCCTGCGATTGCAGCAAAACGAAACGTTTCATCGGGACGCCGAAATTTCACAGCGACATACGTCCCGATCGTTGCTCTCTTAATCTCTCTGGCTATTTTTACAGTACCGACGGGAAACAAGGATGTCGCGGACACGATGACAACACTCGAAAAGTTTCATCTGCCGAATTGACCGTCGCACACGCGTAACGCGTTGCAATCGACTCCGCGATGAAAAATTTACAAACCACCACACAAGGGTCGACGAATTTTGACTCCGGAGGAATATTTTTATTTTTTTTTTACTCTTTTCCGTTGAACAGACGAATAGTTACGGCCACGCTGGACCCTTGTGGAAACCACGTCGCACGACGTAATCCCCGGGGAGCTATGGGAAATGAATTATAGACATGGAGACTGACGCGAGAAGGGAGCAAAAACATACAAAATGGAGCCTCGAAAGGAATGTCAACTCCATTTCTGCTTATGTTTCCGACGATGCCTTTTTCTCGGTGTCGAAAACTTTTCATATCGTTGGACACATTACCTTCTCGAAGTAAAGCTTCCAGTTCGTACAGTCGTGAGAGATAAGTTCGATTGGAATGAAGGTGAAACAGAAAATTTGGGCAAGCAGTAAATAAGTATAATATTTCCGGTTATTTTAATCGACGAGTCTGTGTTTTTATCTCGCGATAAGTCTTCCAATATCTAAGCTGAAATCTGAGAGATCGTGGATTCCCGCGATTTCAGATGCTGCTTAGAATTGTGCTCCACGGTTCCTGTAGCACTTTTCACATCGATCTCTACATTTCACTGCATACGATTTATTTTGTGTGCTCGAATGAAAATTCAATGTACGCGTAAATGCCCGTGTCTTGATCGTGTACTTACAGGAAAGGCGTGTATGATTTACTTTGATCTATACTCGAAGTGGTTTTCGAATCAATAAAAAATTAGCCATTGGGCAAAACAAGCTCGCAACTTTGGCGAAGAGCAACCCGTTCTGATAAAAATTCAACGTGGACGAGAGCGAGAAAACACAGTGATCAGATCAGCATCTGTCTCCTCGAAATTTAAGCTGACCGTTATTTTGAAAACTATTACTTTTGAAATGTAAAATTCCTCCAACATGAATTTAAACAACCGTTAACCTAATCATCGAAATTCTACTACTCCCTTATCGAATTGCCAGATTTATCTAACCATATAAATGACAACCACCCGTTATAAGCTTTTCGTTATTTTTCACTCTTCTAAGCCTCTACATTCCTTAACAGATCAAAGTGATTCCCGCCCAGAGGATGGCTACTTAAGACTATAGATGGTGGAAAAGGTGAACCGAACGAGCAACTAACCGGGTTGTCTGTCACTTTGATCCGATGGTTTGGTCGGAAACAGTCTCGGATGGGGTGAACCGTTCTACACGATGGACTCTCGCCGTACTCTTCAAGGAGAGGTACTACGGAGAGGTAGACCAGTTACCGGCGGAACTGGCGCACCAGCTAATTAGGACTTGATTGGCACTCATCCCCGCCACTGCCGCGCCAGAACACAGGCCGTTAGAAACCATCAACCTATTTTCTCTTCGCTTACCCTTCGTATTCCCTGCCTTCTTCGTGCGACTCTCGTCTCTCTTCCTTCTTCTTCTTCTTCTTCTTCTTCTTCTTCTTCTTCTTCTTGCCTCTTCTCGCCTCCCCCTGTAACTGGCCTCCCATCACGAAGCGGCCATCGGCGCGGTGTAGCTCGCTCCGGTCTCGTGTATAATTGTATAATTTACTCGGCAATTTGGCCCGCGGTTAATTTGTATAATTTCCCCGTGGCCGTGTACGTAAATTCGACGAACCCCCTTTGTAGGTTGGCGCACCGCGCCGCATTCGAATACCGTGGCCAGTAACGGGGGAGGCTGTTTCCACCCGGGCCGCTCCCGGGGGATTATTTCGTGAGATATCTCATCGTTGACCGTTTCTTTCCTCTGCCGTTTGATCGTTTTATTGGCCGACGCTTAGCTACTCGACGTTAGCCAGAGCGTTTGGCCATCGGGTTCAAACGACTCGGGATGATTCGCACAATGAAGAAGCTTCTCTCTTTTATTTTCACTTTGGTTATTTTGATCGATTATATCGATTGGATAGGAGAGAAGCTACATGTTCGTAGTTTTGAAAGAAAGTTTCAGATCCGCCTCTGGTTCTTCTTGCTCTTTCCACGGATTTCCGACGGGGCCAATTTCATTGAAATTCGCAAGGAGACCCGCGCCCGATGGAAACTTATAGAACTAAGACGAACCTACATCCCTCCGCGAAAAAAGAAATTTCGGCGAGCTACGATTCTCCGTTCGTGGATACGCGCAACCTTATCGAGCAGAAATTCGTCGATCTGGCTTTATCTTTGGTACGTGAAAATATACTTGGTAATTTAAAATTTTTAATTTAATTCAAGAAAATGAAACTAAATTTTGACGAATATATATTCGCATAGTTCTAGGATGTGACATCTCGAGGGACATATTGGAAATTTCTGCACGTGGGCAAATGAGATCGAGGTGCACGGATCCTCGAATCGAATTTTCCCAGAAGTTCGAATTGGCTGCAGATGCAAGGAATTGGCACGGCACGGAGCATTACGAAATTTTGTTTCCGTGTTAGAGAACCGTGCCGGCCAATATTATCCGAGACGATGTTTTTCATATCGAGTAACGATTGTTACGTGAAATTATTGAATGAGCAAAGCTTAAAATTAGATTTCTTTTGCATGTAACCGTATATTGTGTCATACGTGAAAATAGCTCAACTCAGTGTTTTATTATCGGTATTAAATAAAGATTATCTCGATAATAAATCTTAGTAACAGAGAGATGATATCTCTACTGGTCAGGTATTTTCAATTAAAAACTCGAGACAGAGCGTGTAACCGTCGCGATAATAATAGCGATCTGTAAGGATCACGCGAACAATGTTGATCCGATCGCTGGATTTTGTGACGATCATTTAGACGAATGGGACGACAAGAAATAGACCTTATAGTTCCTTACCATGACGACATTAGGCGAATAAAATTCATACCGGAAGATATTTAATCTTGGAAAGGACTTGGAATTCTTTCTCACGAATGCAAAAAGAGAATTTAACGAAACGATTGAATAAAATTCCAAACGAAACGTTACGTTAACAGAGTACGTAAAAACGTCTCGATATTGTACCGACGTGGACATATTTTCGAAAAATGTCCAAGTTACGTTTCGAAGTTTCGATGTCCAACAACCCCAGGAGCCCAATGATGATTCAAGTTTTAAATAAGCTACCTAAAAACGTCTAGGCATGGTGTTTTCGTGCGCTGGTTCTCGTTTTCCAAAGTCTCCTTTTCCGTCATCGATCCTCTCATAAAGACCAGATTGTCGTATCGACCCATGTCACGTCGAAGCCGAAGGCAAGAATATCCGACGAGAACACATCTCGCTTGCTCTCCGTCATTTCGTGCTCGTTTCTCCGTTCGATCTCTATTCCTCTGTCGGATATTCACGCCGCGTACCAGGAAAATATGGAACGTGACAGAAAGGGCGAGATTTACGGTGGCACGCCACCATGAACGACGCTTAACGTCGCATAGCGGTCGCGACCACTACAGATTTCTCTTATCTGTCGCAGCTAGTCGTTCCCCCGGCCGTGTATATAGACGAAAAGCCTATCTATCAGCTAGTGCATACGAAAGTACACCCGCTTGAGCGAGTTCAAAAAGTAAATAACATACGTACGCGACACGATTTACTCGCGAGGAACATGTTTTCTTCGACGACGTAGAAGAATCGTTGCGACGCTTTAACTCCATCGAGTTACGCGCACTCGCGACTTTTCCAACGTGTACATATCGGAGTATTTACCGTCTGTTCGCGTACAGGCATACTTGGATTCGTATCGTTTCGTTTATCAAAGTAACCGGAGGATCACTGGAAACTGGCGAATCCTCTTTAAATCGATCCACGATGATTGTCGGTTTAAATTGCAATTAAAAAAAGAAAGGAAAAGGATTCGTCACGGAGAACAACTTGCTCGCGGCTGTATCCTTGGTCCGAGGTTGATATTCGTTCCGCATTAAGGTCTCTCGTCGCGGAATCCATTTCGCTTTAATGCAACTTGCGTTATAGATACCACGAACGTTGGAAAACTGAACGGCTGGCTGTCTCTCTCTCTCTCTCTCTCTTCGTCTTCATCTTCTTCCCAGCAGTGTCTCTATCACGAGGACATTAAAACTTTTCTCATCTTCTCCTAATCTTGAAAAATGGTCTCTTTCGGAGGTCGAAGAGGAAGAAAGTAAGTAAGTATGTATATGTATACATATCTATACGGAGACTGCCATCGTGGTAGCGCAACCGCCAAGAGACAGAGACTCGAACGAGATACCTATGTAATTATTCACCAGGGAGTTCGCCTCGTTTCGCGTTATTCCCGTTGTACAATTCAACCCCCCCCCTCCCCCTTGAAATCACCGAGCCGTTTTCATTTCGGATTCGTCCAGCTTTCCAGCCACCGCTTGAAATATTTACCTGCCAATCTAAATTCAGATTGATGCAAAGTCGTCGGTCGAACGAGTTTTAGAAAAAACGCGGCATGTATTCATGAGCAATCACTGCCAGATTCGTTTGCCAAACGAAGGTAAAATATCACATGTCCCGCGGATCGAACGATGTCTCCGTCCTCGTGGTTCAGTTCCTTCCCGATGAAATTCGAAGCGATCCGTGGAGATCGTTGCGTTGTGGCGTAACGAAGAAACGTACAGAAGCAGGAAGGAAAGAATGGGGAAGACAGAGAGGCAGAGAGGAACGTATTATTCGAGCGACGAGAGGGATCCATCGAGTGCAGATAGAATGCCTTCCCTGGGCTGAACGTGAGGAAACTTCGTAGGGCGGTCTGATGATGGAAGAAAGGCCGACGAGGGGCATCCGGGCGGAAGAACCAGCATCGAGCAAAAGAATAGACGGGATGCATTTTCCTGGATAGGAGGTCCGGGGGCAATTCACGCTGGTGGATGGCATGCAGCACACACGTGGTCGAGCAACGAACAGGAGGCTGGGTTAGAGCGGCGGTTGGTATTGAGCCGGTGCGCGCGCACTCTGCCTCCTTTTCAACCCCGAAACCTCACGGGGGCGACCATCGTCTCGATCTCGAGGCACACGGCCGTCCGCCCCATTGCGTCGCCTATGCATTTCGCGTGCGTTCGATCGCCTGCCTCAAGGTCGTTCGCCGTGCGAAGAATGGAATCCTCGGCGCACCTCGAATCGACGTATAAGCGAGAGCTTGATAGCCAACGTGATATCTCCTTTTTATTCTTAATATCGTCAGGCTATTCGTATAATACGTATTTATCAGTCGGTATAGATAGATACACACGGGCCGAAAGTTTAGTAGCTACCGATTCGTATTAAAAAGGGATACGTGTATGGATTTTCACGAGAGAAATTTTCTCTGTTGCTCTAACGGGAGGGTAGCCAAGGACGGAGTATCGGTGTTCTTCAGGGCACGTCGTTCGTTTATTGCGATCTCCATTTTTATGTGGATCTTCCGCTTCATAAGCGGAATCTCGTTGGCGAAACGGCTTTCTACCCTACGAAATATTAATGTCGTTTCAGAGGACTGTAGTCACATCCACCTATGTCTCTATTTCCCGATGACCCGCTATATTTTCCTTAGCCTTTATATTCCGCCCTTTCCGCCGTCCAGCGTTCGTCGTCGAATCTCCGCTGGAAATATATCTGCCTACCGTTCGAGTATAACCTCAACACGTGTGTCGGGTGCAAAGGGTTTAAAAACGCGGGTTATAAAACAAGCGAGGCCAGCCAAACGTTGACACGTTGACGAACGGCAATTTAAGATAAAAGAAAAGAAGAAGAAGAAGAAGAAGAAAAAAAAAAAAAAAAAAAGAAAGACAAGAAGCAAGGAAGGAGAAAGAAAAAGGCTCGGGCGAGTCGAAGGTCTCCGGAAAAAAGGGGTAGACAGAAGAGGCAAACTTTTATAACCCTTTCCACGGCACGCCGCGCCGTTGGAAATAGCAATGCAACGACTGTTGTTTACCTGATGCTCACCTTGACAATAAAACATCGTCGAAAGGGTTCAGCTTGAACACGCGAGGTATAATAAACGAATTTAACCGGACCGCAACACGAAGGCTGACCAGGAAGGACGTTTTTTTAGATGGAAAAAAATAGCTATCCTTTCGAAACGAAGCAACGAAAGGGGTACGATGACCATTTTACTGTTATCTGCCTGACGAATCACGATGGACTGCAAAGCCATCGGAATGACAGGTGAAGGCTTCGGAGACAGTCTTTGCTCAAGGTCTTGAGACGCGACCACGCGAAAATCTTTATCCGTGCTCGTTCAAAGTGATATATATTACGTATCAAGGTTCCAGGATAACGTGCTTGGTTGATATATCTCTTTTGGCTGCGTCGCGCTTCCGTTCGAGGTAAGTTTGTTTGTTACTCTTACGAGATTTGCATATACATAGATGCCGTTATTTTCCAACGAAGCGTAATTTTACCATCGAAGTAGTATCATTATTACCATTATTAAACGGATTATCGAACGATACGAAATTTAATGAATTTTCACCCGACTAATTGATACAATAGCGTGGAAATATTTTTTGCAATGTTACGTTGCAAGTATACGTTCTTAGTAGTGCTACGAATCAGAAAACTCGAAAAAAAAGATGATAAAACAGACAGCTAGACCGTGGTATCCCAATAAGTAAAAAATTCGAATGATTGTCTGTTCGTTTTCAATCTCGTTCGTCGAAGAATATCTGTCGAAAGGACCACCATGACGGAAAAGCAACGAGATATTTTCCCCAAAAAACGGAAAACCATCCCGCTATGGACGTTTACGATACCGTGAGCACTTGAAGCTCTAAAACCAGAGAGCATGCCCGCCAGTTATCTAACCTCGCCGTTAGCCTGGTTGCGTCATGCTCTGTCCGACAGCTCGATCTCGAAGCTGCTGGCTGTTGCCGTACTCGTTGCCGTAAATTACACGTAGCCATTGCAGTTGTATTACGTTACACGGTCTCTAATGTTCAGAATATAATGCATAGTTTATTATAACGTCGTGGCTTTGTACAAGCTACACCGCACGCGGCAGCCTATCTAGGGACTAGGGAAACTTGTTATCGCCATGGATAGTCAAAGTTGCACGTCCGTGCGGAGAACACGGGACACGAGGATCCTCGTAAATTGCAATTCCACGCGTGGGCAGCCATTGGCGCGGATCACGTCGGGGAAATTTGTAAATTCCCTTTGTTTACGGCGCTCGTCCAACGATAAGTTCCTCGGGCTATTTTACTTTGTTTCCACTTGGACGTCCGCATCGACGCAGTGTTCGGACGTTCGACGAGTTTCATCAAGAAGTGGGCGTTATTGCCGATTGTTTTTAGTCTTTTGTAAATTTTCTTCTAGATCCGATGAAACTTTATTTTACGAGTCGAATAGACGCTTTGGAATTGTTTTGAAGAGCTGCAATGTTGCAACGTTGAAGTGGAAGTTGGGTGTTGCAGTATATAAATGCAGTGTATAAATAGAGGCACGAAATGGAAGCTTGTAATTTAGATTCCTCGAAATGGAATCGGTACGGAATGGTATTAAAATGCCTAAAATATTTCTAAAATTCCAAATCTTCGATACATGTACGAAGAAGTACATAAACCAGACGTATCCACTAGCGTCTTGACAACAAACGTAAATTAATAACGTGTTAGAAACTCGCGGCAGAAACATTCTGCGATATCTCTTTGTCCGTTTCCCTGAAAATATCCGAAGGGGCGATTACGCGGCTTCTCGAATTCGCGCGAAACACACGTGCCTTTTTAAGAGCGCGGATATAGCAGGAAAGTTTTTCGAAGTGTCGCAACCAGCGACGTAAGCCGTCGACTTTTCGTAACTCGGCTGACGAGGGAACAGCGAAAAATGTTCACGGTTTTCTGCTTGTTCTCGTCTAGAATTTAGGGCGAGGGTGACGCTAGTGAGAAAAGACGATGATTCGCGCGCACGAGTACGTACGCCGGCGTGACACAGGGCGAGACGGAAGCGTTAAAGGACATTCTACCGTTCAGGATGAAAACAGGAGGGAAAAGCGAAGGTGAGAGGAAGGTACGGCGTCGAGTGTGACTCGGTACGACGGGGTGAGACAACAAAAGTTCAATTCCGAGGAACGACGGAGAAAAATCTTTCCCGTGATTGCATTTTCTCTACTCCGGCTGTGTCACCCGTGTCCGTAGTCCGCTCTCCTCCAGACGGAAATCGCCTCGGCCCTTTCTGTGCAAGATATTGGAACTCGATCGTGACGAGATTGATATAAATATTTAAAAAGAACAGGCCCTCTTCCTATCTCTTATATCCGAGAATCAGTGAATATCCTAATACGGTTATCCGATGGAAAGAAGAAATTTTCCTTTCTCTTCTTAATGCAATTCGCACTTGTTCGCAACAAATTCGCAATTTGTTTCCAAAGTGTCGCGATTGAAATTTTATTAGCAGGACGACAAATTATTTATAGGTATCGAACACGGAATCGGCAAGAAGAAACAGCCTGCAGGAAATAATCTTCCGTTCTTAGCCCTTTCAACGTCCTCCGGACGATTTCGATCTTCTTCTGACACAGAATTGAGTTACCTTAAGCCATAAAACTTTTCCAGCCAACACGTGCGAATGTTCTATCGCAAAAAGGAAGCTAAACATCTACTTCGTTCTGCTTATATTAACAACAGGATATAGAGAGCACGCTCTACGAATTTTTTAAAACGCCGAGAAACACCGGTTGAGACAAAGGGGATGCATAAGCGGGATTCGGCTAAAATTTAGCGAGAGGCAGCGTTGTTATTTGCGTACGGCGTGGTTGGAACAATATTTCTCCAGTATCGAGCTATAAAGGGGCGCGCGTAGAGGGATCGCGAGGAACGACGCAGAAACGAGATTCCATCGACCTACGGGAACACCTTGGAAAATAATTTGACAGCTGTGTACGTTCGCCGATAACACGGCGTTTTCTCAGTTTTCCGTTTTAGACAGGAAGCATAGCATAGACCGAAATTCTCAGCTCCTGGATTTTCCGCTGGAATTCGCGTCTCGACAGCTTCGCCCGAGAGTTACGGCGGCTAAGAATTCTATACGCGCGACGGCGAGGAATCTCGAAGAACCGTATCATCCGCGCGGTATTCTGACGCGATTTTGTCAAGGGAAGGAGAAGAGAGAGAGAGAGAGAGAGAGAGAGAGAGGAAAAAAAGAGCCGAGAGAGATTGAGATTGTTCGACGAACTGAGTAGATTCAACTGGATTTTGAAAATATCGTGCTTCGTGTATTATCCCGAGAAACTATTTCCTCGTTTTTTCCTTCGTAGGTTTCGACATCGATTTCCTTCGTGTCGAGTATAACTGGAATCCGACGGTAAGTCTCTGGACGTTGTAAAGCTTCGTTGCTCTTTGAACGCTAGCGTTTTTTGTCGTTAGCAGATGGAAAAGTAAGTCGGAGAATTGTTGGGAGATTTTCGAGGACAAAATAGAAAATAGTTATCGAGTAGAATATGTTAATCCTTCGTTTTACAAAAGGCTTAAAGGAGCAAGATATTATGAAGTGAAAAAGTATGATATTCCGTAAAAAAATTACGTTACGCGACGGTAGACATTACGGTAAGCTGTTGCCTTGTTTCAAAAAATGGACAAAGTCCATTTATTTTTCCGCGGGTTTCCTTTTGCTTCTACCTTCATTTTATTAACCCGCGTCAATCCGTCGGACGCTACTCACGCTACGAGTGCGATAACATTCCTTCAACGTTTGCCTCGATCAACCCTTCTAATAATTACCTTCTCGTTGCACAACCTGAATCGCCTATGGAGATGAAACGCAGCTCGGTGTAAAGAAACATTCAATTTGGAAAACTATCGTCTAGAGTCTCGAGGTCGAATCACGCGAAAAAACAAAAGAAGAGAGGAATCTCTGAACGCTATGTTCGAAATTTCTTCGACAAGATTCTTCCGGGATGCAAAATCGTTTGGCATTCGTAGAATATGTTCTCGTTCCCGAGTCTCCTAGTAGAAGAGTTTCTGTTCGCCGAGAGAACCTCGCAGCGACCGGCGAACCGACAGGTGTTCTGTCTCGATCCGACGCCGAAAGAAATTCACCACTTTTGGCAGATTTCAAAATCTTCTGGATTAATGCAATGCAAATGGCGCGCGGTTCGAAGGCGACTGCCATCTTTAACAAGAGAAGGGAAAAAAAGGACGCAGGTGTACACGCGGTGGGGTGAGGAAAGAGAGGGGCTAGTCGACGTGGAATTTTCTATATTTCGGGCTGGATGCTTGGAATCCGGTTCCCAGGGAGGATATAGGATATGCGTAGCGCATAGCTGATGCGCGGCGCACAGCTGCGAGGATTATATTTCTCGGCGAGCAAATTTTTCCTCGAGGGCGTCGCGTAATCGCACGTATATAACGAAGTAAAGCTGCCGCGACATCTGCGACACCGGCAGCGAAATCTTTTCCTCCGCTTGCTTCCGGTTAGTTGGGCTCGGTCGCTGGAAATTAATTAAAGGCGATTCCCTTGCGACCAGCTTGACCTCTTTCTATCGAACCTTCTTCCAGAAATGCTCGGTTGCTCGAGGTAGCGTTTCTAGCTCGACATTTATTTTTAGGGAACGTTGGATCATGCAAAGGGGTGCGAGAAATTCAGCGACGAGTTAATTCGTCCGCCGTGTCAATTAACAGATCATCGATGCTTCGTAGACTCGTGTCGGGAAATTCACGTTCTCTCAAAATTCCACCGGTTTTCACGCACGATCACGTTTTATCGCTTACCTTAAGGGCAATTTTATAAATACTGGAGACTCGTTGTCCAGAAACTCTATGCGAATTAGAGAACGAAATAGGAAATTGTCGACAGCGTTTGGACTGAATAACTAGATTCGTTCGGATATTACGTCGACAGTTGCACACTTTTGTTGCAAGCGATCGACGATTAGTCCGTACGGTTCTCTTAGGGTTTCTTGTTCCGAGAACCCTGGAAAAGAAATTCTCGGCGAAAGTCGTTAGCGCGGGTGTAAATTCAAGCGATCACCGCTTGATCCATCTACCACTTGGTTCTTCGACGCACGTCCCTCGAGTTCTGTTACTCGTTTTCGAGCGCGAATCCACGAAGACACGTATTCTCCGTGACTAAAACCGCGCGACGAGACTGCGAATGAATCTGCGACTCGCGTGGAGTTCGTTCAGAGCGAGTAATTTACGTTGGGCGCGGAATAATAATTTCTTCTTTGTCGCGGGGCGCCGCTTTCGCCTAATTACGCACATTCTACCGGCGAACCGGCACGAAAAGTGCATCGACGCGTACGAGTTCTTAAAACCAGCGAAACGAGAAACACCGTTTGCAACGAATTAGCGGCGGACGTGCGCTTCATCGTAGATCTGGAAATCTCCGTTCGAGCGAGTTACAATTTGCGTTAATACGGCCGAACGGCTTTGTCTCCGGCTTCGGTCGAACTGCTGTTTATAAATAGGATTACACTGGCCGTTCACTACTGGCCACTCGTAACAAGAGTAACGCACTCGTAAATAACGTGCAAGCGTATCTCTTTAACCGAGTGCATGTAATCAGGGAACGTTAATTGGCGATTCTGCCTCAAGATCGTACGAATCACTCTGCGAAGAGGGGAAAAAAAAAAAAAAAAAGAAAAAAACAGCATCGGAAATAAATGATCTTAGCATTCAGATCATTACACCATAAACGTATCTTAATCTTGTTCCATCGCCTAATTAGTAATAGTGTAGGGGAAAAATGTAAATTGCAGGCTCCTTACGATTTCCAAGAACAACACGCCGGGTGTTCGAAAACTAGAGGATTCCACTTTGGAATTATCCCGTATATTTAAAAAGTTATTCAATCGGGGCTCAATTTTTTTATTACGGATCCTTTTGCAACGGCGAAATTGTCTTCAAAAACGTTTCGAACGATACTCCTCTACTTTTTTCTCCGTTTTTATTATTTTTTATGTTACTAGTGTTTATGCCGGACGACGGCACGTAGATGACCCCACTGGACGTTAGGGTAATTGCATTCAGGTTTCGGGAGACTGAGAGGATACAGCGCGGTCGCCGAGCAGCGCAATAAAGGCGGTCGAAACTAATAACGGGTTGAATTAGGGGTAAGCTATGCGGGCTATTTCGTACCGAAGGAATTCTTTTCACCGTCAGGATAGCGTACAGTTTTCTTTTTAACAAGAATTTACCCTCGCCGACATGATCTTTTCGACCGAGCTTTGCCAGAAGCCAGATACGAAGTTAATTTTCTTTAACGTTCCTGGTCACAGGTATTTTTGCCTCCTACAATTTCTTTTTTTTTTTCTTCTTCTTCTTTTCTTCTTATCGTTCGTTCTTCTTTCTTTCTTTCTTTCTTTCTTTCTTTTTTTTTTTTTTTTTTTATTTTAAGAACAAGAAAACAGTAGGTGGCGATTAAGATGATTAATGATCTGTTCACAGGCCGTTTCGAATCTGCAAGTTGTTAGGAGACTTACTTATACGTATCTATCCTGCAAGAAAGATTTATAGGTATCTTCGAAATAGGCGAAACTATCGCGGTTACTCAGCCTGACAGCTTCCGATATTTACCAGATTGTAGCGAAATTAGCGTGTGTATTGAACGAAACGGAGTGTCTTTCTTTGAGTTAATTAGACATTGGCGGGTATATATTCTACTCGTTTAAAGGCTAAGAGAATCAACGACCCTTCGTTTCAATTTCAAACGGCCGGAGCGATCGATCGCGAATCATTCAGACTCGCGATAATTGAATTAACGGTGACACCCCTTAGTAACAACCATCTCGGAAAGAACTTCAGCACGAGGATGTTTAATCCCGTGAGAGAGAACCTTTGAAAGGAGCGGGGACGCGTTACGCAAAGTGTTTTACCGTTCGTGTCTTTCCTACGACGTCAGAATTTCTCGATGATCCCTTCGTTACCTAACAACGCTGGTCGAATAATTTCATCGAAGGGACGCACGAGGGGCGTGGAAAGTTCGTTTCAAGTCCCGAAAAAGCAACACGATATCTGCCTGTTACATACATAGCTGGGATGATTTTATTAACCGAGATCATTAACCGAGAGAGATCTATTCGATCGCGAAACGTTGGTGAAATTTGAACATAGCAATAGAGTACGTAATCAGCGTGCGCGATAAGACGGAGAGGTTTGATTTCTACGGATTTCCACCGGTGGACAAGTAGTTTTTGCAGCTCGCACGGTACGTTCGTGCAGACAAGGTCGTTAAACGCGGGCCAGGCAGGCGTTAAACCTACTAAAATCGAAGCTGACCCAGGCGAATGCAACTACCCTGAGCCGTGCTTGCGAATCGCCGGAGGTGAAAGCAGTCCTATTTCGAGCCGTTTATAAATACTCGGCGTGGACCGGTTACAGTTAGAGGACGGAGGGACCAGAGGAACACGAAAAATTCGATGGAACGTTACGAATAAAACGGATAAAACGAGCGGAGAGGAGGACTGCTCCATCGACGCCATGTCCGAGCGCCATGTCCTCGATCACGGAGCACGCGATTCGAGCTGCGGCTGGACCACTCGGCTCCCAAACATCGACTGATTTGTGTCGCCATCTAACAGCCGAGCGGCCAACTTCGTAGCCGAGCCTCTGTCACACGAGGCCGTGCGCTTCTATATAAACCGGCTGCAATTCGGCCGCGGATCGATCCGGCAATCTTTTTCGGCATAGACTTACAAGCGAGCACGCCCGAGGAATGCTTTTCCCTTCCATTTTTCACCCTTTCGCTCTGATATATCGTGGGAACTTTGCCGCGACCGTCGGGTCAAACCAGCCCCGACCGGATCGATGGAATTTTCACGCGGGATCCAGGGATTCCTTATTCGAAGAATCGAGGTCGGACAATACGAAGGGGCGAACGGGCACTTTTGGTTAGGGATGGATCAAACGGCTGGGATAAGAAACTGGAAGAATTTCAAATCCGCGACATGGAAGTAGAATTACGAAGGGTCTTACGTTTCTACGTGTGTCGCAAGGCGATATTTGATCCAATAATCGGGCTAAATCTAGCAGGGTCGACAAGCACCGCAGATCGTTGATCATGTTTATTCTCCGACGAGAGATTCTAGAGATCCTGCAACAAGGATTTCTTGGAATTATGAAATCTGGCAGCCATCCGGCGTAACAATCGCAGGGTTCGCGTATTATTAATTTCAAAGATACATCTAGTACAGTAATTTCGAAGTATAAATTAAAAATCCTATTCACAGCTGGCTCTTGTATGGGAATTCAAAGTTCTCCCAATCTTTCTCCGAAACCGCTATGCTCAGCTCGACACCCAAACCACACCAAAGTCTAGTTGGATCTCATTACCACTCGACGTTGGAGTTTCCACTAAAAAACTTCGCCAGCATCGATATTAATACCGTTTAAGGCGATGCAATCTCCGAGGAAGACCTCGGCAAGTAGCCTCGTTGCTTCAGCCTCGACGGAATTATTCCAAGCTCGTTAGGAAAATCTCGTCGGTGTTCGGTCAAACCATTGATATGCGCGGACTCTTTCGTAGTTCGGGAATACTACGGCCTCTTATTAATCTAGGTACCTTTTTAATCCTCATTTATTTTCCTAATTTATTCCTCTTCGCAGATAACGAATCTTAAAGCGAGAACTGGTCGTAACAGATCTTAGAAAAAGCGTGTCGAAAAATTTCCAAAGAAGATTCTACATTTCTTAATGATAATACGTTTACGTGTATCGACATAGTATGCGGTAGGATTTGTTAGTATCGGACAGTTAGCCTATAAAAGCCAATAGGTTAACGGAAACTATCGTCGCGTCGTTCGACGACGAAGGAGGCAGCATAGAGGCGGCATAGTTTCTCAATCGTCGTTCCTGCGTCTGAAACCCGAATTTCGGGACGACGATTTCGTGTAACATGGACACAAGGGATCGATACTGACGTACTTCCCCGACACCTCTCGGGTCATGGTAGTGGGATCGTAAGGGCTGGGCAGGGGTTGTCGGGGCGCGACCGACTGGTCTCGACTGGTTGACCCGTCTCGCCACGTCTCAACCCGCTTCACCCCGATTCCGAGTCTCCTACCCTCCGGCTGGCCGTCACCACCCCTTTCGTCACCCCGTCACCGCCGCCCCGGAAAGCTTCCATGAAAATTGACTAGAGAGCCCGTCCAAAGATGGCGCCACGTGCTCCGGCCAGCAAAAGCTTTCCGGCAGCCAATCAATAAAAGGCCCTGGCAAGGGCGTGAATGACCATGCAGGACCTTCAAAGATTTTCGTACACGCACGCGCTTGCCTCGTGGCTCGAATTTAATTTTTTCACACGATTCCCTGTTATTATCATTGCGAGTCAAGGTCGTTTAAACGGTGTCGGCGATTGTCCGCTATTAATCCCGAAGCTTATCGAACGAGCTTTTCATTTCGGCTTTGGAATTCGTCCACTGTTCCTGACTTTGGTTTGCGCACCAACGATGCGAAAGTAAAACTAATACGGTCTGAGTCTCGCTTCAAAATCTTTTCTAGAGAACACGCGATAAAATCAAGTTGTTTGTAGTCGAGCGTTGCAGTTTCTACTAGATCGAAACGACGAATGAGAATAATGAACGAGGAACGGACGAGTCGTTACAGGTACTCGTCAAGATTTCTTAGATTTTTGGTAAATCGAAAAAGCGATAGGACTAATGTACGTTGGCAATGCGGCGTTGATGGAATCCAATTTGCGAAGTGAATCCAATTTCCTGCCTTTCCGCAGGCCGATCGCTTCATCTCACACACTTGGTGTGGGGTGGGGTGGGGTGGGGTGGGGTGGGGGAGAGGGAGAGGAGTTGCTAATCTCCTCGTTGCTCCGTTCGACGCTCCGTTCGAACACTAATAAAATCGTTCAGGTCCGAAACAGTTTACGATTCCTTAAACCGAGCGTTCGGACGCGAACATCGAAAAATCTTAATCGCGAGCCACATAAAGAATTACAAGACGCCGCTGCCGACTGGAACAGCCGCGGTATAAAGGATTAGTCGCGTTGGAAATTGATCTGCCGCGCGTTATGAACAAGCCTTTTTATGAACTGCCCGACACCACCGATCCTTCGATAAAGCCTCGCGATTAACCGGTCCGGGATGGTGTAATAATAAACGCAGTCGCGTCGTCGCGTGGTTGTGTTCAACCAGACCGCGATCAGAAGAAATAAAGAGACGGAGGAGGAGAGTGGAAAGAGGGTGCAGAGCTAAAACGAGAACGGAACAGAAGGTGAAGCTGTATCCAATTAACGTTTCGCGTGTTGTCCAATCGGTAGCAGGGATTTAAACGACGATTCATCGCGATTAATACATCGGAACAGGTTTGCAGCATCGATCCGATTAGAATTCTCAGCCCTCTGAACGGACTTTCGCGGAGTTCGATGCAAAATCAATCGCGTTCGGTATCATAGATCCTTATTCGCATCTTCGTTTTATAGACGTTTCGTCGCGGTAGCCGTTGGTAGGCAAACCGATCGACGTTTTCGATCTCTCTCTTCTCAAATTCTGTTCTCTTTTTTTTTTTTTTTTAGGCTGAGAAAGAAGGCTGCCGGCAATTTAAATTTCAAATTTGAAAAACGATACATACGTATTCTACATAGCGGTCTTGAAACCTGTCGCTTTCGTTGAATGTTTTGTTAGTCTGCGATCATTTAGGTTACAATTCCGCGCGAATAGTAACGATAAACGAGGAAAGACAATCGGCGTCGGCCGATTCTAAGGCGTATCGTTAAAGACAGTGTCTTTCAGAGCATGATAGAGACCCGTAGCATTCGTACTGTGAATACTATTGATATGAAAAGAAAAAGGACGATGCTGAAGTACACAGGAAAGGGTAAAACTAGCAAGAATAGCGAACGAGGGGCAGGAGAAATTGTTTGAAAAGCTGGTCGAGGGGTTGGGGGGTCGAAGTAGGGATGAAGTTCTGCCGGTGCACGAGTTTCATTGGGCGGAGATAACAGAAGGTTACCAGAGTTAACCGAAATGCTGAGATATTCTCCATCTTTTTCGTGCGCTTCTCTTCGCAAGAATATAAAATATCCCGTCCAATAAGACGAACCGAATGAAAATTTCGATTATTACTTTCTAGATATTTCCTTTACGTAGAATGATTTAGGTAAATATTTTCTGCAGAAAGCATACAACGCTGTATCAACGAAGTTTCGGCTTGTCGAACGTTTTTGAAGAGATTATATAACGTTATGTAACAATTAGAAATTCGCCGAAACATACGTAAAAGAGACGAAATATTGAAAAGAGAGTGTCTTCGATAGTAGGACTTAAATTTTTTTAACCTTTTCAGCGTTCAATCGAGGGAACGAGAAGAACGAGCAATAAATTCGAAAAGAATTCCCAACAAATCAGCCGGAGAAAGTGACCGCGTAAAATCGGTTCGCCGGAGTGACGACAGACGCTTGAACGTTTCTTTAAAAAAAAAAAAAAAAAAAAAAAAAAAAGAAAAAAAAGAAAAATCTCTCGAGGGAATCCTTTTCACGACCGAAACACAGCGATTCGAGAAACGCAGATAAGAAACAGTTTCCTGCCATCGTCGATACGCGATCCTTTCCACTTCCCTACTTCTCTATTTCCATCAAATCGCTCCACTAAACAACTCTGGTTTCTTTCTTTCCCTTCGACGCCTCCTTGTCGATCATCCGGGCGTCTCGATAAGAGCTTTTCAGAGAGAGAAAAAAAAAAAGGAATGCCTGTTCTCTATGATCATTGGCACTCCATTGCGACTTTCCACGATTAAGAAATATGTTCAAGAAGTATGTTCTTAATCCGTCGAGAAGTTTCGATCTCCTTCCTAGGAGGAGAAGTTTCTCAATCTCCTCTCGATTATTCCTCGAATTATATTCACGTAAGTTAGTTGGAAAGAAAATACAACAACGACAAGGACGAACAAAAGAAACGAACGAAATAAACGCGGATAAACGAGGCGTAGCAAGTGAACCAGAGGTTGTTAGCCAAAGGTGATTGGATGGTGACAAGGGATAGACTCGTTCCAAAGTAACTGATAAATCATTCCTCTCTCTCTCTCTCTCTCTCTCTCTCTCTCTCTTTCTCTTGTTGTCTCTGTCTCGCTCGTCGAAAGTAATTCCATAATTCTCTGACCCATCTTGGTACACGACCTACGCACCGAAGCAATCCACTGGTTTTCCATTTTGTTTACTATGTATTCTCCGTGTCTCGCCACGAAACGACCCGTCCGTCTATCTCTCTCGCAAGTTCCAGTCGGTTCCAGTCGACATTTTCGTTCTACCGTTTCCATCTTTCTCCCTCTTGCGCCTAGTGTCTGTCTATCGTCTTTGTCTATCCGACAGCAGACTCCCTCCTCGTCGATCGTCCGTTTTGGCCGGGCTCGTGGTTGCCGTTCAACCAGCGGAAGCCAGCTAGACAGCTCGGAAGTTCGGCTCTCTTCGTTCCACCTTGCGAGAAAGCTGTGGACGCGACAAGGACGCGCGGTCTGGGATAGCCAATCAGAGCAAGGCTGTTCTCCTGGCCGCCGATCAATGCGAAACTCCTCTGTACCGACGTGCACGCAGGGTGTGTATCCGTGCTCTTTGTCGGGAGAGAAACCCAGCCCAACCTCTGGCTCCTCCGGCCAGCGGAAGCGGCGCACCTACATTTCGACACGCTGTCCGATGCATCCACCATGTCACTTTGTATTGTCGTCCGACCACGTCGTGCCGGGCAAATTTTTTTCGCCTTTTTCGCCTTTTCGACGGCGTCCTCCCTTTCTTTTTCTCCTCGTTTCTTTTTTCCCTGTCGATCCTCGCGATCGCGATACGTCGGCGAGAGTCTACTCGCTCGCGCGAGCCGATCCCAGCCACGGCTTTATACACCCTTTCGCGTTTCCCGTTCTTTCTTGTTCGCTTACGTGATAGGAACGCCGATGCGACTCTCGACTCGCAAGCGTTTCCAAGTACATCGAGGAATGCGTCGAAAGCTACGTTGAATTTTGTGTTCCTTGTTCTCTGCACGGCGGGACAGAGTCTTCGCTTTAGTAAGAAGTGTAAATTTCCGAATGGACGAGGAATAACTTTCGCGTCGGAAAAATAAGTGGATTTCGACGATCGAAGGGGATCGGAATGATCGCAGTAAAGGTCTGGTATCTTGCCTAATATGGACACCGTGTACTTACAATGATCATCAAAGGTAAATGACGATTCTTCACGGTAATTTTCGAGTTACATCTTTAACCCGGGCGTCGTTCGGAAGTCGAAGAGTATCGCGGCATCGTGAACGACCAGTTCGTAAAACAAGGGGACCGAAGATTATACAGGAAACCATCGCGCCGGTCCATTCGTCATGTTCGAAAATTCCGCAGTCCTTTACCGTGGCTCCATCAAATTTTATTCCCGGTAATACGCAGCGGCAGCGTCGTTCGGAATACGTGACCTTTCCAGGCAACTCTGTATCCATCTAAATTGGATATCGGACCGAGTTGTTATCGGCGTGACCCGACACTGTTATGCTATAGAATGCATCGAGCCGGGACAGCGCGCGGTCTGAACGGATATTCCATGCGCGCTTCCTAAACAAACGTATCCATAACGCTGAAAGCCGAGACACGCTTATAACCGCTTCCGCTCTCAGCTTAATTAAACGAGGAGTATTCCGAACCTTGCCAAATAGACCGAAGCGGATTCCGCGAGTTCGAGACCAGCGAAGATAATGAAGATTCTTTTCTTCTCCCTTCGTCATTGTTATACGAGAAATTTTTTTTTTTATTTCTTCTTTTACATGTTTCGCGGAGTTGCAGCGATCGGTCGCTAACCGATTCCGACGGACGATTATTTCCATACCTATCGTAAAGCAATTTCCGAAAAGCTATTTCGCGAAGAGTATTTTCATCGCGATGGTTCGTACAGATAACCGACACTCTCTACCTCGCACCAGCGATGACCTATCTATATAGAAAGTCGACGTTTCACCAGCCCCCCTGGACCGGTCTTTTATACACGCGTGCACCTCTACCTTGACGTGGCTGGTCTTGCAACTTCCTGACCTATCTGTTCCACGAAGATAGCCTCCTTCCTTCCTCTCGATTGTTCCTCGACGAAACTGTTCCTAAAGTAGCCGAACGAACGTCTTCGTGCTACGCCTGATAACCAACTCCGTTAATTCGAACAGGGCTGTTCCTCCTGTTCTCTCCGCTTCTCTCTCTCGTTATATAACGTTTTCATGCTTCTTGAGACGCGCAGTTTTATTTGCATTTGCAATTTTCCAGATTGAATCGCGTTGGAAAGTTTCGAAACTCGTCGCGGATATCGTACTTGGACTTTCGGACGGTATTCTTGTTATTTGTAACTCGAATAAATTTTCTTATTCGTGGGAGCGTTACAGCGTAACGAGGAAAGTCGAAACGAGGAAAAGGTTCATCGCAGATATCAAGGAGAAACGTTATCGTGTCGAGAAAGATAACGCGTTTCCAAAAACAGAGCGTTGCCTTCCTTTCGAATTCCTTTGGCGTTCATAAACGATCGTTTTAACCACGCGGTGCTTTGCCTTTCGGCGCAAGGACTCTGCATCAAATTGAAAAACTCCAGCAAACGTTCGCCAAATACCATAGGATACGTTCTCGCGAATTTACGCTAAATATTATTGCGGATATCTAGCTTCGTATACACGATAAAATAGTCATCGCGTCTACTTTGCGCGATGGATTAATATAGATTCGAAAACTTACCCATTGGATGCCGAGCCGTCGAATCCTCGTTTCCAACAACCTTGTCACGTTCCACATCTGAAACACCGGACAAAGAAACAAAACGTTCAAACTTTCAGGTCTAAAATACGTCTTAATGTTTATTTCGATTTTATTGATAGAAATCTTTCTCAAAATAGGCAGTATACCGGTACAAACTTGTACGTACAGTATCTTAGTTAAAAGAAAGAAAAAGGTCGAATTTTTCACATGTTTGACAACGTATTCGACGAGGACGACGAAAAGGAGGACCAGAGAAAGCGAGAATTCCCGCGACATGGCGGTAAACCATAGGATCAAATCGAACAAGACGCGCATCCTTTCCACAAGAATGAACTGGATGCTATCACGTATTATTATCCTTCTGCGTATTATCTGGAATCTCCACTCGATTACAAAATATCTGCGATCGTCATCAAGGAGATTTCCGTCATTCGTGCGATTATCTGAGACCGTCTGGAGCGACGTTCCTCGACCATCGTTGACACGTGCTATTTTCTATGTATTGCAAATAGATGTATCGTGCACATACGCACATACGATGAAATTGGACGCGCGTGTGCCGAGATATTTTTGTTGGATATTTTAATTGCATATTTTAATTGGATTCCTTTTAGAATACGAAAAGGATTTCTACTTTGAAGCCTAGTGGAAACGTTTATTAAGTGCGTCATTAATGGAAACTTACGAAGTTCGATGCGCCGGAAGCCCACGCTCGTGCGGTCGAACAAACGAATCGGTCAACGATCGGTCCGATCGATACGAACGAAAAGTACTGTTTACTTGGCTACACGGGAAATCGGCGCGGGGAGAAGCAACCGGGTCGAATACTAAGCATCGATCGATGCTGGCCAACTCGATACATCACGATATCGCATAGGCCACGCGAAACACGATGCGCACGCGTACATCGGCCCGTTCATTACTCTGATTCAGCATGGCGACTTTGCCACTTTTTCCATCCCTACTCTGTCCGCTGCCGACTGTTACCAAACTGTGTTACACCCAGCCGCTCAGCCGCGCCATACACACCATGAATATTTAGTACGCGTGCCGGTTGTTGCATGGGCGACGCACCCTTTCGTTAACCTTGGAATTCTGATTCGTCGGCCAGCGAGCTTCCCGCGGATGATATCGGGCAAGAATTTCGATTTCCTGTGAAACGGTCGCACAGCGGCGAGGATGTTCAAATTTTCATGGAGCAAAAACTGCACCGGTTAAGGGTAGAAATTACGACCAGCGATGCAACGTTGTACAGAGGTGGCGGAAAAATTTTACTAGAAATTTACTGGTCGTACGTAAAATTATCTATTTTTCAGCTATATTTAGAGGCGAAAGATGATTGAAGTCAAGCAACGATACAATATAACCTTCACGTTGCTTGCGATTACGCGAGATGCGACAGCTTCTTTCCCATTTAGATAACAAACGAGATACGATAAACATTTGTTGGAGGTTCGGTTAAATAGTACAGACACGCTAATGGAACTGGTCTCGTGAATGACGGAAGATGCAGCAGCAACGAAATGCTATAGATACGGTGAATTTTATCTCTTGCTGCAATTACGCGATTCGTTTAAACCGACGGCTCAGTGTCTCGCGTCTCTCGTAAGCGATTCGCGTCTCCGACGCGATGTATCTGTTACAATATGTTACGATACCACGGAACCAGAAACTTTTAAAGCAATCTCACGTTAGATGCTACTACGACTGGGAAAGCTTGGCAACTTGGAGAAATAATAATCTCCACGGGCTGTAAGTACATGGGAGAAAGTGCGTAACGCAATTGCCTGGGCAATTTAGCATTCATAAGCGGCGTAAAATATGCGTATTAACAAGCGGTCGAGCAAACTCTGGCGCAATTTGGCTCGCTATGAAAAAAAGTACGCGCGCCCACGCCAGGAAACGGGGCATTAGGAAAACAGAGAAACGAGCAACGACGAGACGGCGTGTCAGCTCGTTAAGGCGGCCATCGCGCCAAGAGAGGGAACACGAGTCGATCGTTTTCGTCCAATTTCGTCCCGATGCAACGAGAAGAGCGAACAGCGCCGCTAACAAGTTCACATAGAACGCGAATCAAATCGAGATTTCGCTTTTTCTACTCATTCGAGGCGAATTGCAGAAAAGGTGCGGGTCTCGTCGAGGCAGTACAAACTAGAACGAACGTCGCGCACGTGTCGAGCGATTCGGACGCGTCTCGTGTCATCATTAGCTCTCTCGCGTGGCTAATAGAAAAGACCGTTTCGAATCGAGTCGATTTTCGTCTCGTTGTATTATCTGAAAGCGTACGATCGAAAGAGCTTTAAGAAAATCACAATGTATCGTTACAACGTCGAAATATTAGAAGGATCGTGATATATCACGTTGTAAAAAATTCGTATTGAAGGTAAAAGTTAACGAAGACGAAGCGCGTGTAGACATTACAGGATCTGGACAGGAATGCGATAACAATGGCTAAGAGGCTAGGAATCCGAGCGAGACGAATTAACTTGTCTTCTTCGGTTAACAGATTGAAAAAAAGAAAAAAAAAAAAAGAAAAAATGTGCTTCCATTCGAAAGTCCATAAAAATCGATCGATAACGACATCCAGCCGTTTTACTATGGCGCGACTAGCGAGAAGAAGGATTAAAGGATTAAAAAATTTATTTTCAGTCGGTCGGTCTATTTCGTTTGAATTGGTTCGATATTCGGGCGGCGAGCCAGCGGCGAGCGGCTGGAGTAGCAGCGGATCACTTTGATATGCAGGTCGGCTAAACAGCCAGCGTATTTAGCCGCGCAGACGTACCGAACATAGTAACACATATATCGGCAATTCTTTTACCTCTTTGGCCGTTTCGCTTTATGCACCCTGCGAAAGTGCACGAGCCGCTTTACTGCTCGAGAAGTTCCCGCCGGGTCGGCGGTGAAACGGCCAGGGCAAGGGGGGGGGAGGAGGGGAGAGAGAGGCGAGCATCAGAGAACAGCAACCACTAGAATCCGCCCCGTGCAACGGCCACGGCCGCGATATCTAAGCAGGAAATTTCCGTGCGAGCCAGGAAACGTAGCCAGAAGTGTACGCGAATCCGGCGAATGTAAAATAGATGTAAATGCGCAGCCGGAGAGATGGACTGCAGAAGCTGCATATTTAAATGCGGATAAAAAGCTCCTAATCTCGAACGGGGGCGTCTTTGCCCGAGGTAATACTTCTTCTGTAAAATTTGTCGCAATTTCCCAGCTGCCAATGGTGACAAGCATCGGCCAACAAGAAAAATATCAAAGGACGAAGTAAAAAAAGTACCAAGAGTTGATAGGAGCTAGGGAGTTGAGAGTCTTCGCAGAGTACTAGGTACTCGGTTGTAAGCTTATAATATACGGACAGGCTGAACCGAGACTGCCACCCCGTGGATTTTAATAAGGTGGAAACAGGGCCCTCGGAGGAAGCTGAAGTTTAAGTTCATCCGTAACCTGGCGTCAGCGACGAACTTTGACGACCTGAACTTTGACTTATTAAAAATATTCTCGCATCCCTTCCTCGCATCCGTTCTCGTTAATTCCGTTTTCCAACGTTCGCCGGTCGTTTCAGAAAACGTTTCCCGTCGTCGCTACGGAATCACGTAGCCCGACCGACCCATCCCTATAAAAACCAGCCCGAAAATGTACACGCTGTGTGCATAGACGTTCGTGCGCTGGTTTCAACCGAGTTCCTGGTATCCAGTACCTACGGAAGAAATTGGTGGATGGATGCAGGCTTAGAGACGGATGTTGCTTTCACGCGTTCGCTTTACGAGAAACGCGTTCCGGTTTTTTCGTTAGGTTCGAGCTGTAATAGAGGAAGGATGGGTTTCCAGTGTTTACAGGTCGAACCACGAGCCCCAAGATCCTCGTTGCTTCGACCGAGAAACATTCATAGGTAAGACGTATCATCCGAGCAGGTCAATTGCCCTCCGAAACCCCACCTTCGACCGTTCTGCCATCGGCAACCCACCCCTAAGTCGACTATCCGGGCCAAGAGAGCCACCAAATGTCGGCGATGGTGGGGGAATAGCGATGGGCCGAGTGCAGGGTCGGCTAGAAGTACGGAAAAGCTAGCTAGCTAGCTAGCTAAGGCAGCCATCGTTCGACCGCACCAGGTGCCGCCATGTTTATTTTCGAGCTGTTGCCTCTCCCACCTGTATTTTTCTATCTTCGTAGAATGTGTTATAGATTCGTCTCTACCTTCTTATCCTCACTTCCTCTCGTTCAGGACGTGACGTACAAAATATAGCTACCCGTACTTGATCTACAGTTCGCAAGGTACGCGATAACTTCGCGCAATAACCGGGTTTTATCCCCTTTTAATTAATCGTTTTAATTATCAGCTCTTATCGATGTCGGTACGGAAACGTATAACACGTAAGAATCGTGCACGGCGCGGCGGTTTTGCTCTCTTCGTGGAATAATAAAAAAAAAAAAAAAAAATTTGCTGGATCTGCACGCATTCAGCAGCTTACCTACATGCGACTCACGGATGTAACGATGCTATCTATCGGCCGGCTCGGGAAGAAATCGTTACAGCGGTATACATTTCATTAAGACATTTTTACCTTGAAACCGCCGCCAATATTCATCCACGAATTAACGTGCACGCGGTGGAAAACGTAGCGTCGAAGTGCAAGATCATTATTGGCCGCTGTAGTATAATAAAAAGAAGTTGTTATTTTATATATTACCGTATAACGAACTACATGCTGTACGACTAAAAGAAAAAGAGGAGGAAACAGCGGTCTCTATTTCTATATAAAGGGTCAAGGTCTCCTCGGAAAATCTGGCGGAAACTCAGCCAAGATAAATTGTCGGAAGGGACGCGTAATTGCGTGGGGGACTTTCATAATTCGGCATCGAGTTGCAAAGTGTGTTTCCTTCGGTGGTTTCCGCGCGCCATCAAAGTAACAACAGCGGTCAGTAGTTCGACGCGTTTTCTGCTAACTTTCCTGCGTACCGTGCATTTCCAACGACGACGAATTTTCCACGCGTGACAACGAGCGCGTTATTCGTGCCGGGCTCACACACGTCCGCAAAGTGCAAGACGAAACGACCGCACCTTGGCGCATGCTTCGAGCTGCCTGCATTTCGTACGGCCGATAGGTACATACATACACGGTGTTACGACAATCACGAGTCAACTCGCCCTTCGAAACGAGCACTCAAATGAGATCAATGAGATGTCCTTGCTGATGAGACAGGAATAATTTCGTGCTCGTAGTTTCTCCACCTGTACAGAAGTTGTTTCAAGGTGCGTCGAGATTTGTCACTGGAAAGCAATGGGACCGACGAACTAAATTTCGAAGGTTAATCAAAATTTCCAACTTCGAGAAGCTTTATGTGATTTCGAGAGAGAAAATATGAGAACAGCTTCTCAAAAACGCTAGAGATATTCATGGCTTGGGAACGAGAAATAAATTTTTCTCGCTTTTCTTGCTCTCACAGATAACTACATATAACTACATATAATACTACCCTCCGTTATAAGAGTATCGTTCAACTTCTAACTTCGAATCCTTTGTATTTACGAACTATAAATAGAAATGTCGTATATATTAATTCAGTTAGTTTGCTAGAAAACGCACCCGACATTTATTTGTAGACTTTTACTTTTACATTTGTAGGATAATCCTATGGATCCTTTTTTCAGGAAGCAATCAGCAAGTATCTAATTCCATTATCTTATTGTCTTCGGTTTTAGCCAGAACCTTCGATCCAAGGAAGAGTGAAAAAACCAGATGGGACACCTTGTATACCGTAGCTCGAAATAGTATTTCACAGGTGCGCGTTTGCACCAACTGCGTGAAAGTAAATTGGCGTGGTGTAATCAACTGGATGTGTGTGGCAAACCGCGCGCGCAGCAATCTCACGCAATATTGCGCATGCAAAATTTATAAATCGGAAATTCAACGTGTCGATTCGCGTGATGTTGTCGGAGGGACACACGCATCTATGCATCTACGTACAAAAGCATCGATAAGAGAGAATCCACCGGTGCTATATCGATCCACGGCCCGGTGACCGTTGCATTTTCCACCCTCGATCTTGTTGCGACTATTTATCATCCTGAAATTACTCTGCCGCTGCTCTTCGTTACACCGCGTTCCACGGAATCGCCGCGTTTCGCGCCTCGTATTCTTTCTTTCGTCAACCGCGTTTCGTCGATTTTACGAGCCGACTGTGTGCGCCCATCCGCGAACAGACCAATTTCTGCGTATATACAGTTGCATTTAAGGCCGAACGTTTGCATGCAATATATATTTGTTCGATCGAATAATTTTAGCGCGAATAGTTTCCGAAAAAGTAGCTTAACTCGCATCTATTGTTCCGACTCCTTTAGGAGCAGATGTTCCTTTAAATTATTAGGAAGGCAGGAATACATTTTTCCAAAGGAACTTGGTGCGCTGAAATTAAGGCCGGTTTTACTGAAAATAAGTACATTCGTCGTATAAAATACAATGTTTATACGCAGCATCGAGTGTGAAATATATTCTTTGAAAGTCAAGAAAGTAGCATTCTATCGTTCCACCTATCTAAATCTTTCAATAATTTTTTTAAAACATTCACCGATGTTCCTGTGAAACGCATCTTCGGCCTGGCGAATTTAAAACATCGTGTAGTTCCCGTTTGATAGGAGCCCGACCAAACGCCAGGACCCTTAATGAGAGTGGGTAAATGTCATTTGTCCTTTAATTGCGAAGAAATACTTTTATCCCCGGATCGAAGAGACGCAGATAGCCGTGCGCCTCGAAATGAAATCTCCGCGGAATAATTTAGCGCGCGCCACGACGAATAATTTAATTATCGTGGAATCGCTGCGCTTCGTTCATCGCGTTTCTCTGTGTGAAAGCTCACAAATTCAGTTTCTCCATCTCCCTCGATCTTCTTCTCGAATTAGTCTTAATTACTGCGCGTTTCGAACGCTTCGCTTGAATTACGACCGACGTTCACTAACGTCTGCCGGATAACCTCAATCGTGAAAATTCGGTAACAAAAGTGACGGACGCGATCGCATTCGTTCCAAAATATCGTTCGATATTTTTGGGAAACATTTTATTTTACCTATTGTCAATTATTCGTTACGTACATTGACATTCCAAAGGCGTTATATATTTGGAGTTCGTAATTGTCATTTGACATTTATTCAGCAATAACCGAAGAAGCGAATTCGAGAAAATTGTGTGGAGAAGCATACAAAGTTGCGCGAACGAGTGAAAGGGAGGTAACGTGAAAAACGAAGACTCGGAATTAGCCACGATGTATAATACTCACGTTCCTGTATCCATAGAAAGTCCTATTCCGAGATAACAGGATGACAACGTGGCGGCGGAAAAAAAAAAAAAAAAGAAAACGTATTACTAGAGGATCAAAAGGAATGTATAAAACGGAATGAAAGAGTCCGGTCTCTCGATAGGTTGATGGCTCGCGCGACGAAATGTACGGACACCGGCTTTCTGCAAAGACCGAGCAGCTATCCATTGCAGGATATTTTACGTAGGATCGAACGTTATATCCTAGAGTCTACGATACTCGCGGAATAAATACCTAAGCCTCGCGCAGCCGCGGTCTAACCACGAGCACACGCGATATAATTTGCGGCTATCGGAGCGACTCGAAAGTAAAAATATTCGCTGCGTTCTACGCCTATAAAAGGATAAGACGAGGAGCCATGAACGTCAACGGCCCGTTTATGCGAGTATCTCGACAGCTATAAACGAGCATTACGTAACCCGATAGAACCCTTATTTTTCTAAATTAACTTCAATTTGGATATATAACTTAACTTCGATTCCCCTTTACAATGAACAATCTCGATGCTGCCAAGAGAACGAAGAAAGTCTTAGTAAACGTGGGTCCGAATATCGTCGGTTTCCAAGTTATTATAATCTGACCACCGTTTACTTCGGGGGAATAAAAACGCTATACACGTTTCTGTTACTGTTACTCAACGACCCTGGTATAATTATCACGCAAGAAATCTGTTTACCGTGCTTCGTTTAATGACCCATTCAACGAGTTACGTAATCAGTTACGATACATATATATGGTAGATGAACAAACGATAGAGTCTGCTATTCTGTTACAGGTTAATCCCAGTTGACCAGTCTTACAACTTCCAAACTAATATCTGCACTCACTGTTATACATTTCGCGAACATTTCGTTCTTTAAAGTCACACCGATTTCCTAAAGCACTTTTCATCGTAAATTCTAACTTGCTCGCTGTTCTCGGAGTAGTGAGACGACAACGTGTACGACTGCCACGAGTCGCGAGAAACGCGCAAAGATTTACAACTGTCCGACAGGAAGAAACTACTATTTTTTTTTTTTTTTTTTCTTGACTGACCAAAAAAAATTACTACCTAGAACGAATAGAAGGGTGCTATTGACCGCAGGTTTGCTGGAAACCAGAAAAAATCATAAGAAAAAACACGGTGTAACCCTTTCGTCCGAGAAATACCTGGCTGGGAAAAGTTTCACGACCGGCTTCGATCGACGGAATGGTGAAAACCACGCGACGAGTAAATCCTTTCTGCTCACGCTAAAGAAAACCATACCTGGTCTGGTATTTGAAAATTGATCCCGTTAGGTCACTAACTTTCCCTCTTTTCTCTTTATTCTCTTTTATTCTTTTTTCGTTACTTCTGCTCCCGCGTCGAGCTACTGGAAGAATTCTCTGCCAAAGTCCGGGAAACTAGTTTCAAGAAGTCCTCCCCTAGTTTCGAGTGGTGCTCGTGCACAGGGGGCAATTCGCGCGATCAAACTTCTCGAACTTTTTAAATCTATTTCTTTGTAGCGGAGCACGAGCAGAGGTCCAAGTGTCGCTGAGTTTACGAGAAATCGCGAGAACGAGAAAGTACTTGCAACACGGTTAAAAAGAGATTCCTTTGATTATAAAGAAAGTAGTTGGTGTTTCTACGTTTGATTAAAACTCTGATAATTCAGGAACTGTTCTCGAAATTATTCGTTGTTCGTAGGAAATTACATACGTGATTAATTTCCAATAAAAAAAAGTTACTTCACTTGTTTCTATAGCTTGAGACCTCCTGTTTTCTTTATCGAGCATAATGATCGGTGTTTAAAGTATACCAAGTGTCTCATAAAGAAAGCTTTCCTAAAGCGCCCGTGTCGAACGATCATAGAACGAGTCTCTTAAAATTTTCCTATTCCGACATTTTTCGAACATCGTCGCTTCTTGAAATCAATAGATAGCGACGCAGCCATTTCATGTTGCTTAGCAATTCTTCCGTACACCGCGCTACGTTTGCCATTCCATGTGCTAGTAGCTTTATTGCCAGTTGCCTACCGGTTCAAGATCTTTATACCACCTTATCGAACGGCTACGGGAGTATTTTTGTTCAGCTTCGAGTGGAAAATGTTAACAGCGAACTGTTGCACAACTTCGTTATCGTGCACGCTACGTCGGGAAAAAAAAAAAAAAACGACAGTTTCTATTGTAAATGTAAATCGGTAATGGAAATTATCAAACAAACCATCGTCGCAAGAAAACGCAAAGTAGGTCAAGAAAATGAACTGAAACGAAATATTTACATAATGTTTAAAACGTACCACGTAGAAACGTGTTTGAAATTTTGCGTCAATACCTCTTCGTTCGGATCTTTTCAACGAGATTAAAATTAAAGGATGCAAGACGATAAAACGATATTTCAATCGGAATAGCGTTTATAGCTTTTAGTTATAGTTACCTGTTCGGATAAGTTTTGCCTGCCCTTTCATCTCGGAGGGAAGAAGGTTTTTTTTTTTTTTTGTTTAAAAGAATGAGTTACACAATTTACCTCGACAAATGCAAAGAAGAGAAAAGAAGAGATAAGAAGAGAATGAACATTCGAAGTGAAACGACAACGTTCAACGTTTATAGTCCCATAATATACGATTTCATTACTAATAAGATAGCCGACGATGATGATGATTAATTCAATGTCGCAAAAAGTTATCTCTTATGGAATGAAATTCAATTAAAATGTTTTGCACACTGACAAAATGCGTTAACACGCGTGTGTTAACACACCGCCGTTAGAAGTGTCGGTGTTTACGATTGCTAGCCGTCCATCAACTCTGAGATAGGAGAATAACAATACTTTTTATCGAGTTTGCTTTTAATTAATTATTCGCGTTCTACGTTTGTTCGTCACGTGATTATCTCTTATCGATTCCCGTCTCACGAATGCAATTACAATCGACCGATTTAATTTTATACGCTGGGAACTTCAGATTGATTCAATCTCGATGTTTGATAATTATCCGCACTTATAGATTCTATGGTCCGTTCGGTAATCTTATCTATGTATGTAATAACGGTACAGCGTAAAAATATAGATAAGTACGTTAAACAAATATTATTCTTCGTTGGATTTTATCAGCTTCACTTTGTTGTACGAAGTTGTTTCATTTTCAATCGTCGTTCGACGAAACAGCGAAGCAACGTCGAAGCAAAACCGTGCTTACAAGAGTCTTCACTTTGCAGATGGCGAGGGAATGGAAGAGCGTAATCGGGAGAGAGCACAGAAATTTCTGAAGAAACTGGCAAATTTACGAGAACTAGTCTGTACAGGTCACGTTTGCTCCAAAGGTCTTTCGGATCTTCCACTTTGTGGAGATTGGAATGCACGATGGTCGTTTCCCTTTGGTCCTCGCTGACCCCGCCCTTTCGTGGCCACGAGGAAAATGGACAACAGCGTACGTCTGTCTTTTTCTCTCCCTATCTTTCTCCATATACTCTTTGTCATTTTTGTTCTCAGATATGAAATTGACTGGTATCCTTTGGGAAAATGCGAAGCAACGTCAGCTACGAAGAACCATGCTAACACGTACAGAAGAAGGAAAGACAAACTGACCAGTCGGAGAAACGAAGACGAGGAAACAAGCAAGCGCTCTGCCAGAACGAGATTGTATTCTCGTCCGTACCGTACCGAACGTCTATCCTATTTGGTTAGACGTTTCGTTCGCGTAATTCATACACCTGCGCGTTCTTAAACATCCAGATTCCACGAACATTTGCCATACTTTCTTCCAATGTACTGTTACGCGCGTAAATACAATATACATATATATCGGTTTACTTTGTCGCATTTGTCGAATCGTCGAACCACCCGGACCATTTACATTCGGCAACAACATTCTACGAAGCTGATAGAACTCTACCTGGGTCGTCAGCCAATGCATACCGAAGACGAATTATAAAATCATTGCGCGATCGCAGCAAGGCGTCGTTGATCTTGTTGGGCTCATCGAGCGCAATTCTAACTCTGACTAGAATGTGTATGCGAGTTGGAGCGAGTTGTTGACCTTTGTTTACTGACCTGAATCTCTCTCTCTCTCTCTCTCTCTCCGGATCCGGGACTAGCTGCGTATCTGTCACCGTCTATCAGAAGTACCGTCAATTTTTCTAACGAGTCTCTACTGTTTTCAACCTCTGTCTTTGCTGAAAAACCGTGACACAATGAGAGTACCGACAGTGAGAGTATACCTTTGGCGATTCTGGTAGGATTTACGACACGTTCAGCTGGCCAACCACGAGGCAATAACATGGAACTTTCGTAACTGGATCATGTTGGATTCATGTTGTATCATGCTGGTTAACATCGTTTCTCCGAGGGTAGACGTTATATTACGTTCAAAGTAATTGGCATACGCGAAATTAGACCCGCGGATGATCAAGGAATAATCTGCCGAACCTCTGTATCCGGATCCGGAATCATCGTCAATTTTTTCAGTTCAACGTTTTCTCCGTTCTTACGTTTTAACTCTGCCGAAGAGTTGTAACGTCGCGATATCATATTTTTCGATATCGATCATCGATAATTGATAATCGATAATGTTAACGGACCTATGGACAATCCCAAGAAATGTAGAAATTCCCTCGTGAATTTCGGATTTTGTTAAAAAGAGGAGGAAAAGGTTATTTTCATTAAGCGGACATCGAGACAGAAACGTGTCAAGATTCTTCATTCCCCCTCGTCTTTTTGACGCCATTGAAACTCCCAGCGACTCTAGATACGACCGTCGGATGGCATAAAATCGGTACATAACATGTCGCCGATGCTGCGAGAAATCCGCAAGATGAAAATTTCGCGGCGAATTAGTCAAGACGCGGTCGAAGTTTCCGTCGACCGTAAACGTGCCATTTTTCCATGGGCTTCGAGCGACGCTCGTGGTAGCGGCGTAAAACGTGCAAGTTCCTTTTATCTCGACCTATAACATCGATATCTATGCGTGTATATCTATTTATATGACCTCCGGCTCGCTTGTTGGGGACAGGCATTTCCATTCACCCGTCTACGGTTATCGTTTCACACTTGCAAACTTCCTTGTACTTGCCGTCGGGATACAACGGCGTTGTATAAAACAGCAATGAAAATTGTATTTTGCTACCGTTTCACGATATCAAACGTTCCAGTACCTACGTCTCGCGGTTGACCAAAAGCAGAATCACGGTTCTAGCGTTTCCGTCCGTTTCCTTTATAATCGTAAGATGTTATTCGATGATTCCTTTTTAGGCCTGTTTAGCGTTTCGGAAAATGAGAAAGAAAAAGTTTCAACATAGGAAATCTGTGCTTCGTTCAGAATACTCTCTGGTCTCGTTCGAAGGAGGAACAGAGATTCTTTCTACGCCGAACGAACGAAGGGATGATATGACTTTTGGCCATTCTCGACGTATCCGCATCACGAGTTTGACGAGCAACCTTGTTTACGGGCCAATTTCGCGCGAATACAGGCTGCGCCAAATACTATTTCTTTTTTTTTTTTTTTTTTCTCGCACGTAAAACTTCAAACTTGCGCTTTAGCCCCTCACTTTCGGTATACTTTCCTCGACATACGATTCCTTTCCTTACCCTTCCTTCTCTTCTGCGCCAACGTTGTTAACACAGAACGAACATATAAAACGTACACACGTAGTTCGTACGTAGTAAGCGTAGTAAGCGAAGGTTCCTCTCCGCATACACAAATTTTTCCGCCAATTAAAAGAGAAGGATAGACAAAATATAAGAAAGAGAAAGAAATGTTCTTCCATGCAGATGGTAGGTTGTTTCGTTTAAATATCCTCGATGACGTTTCCTCGGACGAGTGCCATTTTATACACTTCCTAAGAGTCTTTCAACTCTCTGTATATGTTCGCTGTTCTTCCAATTTTACAATTTCCATAAATTTGTCGCGGATATTTTCTAGTTAACGAGCGGAGGGGTAATTTATCTGGTTGCAGCAAAGTTTCTATTTGACTGGAAAGCCCGTGTCGCTGGCATTACGTGACGCCAGAGTAACGAAGAGAAGCATATCGTGGGATATACGCGCAGGTAACGCGCACGTAGTATCGTCTTCTTTTCTACTGGTGTACGTGTGTGTTTATACGGATTGGGTTTAGCGAATGTACGTGTACGACCAGCTGTGCTGGAATAGAAACTGTGTGTTTGACTAGACCACGTAGAGAAGTCGTCTATATAGATATATCGGCGTCAGCAGGGGATCCGTACTGCCATTTTATCCAAACGTGATCCCAGACAAATACGAAAATTCGTACGTGGCTGCAGTGTATACGAGTGGCTATGGTTCGATATTTTCCCGAAGAGACTGATGGAACGAAGCAAGGTACGACGCGCGGACGGAACCGTGGGTGGACTCAGGTAGGAAATATGACGAGCAAGTTCTGGTATCCGACTGCCCACGCTAATAACGTCGTTTTCCTCCGCTCGAGCAACTCGATGTACTCTGGCAAATAAAAGGTCCGCAGATCCTGCCGCTCGATCGATCCATTTTTCTCTTTCCGTTCTAACTCCTCCTTCTCTTCTCTTCTCTTCTCTTCTCTTTCCTCCGTCAGCTCTTCCACGTTATCATCTTCGCGTCTTTTACTTGTTCCTTCGATTTCACGACTGACCATTATAATTCCCGTTTTTCCAAATTCTCTTTCTCGAGATTGGAGTGAAGGATCGTTACGTACATAAAAACGTTACGTCGAATATCTTGGATATCCTGCGCGTCCCTTGCAAAGTTGATCGAATAAAGAGTATTTCGCCATAGGGCACCATTACGTATTCGATTGATATTTCGGAGAAACCGGCTTCGATAAACATCAGAGAGCCGCGAGGGGAAACCTCTTCTCGCCTTCATTCCCGAAATATTTCCGCGGTGTACAAGCGCCGCGTAAAAAGGATACCTACGCTGTGTACAAATTTAATTAAATTTAATTAAACGGTTTTACCGGGAGGTCCGCGATCTTCGTCTCAACGAAGACGGTGTGGGATAAAACCGACGATGGTTGATTAAACGTCCGCGGGAAAAAAATCCTTTTTAGGTTCCTGCGACGAACGGAGCTCATAAGCTACGAATTCTTCGGCGAATGTGGCGAGACGTCGTCCACGAAGCAGCGTGATTTATATCTATTGTGTGTGTATATATATATATATATATATATATATATATATACATACATACAGCTGTCCCTTGTCCTTACGACGCTTTTCGTTCACCTTCCTTTCTCCTTTCAACCGTTAGATTGAGATTCCGACTGCGTTCACCGCCACGTAATTAAATCCATGAACAACCACTTTTCCCAGCTTTCCAGAATACTTTATAGATATCCTCGTTTCTTCCCATTCGTACGACGATACTGACAATGATTTCTTACTTGATTTTTTTATTTAATTTAGACTTCAACGAACTCCTCGCTCCTCAATTTAGGAGAATTACCTAGAATCTTCCAGTCGGTTATATGATTTCCAATTTAATAAATTTCCCAATTTATGAGAATTATTCAATTTTCTAATGCAAATATGATATTTTGATTGGCGCAACAAAAGTCGGAACTGTGTGAATTATGTACGTACTTTACGAGCGACTCAACTCACAGACCGACGAAAATTTCGTGAACAACGCGTCTCGCGATAATCTGTGGCATTGCGTGTTCGTCGATAAGAATTTTTATTTATACGTTGTCCGTCGTTATTTGATACATTAAATATTCATTCTTGCGCTAATGTGGCGCGTTTTAGTCAAAATTTTCGTGGCTGAGAGCGCGCTATGATCCTCTGCCCGAGCCTCTCGAAGCCACAAATTACGCAGTTCACAATGCATCGTGGCTCCTTTCATACATATTTATGCCGGCCTCTCGAGGACGAAAGCAAGAAAGTCACAGTGGACGGACACAACGTTCGATATCTCGTCATAAATTCGTTTTAAATACCGCCAAGTTTGCTTTAACGGATGTAATTCCTATTTACGAATATTACTTTTAAATAAAATAAAAAGAATTTTCACGTGATACGCGAACATGATCAACGAAATCGGAAGGTATGTTAAATAAAAAAAAAAAGAAAAAAAAAAAAAACGATCGGTTAAGGACGTACAAAAGAAAACCTACGTTTTCTTCGATCTCTATAAAATGGATAATTAGTCCATCGATTGTCCGGGACGGAAAACGCAAGTAAGTGTTATTAGAAGAAGAAATCGTTAAATATCGTAATCAAAAGGTCGTAAGTATCAGGCGCGTTAACGGTCTTACATACTCGCATACTTGGAACGCAATGAAAATGCAAAGGTGTTTTCATCGAGGGTAAAACGGCGGATCAATAAAGAACGACCATCCGTTGCCAATTATTTTAAATACTTGATCTTGTAATTAAGTAAGTAAGTCGTGCAGCATAACCATCCACGGAGAATAGTATGTTGATGTTTTCCGTGAAAACTTATAAATGCGTATATATGGAAAGAATGAATAAGGATTGCTTCGGAACGGAGTAGCTAGTTCCTAATTAAAATTGAATCGAGTACTTGCGATCCGGGTTATTCTCTCCCTGCTATTTCATTAATTCCCATTTATGTATTACACGTATCGAGGAACGATAAAGTTTCACAAGCTTAGTAGTAGGTAAAACGCAAAATTCCGGTCAGTTTTACGAACAAAAAATGGAAGAAGTTGCAAAAGCACGGAGGCAATGAAAACGCGGGAAGAAGTCGTTCAAGTCCAAATAGTTTTCGGAACATCTCGATGTTCATAAAACACTTGACGCTTAATGGGATACCTAAAGACCAATTAGAGAGCAAGCTTGAGCGTTAGCAGCGACATAAAACTCGGATTACAGACTGTAACAGGTGCTGTGTACTCTGCCAATATACACGCTTCGAGAAACCTCGAGAAACCATCGAAATTTCAACGAGTACGATAAAATGTCATCGCTGTATAACGACGACTCGAGGCGGAGAACTTATAGGCTCGCGTATTGTCGAAATCGGTGGGAAAAAAAAAAAAAAAAAAAAAAAAAAAAAAAAAAAAAAAAAAGGAACAAAACGTCTGATAACGAGGTGTTCTCCTCGTACGTACGTTCTATTAGACATGTCATGATACGTCGCAGTAAACGTCATCGTTGGAATCGATTAACGCGAGAGAACGATGGCCATTGTGTTCACCGATTGGAGGCTAAAGAAACAGACGAATGACCTGCCTATAAATGTGTTCGCACCTAACAATTAGCGGGTACACATCAGGGAGCACGTAATAAAGCAATGATCGTAGTTTACGAGCGACTATATACCCCGGCTAGAAGACTCGTCCAACCGCAGACTCTTCTCTCTTTCGCCTATCTCCTCCCTTTCTCTACCTATCCTAACGACGAGCACAGTCTGTCCGTCCATTGCACCACTTATCACGGAAGAAACACTTTGTCCTTCCGTCGTAAAAGTAATGCCTTGTAAATTGCCGAAGGGTGGCACCACCCGGTAGTCAGGCTCCCTCTTTATTTCAAAAACTATTCCAACATCCTTCGCAAGGTGTCTTATTTTCCATGTACGGGCTTCTTTTCGCCTTCGTCTTCTCTTTCATTGAATGAATCGTTTGCACCGTAAATTTCTAACAGAAATTACACCGCGAATTAATTGCGAACGTGTTATGAAGCAACCGTGCTTCTGCGCGAACGAAGAAGACATTTTTAACGGATAGGATCGAACGTGTCTATATGTATGGACATGTGAATACAAACGGTGAGTGACAATTTGGAAATTCATGGGCGAAAGAATCGGAGAAGCTTAAGCCGCGTTTATATCAAACGGTCCGGAACTGGTGTCCGTTCGTATCGGGAGGACGGTTCGGCGAGAGTCGGGCCGCGTTGAGAATTACGCGATCGTTTTTACCACGCTCACAGTAGCGAAACTCGTAAATATTCCCGGTGACAAGTCCGACTCGGTCATCCGTTATGAAGGAAAGAAGGAAGACGGAGGAAAAGGCGGTGGAAGATGAGCAGAGGGATGAAGCAGGGAGAGGGAGTTGTCGTTAATTGGGATTGACTGAAAGAGAACGACGAACCACCACGGCGAGGCTGGTCTCGGCGCCGAGCTCGCGGAGATATACAATGACGTAGCAATATCTCTGATGGCAAAGAACATCTACATTTTATACGCTACGTGGCCGAGTGTCTGACTGGTCCTATCCCCTTTCTCCGTCGCTGCGCGCCCGCCGAGCCATCTGCTCGATAAATTAGGTTGCTGGAACCTGGCCTCTACGCGCACGCCTCGCGAACCAGAGAAGGAAAGAGTACGAACGAACGATGGAAGGGGTAATACCGAGGCTTCGACTTCTCGGACAGAAAAACGCGACTGGGACGACGAAGAAAGAACGAGCCGAACCGAAGTGGACCGAGGAAGATCCAGCGAGGAGAAAACGAAACGGTCTCAGACAAAAATAAACGAATATCCCAACACAGAAAATCCACTCTCGGTCTGAAAATGAAACGAACGATTCCCCATGCCCCCTCCACGCCACCGTTGCCGATTCCATGATCCCCATCTTCGTACGGCCGTCCCACCGATATCGTGTCTCCTACCACCGCGACGCTGTCGAGTTCGATGCCACCGAGTCGATGTCGTTTGCGAAATACATTTTAGCCTACGAACTCATCGTCGCGTCGGTCTTCGTTGTAGTCGTCATCGCAATGGTTATATTATAGTGGTGGTTAGACTCGCGACGACCCGTTTCGCGGAGATACCAGAGAACAGAGACTCGGGGATCGCAACATCGCTGGCCAGAAGGGTCGAAGAGGGGGGTGAAGATGCGGCTTGCAATCTCCGGTTCTCGATCCTTCTCGTGCACCGTTGCATCGTTCCGTCTTTCTCCCCAGACACACGGAACCCTTACGGAGATAAAAAGGCAACATCACGGCAAACCCAATCCTCCGTCTCTTCGTTTTTCTTCCGCCGCGGCTACGCCCGGCTCCCGCCTCGCCGATTTTTCTTCCATCTCTCTACGTAATCCTCTATCCTTTGGCGAAGCATCTGGCGAAGCCTATCCGCCTTCATCTTCGTATACGGGTGCAAACACGACTTGGAGTAATGTCACCGGCGAAAGAATAAAATCCGCGGCTCTGACATCGAACAAATAACTCGAAATATCATGGCCGAAGCCGACGTCTGTGTTATATTCCGTTTTATCCCAAATGCCTGTCTGGCTCTAACTTGCCCGCCTCGTTTCGTTGTTTCTTCTTCTTTCTTCTTTTTTTTTTTTTTTTTTTTTTCGATCTATTCGAATATATTATATTTTTGTTGGATAGACAACAAAATTGCAAAATCGGGTCCACGGTAACGGCGAGATATAACGACCGAAAGTTAGCGAACGAAAGTGAAATATTACCTACGACCGTTCTCGCGAATGGCGACCATAACGCTATGCTAATATTTCCGTATCTTTAACAGTCTTAACTCACGCTCACCGAGGCTAGTTTTGCATAAATACGTTATTGTAGTTATTCTCATTTTGATAGAAATAATTTTATCGTCATCCGTTCATTGACAAACTATTTCCTCGAATAGCTTCGTACATATGACATAATCTACGCGATATGATTGATGATACCAACCAATGTTGATCCCATATGAATCGCCACAAGTAAATGTAAATTAGGCTTACCGAGGAAAGAAATTCGTCGTTTGAAATGTTAAATAGGTCACAGTCGTAGGCAGAGGTGCACGTTTCAAGGGTGGTAGTAGTAGTTATCTACCTTTATGAGGGAAGGTGGTAAACGGGTTAATGTTTCGTGCCAACAGGTGGCCGCTATTGGACCGCAAGCTTATAGCTTTACGACCACCTAAAACGGTATTCTAGTATTTCCATTGATGTATGCACGAGTGGCAAGAAGTAGCCGAAGAGAATCGTTTTAACGCGATATCGAGTCGTCAAATGCTTCCGTTCGACACACGGTACACAGCGCGGGAACCACTTCCAATGGCACGTGTATTTTTAAAGTTCGTCGTTGGTTATACGCGGCGATATTACAGATTCATCGGGAGAAAAAAGTGAACTAACATAAACCGTCTTCGAGTATATTCAATATCGGCGTACCTATGCGTATTGATACGTGTGAACTATCAACGATAAGTGCAATTCGTGTCCCTTGTAGTAAAATCGAGCCAAATACACGTTCGATTAACCTCTACAATCGCTGGAAGTATCGCGTGATCTTTCGTTTGGCGCTCGAACCTCGATTACAATTTCAAAAGTGCATATTTTACCTGTTTCTCATTGTTGTGCGTGCGTACCATTGTGAGATTTACCGAAAGTAGTTCACCTTCTTCTATATAGACGATTCGCTGTATCTTGTTAGTACAATTGTATTTAATCCTGATTTGTCATTTGAATGCTTATGGTCCGCCATTACGATGCACATTCAAGACACGAAGTTTCGATGACGATCTTCAGGAGCGACAATTATCGCAGCGTCATCTGTATGGCGATCATTGAAATAGGTCGTAGAGAGAAGCGCATAAGACGGTTAGCCCGGGCCCATTCCGCTAACGGTAACGACCGACTCGTTGGTTCGAGTCTCGGCTAAGCTCAAAAATGAATCGTGCCATCATGGCGGGTGTTCCGCTCGATTTTTTCTCTCTCGCTCCGCGACCCAGTCCATCGGTACACCGTATCAGCGCGCATGCGCGCTCTCCACGAAATTCCAAGATAGATCGAAGAGACACAAGAGAAACAGAAGGAGAAGGAGAAGGAGAAAGAGAAAGAGAAAGAGAGCGCGAACAACAGAAGGTGGGAATGAAATTGCATCGTGAGCAGAATCGAAGATTTTCTAGTTCCCATCGTGACTGTACGGTTCCAATATAGGATCGTATCCCCCCTTCATTTTGATACGATATGAAAAGTACGATAAAAAAAAGACGTAAAACGAAATCCTACGAATGCTATAGTCTGTACGAATGATCTTTTCTAATTTTTCAAATTAACGCAACATTAGATACAGAGAAGCATCGGAGTCTTTCTTAAGCGGATCGTTACTAAAAGTTCTGAAATTACTTAACCGCTTTGTATGGAAAACATTTTTAATTCGTTTAAACTGTCTTGCCAGATCGATGTGATCGAGTTACGCGAGTAAACCATTGACCTTAACAACGTAGAAATTGGAAAGCTATAGTGACCCTGCCGGTAACATCCAGCGGCTTTTACGGACATCCACTAGGCGCACTTTATTACCGACGTGGCGATCGATTCGGCCACTCAACCGCGCTTTTGATCCTGTTAATGAGCCATTCGCGAGAAACGTTGCAAATTAATTTCTGCATTCTCCGTGGCTGTTACCAAACGATATTCCATTTGAACAATCCGTTAAAACTATAATTTAACGACGAACAGCGGAAACTTTTGTTTAACCTGAACATCAACGATAATATCAACGAATCAGTAACAACGTAATGTTTGTTCAAAACGTGTGATCTAAACGTTATGCTTCGGGAGATTGCTCTATCGCGTAATATATCAAAAAATACGAGCAAGAAAAAGAAGAAGAAAAAAAAGAAAAGAAATTTCTTTCGCGTTTTCTGTAGTTTTTTTTTTCTTTTTTTTTTTTTTTTTTTTTCTATAGCACGTTATCGTACTCAAGTCGGTGGCGTTATCAGCTTTGACCGTCAATACAACACGCTAACGAATATAATGATCTCACGCAAAGATACGAGGTATAATTATCAATGCGTCGAACAGTTAAAACGCCTGTACGAACGAAACAGAGAGAAGGATAAACAGATAAATATAAAGGCTACAACCAACCGATGATTCAAATTAATTTGCATATCTCATACCGAGGTAGATCGTACAGGACCTAATGCTGTACGTACGATTTCTCTTGCCATCTCTCTTTATGTCCAATTAAAAAATACCATGATTGACCTAAAATAGCTGGAAGGTATTAATTTCGTTAATTAGCGTTACTTGCAAATCTTCGATCCTCAATATATCCTCCCTAACTTCGAAATACATCGTTGCTAAATGCCGTACGACGATAATATCTCGCGAGACACGGATGTATTTTTATACCTATTTTTATATCGCATTCTCCGCCAAATTAGATCAACTTCGTCAGCGGTGTGTTGTTATAAAATTCTTTTTTCCTCTTCGATCCACTCTTAATTCGTCGATAGGTAACATTCGTGAAAGCGAGAGAATAAGAAGGCCAACAGCACAATATAATTTCTTGCTAAATGGTATCTGCTAACGAGCTTCACCGGTTTTATCTTCACCAGTTTTATTTATGCATTCATCTATCAGCGTCTATTAGCAACATCTCCATTGCGCGTAATAACTAATTACAATCAGTGCAAGTTGTCGGCTATCAATAGATTTTACGCGATTATTAATGAACTCTATTAATAGACCTCCTGCTAGAACCATATTTGCATTCAATATTTTTATACGCTAACCTTGCCACGTGTAGCCATGTGTTCCACGTTGCGTCAACATATTAAAACGTTCGCGATACTTTTTCAACGAACGGATAAGATCTCACAGCCAAGTAATTCTAGATTCTACTGTAAGAACATTTCTATTCGCAATTATACATCGTTGAAACTAATGACAATATCTCTAGTACAATATCTCTAAAACAATTAAACGATACGTCTTGTACGAGAACTTACGGATGAAATATTCGAAACGATACGTCGGTAAATTGTATAAATTTACTGTAGTCGACGGATGCTATCTTTTAGGGTTGGCAGACGAAAAACCAATGAGTTTGCGAATTTCCTACACGAGAGGAGTGGCGCATTGGAAAAAAAAACGTGGATGCAATAACTCTTGCGTCTGGACGTTATTATGTATCCTGCTGGATAATATCGGCTCGCGTGCGAGCAGATCTTACATCATTTGGTTGAAAGTCAGCCCCTGGATAGCGACGTAGAAAGCACACGCAGCATGAAATGCAGGAATGCGCGTATACACGGACCTCCTAGCTGCCTAACGCGACGCGTAGACATTTTTTGAAAAACCACTTTAAACTTTAAACATCGACGACCATGATGTGTATTTCTTCTGACTTATGTTCAATGTGCGTCAAGGGCTTACGATCCTCGGTCCTTGAAAAATTGCAACCAGTGACAACCAACGAACGTTTAAGGATATTCGTACGACGGACGAACAGTAGAGGAATGAGATACTGTACGTCTGTCACGATTGGAATTTTAAGTTAGGCACAGAATCATTAAACGGAGAGGTTGATACACTCGAAACTTGCTTATACGTTTCTCTCGTTCAACGAAAACGAAAACATGGCAACGTGAGAACGTTAATAACTTCTACTTTGGGAAATTAGTCGCTGCGTGTAACGAACCTTGGCGTTGAGTCAACCGAGAGGCACCGAGAGGCACCGAGACAGAAAGCGACCAGAAAGAAACAAAAGGAAAGAACTAAAAGGAAAAGCTGACGGAAGGTCAAGAGGGTGGAGACGCCGGCTGAACGAGGGTGGAGCAGCTAGGATTAGGATTGGACTTCGTTAAATGCATCTGACCGAAACGAAAATGGTAGACGTCGCCTGGCTCTCTCCAACTTTGCTCTTTTTGTAACGAAGTATACAATTTTGAACAAATATCTTAATCCCCGAAGCCGGTTTAAATTTATGGTCGACTTTTAACACCCAGATGCGTGACATCACGGTAACATATTATTCTTAAAATATTCTCTCCACTTTTTTTCTTTACACGTATATATATATATATATATATATGCTATTCCTCGCTCTTCTTTCAATTTTGTTTACGCTTACAAATGAATATTAAACTTCTAGCGTGTCTCAGGCGTGAGACGACGATTTAGGAAAAGGTTTCACGCGATAATCGTTCAGTAAGAAGTATGCGAGGTATCTCTGCTACGATGTACGACAAAATACAGAATGTTTATCGCGAGGCTAAACGAAAATTAAACACGCTAATAAACTTAACGTTGGTACAGTTTGATATTACGGCAATACGAAACAAAGTTTCATCTCGAATGGACACAACTGCGTTTTAATAATTCCTATACTATTTTTTGCAGACTTCACCCGTGTAATAAACGTGTAATAAACGAACGGCCAGGACTATCCTCGAGCAGTACGCACTAAGTAATAATTTGTATGTACCATTAACTAGCGGGCATATTGGCAACGATACGTTAACAACGAGATATCCCCTTCTTCGCTGACGTGGTAACAACCGGACGTGTTTCGGCGTTAATTTTATTACAAAGACATCGGAGGACACTTCAAATTGTAAATACGAACACGAGCTAATTAGCGTCTGATCGATACGAACGAATTATTCGTTTCCTATCGTTCTGTGATACTTGTAAAATGGTAAAATAAAATATTCTACGACAAATGATTACAGCGAAACTGAAGTAACTTAATTTACCGATCGTATTAAAAATTGAGTTTCTCTTCACGCCAACCAGTTACGATACAAAGTTCGCACGAAACAGATCTCAAGGTCTCTACGTTGAACGAAGACCGTATCGTGAAAAACGCGATAAGTCAATATTTTTCGTCGCACGTACATTTTTTTTTTCTTTTTTCTTTTTTTTCAACCATAAAATCATTTTAATCACGAAACAAGAACGAACTTCTCGTAAGTTTTCCGCGTGATCTTCGAACGTTAGAAATCTCCGGACAAAGCAGAGAGAACGTTTAATGAATACGATCGTTCGGGAATCGTCAAAACAGAGAAGCGATAAAAATACAATATTCCTACAAGCGTTCTACGCTTCAACGATCCTCTTTTCCTCACGGACCGCACCCTTCCAAGATTTCGGTCCCCGACTGTACAGCGTACCTCACCGGCCAGTTCCAGCATATTCTTTTTTATAACCATCCGAGCCAACACCATTTTTTGCTCGAACCTATCCCTACCGCTCAGGTCTGATGAAACGCCCAACTTGGATTCCTTATGCCCATGGTTCCCCAGCGGAAAGTCGAGAGTGTCCCGAGATTCCTCCGCTGTAAATGTGACCGAACGTAACCTAATATTTTACCTCGTATCCTGCTACGCGATCGCCGCACTCGATTGGAGCGCGATTCTCCGCCTCTCGATCTATTTACGAAGAGAACTCGCTCCAAGTATCTGAGAGACATTGTATCGAACCATATCCGTCCCTCGTCACCCCCAATGTTATATAGACAAGTCGATCGTTTATTTAGAAACGTCGACGAAGAATTGGATCGTGAAGGGTAAACTGGCGTGTTTGCCAGAGAACAGGCTATCGATAACAGCCTAAACATCGCCAAACGCTAACAATGTTTTACACGTACTTGCGACGGGCTGAAATCGCAGTGGTGTAAACGAAGGTTTTGGGAATTTCCGTTCATATAACCATATATTTTGTTCAGCCTCTAAAAGCATCATCCTGTTGATTGTCATAAAAGTTTCATAATCAATTAACTCGTTAAAAAGACACGATGCGTACAAGTTACCTCGATGGCGTTAGGTTGTCATTTTATTCCGCGTCGCGAGCGTTACCAGAACGGAAACCTATGTACATGGAGCTGTTTTCATATCTGCGCGAATCGTTGCGAAATTGTTCGTAACCGAATTTTGTGCGAATTACAGGGCAAATTGTGCACTTTGTCCAAGAAGTCATTATCAGATAATTCTACCTTACGCCGTAGTGGGTTATTCGAATCTGTAACGTCTCCCGAAACATCTTCCTCCTCTGGTATCGATATTTCGGCAGTACGCGATATCCAGCCTTATATCTTTGCTGATTCAACTAATTGGAAGTTTTCGTGCGTCCAGAAATCTTGATCGATAAATCACGAGGGAGAAGAAACGCAGTGGAAGGGCGTGGCCTTTTCACAACTTTCCCGCGGTTGAAATCGCGCGCGCACCGACGCGGGAAAGTGTAGCGCACTATAAAGTGTAAGGCCCTCTAAATTCATATTCGCGTATAAGTGTTCCGTGACCGTTGAGATAAGTGATTGGTCGACGGAGGCCGGTAAGAGAGGCAAGTCGGGGCAGGGGAACGCCGAAAGGGAAATAACAGCAAACAGGATGCGAAAGAGAAGGCGGGGGGGGGGGTGTTCGCAGAGGTTTGCGTGCTTCGGCGGCCGACTCGCTATTTTCGCATATTTCTATGCGCTCGTCGGCGCAGCTCAGCCGGTGGAGAAAGAACGGCAAGGAGGATCGCGATGCGGTTTTACGAGTTATTCCATATCCGAGAGAGAAGCGTAATCCGCGCCAACTTCGCCGGAACTGTCCAACTTGAACGATCACAGTGAAATTCCAGTAGCTAGCCGGCCAAAAGGGAGGAGGAGCAAACTGATTCTGACGTGATTGACAGAGAGCGTGGATCGAAGGTCGAGGTGCTGAGAAAATCGTCGACCAAGCAATCGAAGATTTTCGATACCGGTCGGAACTTTTGTCGACTAGGCGATTAAGTTGCGTTCACACACGTTCCGAAGCTCGATTATCGACTTTTTACCTACGTTTTACCTACATACCAAGAATAAAATAACCGGGTAACTTTTTATTGATTTTTGTATTCGTTGCATCGTACGAAGCGATCACGCTCACAGTAACCTTTATACACCTATTTTCTTATTTTCCAGCGAGGTGTATCTTTATCCAGTTCTACGTTTCATTGTCATAGGAAGTATCAAATTTTTCCAATCACGCGAAACTACTACTACTACGATACGAAATTTAATTACGTTCGAACCTAATTGAGAATAGCACGTAAGTGCCATAAATAAACGCAATGAAGCGCAATCACTTGTTGTACGTACGATATATAAATATCTAATGCTATCCTTCTTCCGTTACTCGTCGTTTACAGGAACGAACTTTGAAGCAATACGGCTTTGATCGATTATCTCCGATAGACGAAATAGAAAGCTAATGATAGGCACGCGTATTCGTAGAAAGTTCCACGTTTACGAATAAGATCAAGCCGTTTTAAATTCCATCTTCCGAACGACGAACACCAGTACGAAGGTTAACAGAATACATATCTACATGGATAGATATCTCAAGATTAATTTACATTTCCGAAGAACCACTCGTCGATCGATGTTATCTGCTGAATTAAGCAGTTCGAAATTAGCTTGAAAGTTTGCAGAAAACTGCCAGAGAAATAGTTATATGCTGTCTAACGATCCTTACGTTACGATGGAATTCCCATAGGAATGGTATAGAACGAATGAGAAACACGCGTGGCAGAAATTTTGCAGAAATCGAAGCCCGATTAAACGTAACTCGGTAGTGGATGCTATCGGTACACGAAGACAACCGTTCCATCGGGTAGAACACCGAAGGTTACACGCAAGTGCGTAAAAAGTTTATCGCCGCGGGAAAGCACCTTTTAAAAACGCATCGCGGCCGTTTATGAGGCAGCGATTATGTTCTAACTCGGAACATCATCGTACCGCCATCGCGGCCAGCTATAAAGAGCAGTTGGTACGACGAGCTTTACATCGATCGTTTGAAATACGTTGCTCGAGTCCCTGTAACTGCAGCTGTAAACGAGGCCCGTGAACGCGGGGGCGTGACGCGATTCGATTCCGCCGGGAAAAAATGTTCGCGGCACTGTGAACGCGGAAAAGCTGGCAAATCAAGTGCGATTAGGCGCGCTCGTATCATTCTAACCTAAGACCTACACCCATACGCAGATACAGCTACAGCACGCAACGCTGTGTTAACGACGAATGGAACAGGAAATCGAGGGGCAGGAACGCGTTTCCCGTAGCTTCGATACGATCCTTATCGCCTAATTCCACGATTTCTTTTCGAAAATGTTCCAGTTCAACGTGTATCGCGCGACGGTAGCGTTCGCTTTACAACGGGCGATAATCCAACGTGTAACAACGGGATCAGGGAACAAAAGGAATTTATTAGAAACGTAGATCCGTGGCTTAAAGAGACAATTCGAACCAATGGCCATAAGCTGCATATTTTCACTGTATCGCGTTTACTCGTCGGAATTCACGTACTTGTAAAAATATTTTACGAACGTACCGTGATGCCGGTCGACGCTTGCGATTTTGTTACAACCGTCGATCGTATACCATAATTCAAAACGAACATGAATACAGATAGTGTTACACGCCCGGAGAACTGGCACGGACCTCGCGGAAGCGAATTCGCGTTGTTGCAATTATAAAAGTGTCAGACGTTATAAAGAAGCAATCGTTCGTTTAAATGTATCGATCGTAATAACTCATAACTCATCGTCCGAAACGTATCACTGGTGTAATCGATTCTTTCCGGTGTAAACGTTGCACGCGTTATATCGCGTTAATTAACGACAACACAGCCCAACACAGCCGGACTCGAAGGAACGCGCGAAAGGCCGAAAAGAAAATCGGCTTTCGTTAATCCAAGCCACGCTATAGCTGATGCGCCGCGACGAACTTTACCACGAGAACGGAAAAAAGAGTCGGCTTGAAATAATAAAGAGCCGACCACACAAGACGATCAGACCGCACGCTGCGTGATCATTGGAAACGTTATTTTCTGGCCTCTGACTCGTAATGAACGCACATCGGAACGTCATCGGATATTGCATTCCGGATAAAAATCATTTCGGAAGAATTTTCAGGCGATCCGTGTAAATCTTGGATAATTAAGCAGTCTCAGGTAATCGGAGGAATAGCCCGGAGAGAGATCGCTAAATGGAACCTTCCGCTTCTGCATTTTCTATTTTTCATTCCACGTTCCATTGGAATTCGAGCATGAAACGCGATGGTTAAATCATGATGTAATAGCGACATATATTTTGACAACGATACGTTGTTATAACATCCGGTATAATATATTGCGAAAGTTTGGAAGAGCGATGACATAATAAGTTTGCCAATCGGTAAACCAGATTTTTAAATAGACGCGGTGCGCGTTTGGCGAACGCCGTTTCAAACAACGGTCGATACGTCGAGAACGGAAATAACGAATGATTAACGTCGAATCTAACCGATAATTTTTAGACTTTAAACGCAAAATTGAAACTCGAAGTTCGAAATTTCTAATTTAAAAGTCAAATTTTAATTGTGAACACGTTGCACGTTTGGTTAAGATTCTCTTGACCGTTTGTTAACTTCTTCGTTAATTTGAGATGAATTTCGATTCCCCGTTTCGCATTACACCACTGTTGAAGGAAGAATGCAACGTCTGCTTTCAATAGATGCGACGGAACACAGTTTTTCCATCGCTATGTACCTCTTCTGCATTTCGTCGGTTCGAGCAGTTACCTGCATTTTTTCGTGAAATTTTTTTGCTAAACAAACCTCCTTCTTTTCTCTCGCATCTCTTTGTGAAAGAGCTTGTTTTTTCCATGCGTGGTTGCTATGGTCTTGCACTTTTCAAAGCAGAAAATCTAAACGACTTTGAACACTCGCCTCGGAAATTCAAGAACGTTCTAACAACACTTCTTCTACAGCGAATATTCTGCTATTACAATTGTGTTGTTTTTTTTTTTTTTTTTTTTTTTCTTAATTTAAACTAACGCGCATAATTGTAACAACCAATGGATCGATAGGCGTTTGTTCCGATCGAGAAGTAGACCTTCAACGTACCAAGAAAATCGCGAAAACGTGAGATCACACGTATTAAAAGATTTACGATTCTTCGATGTTTCCCTCAATTGCAGGAAATTTTCTTCTAACGCAAGTACGATCAATAACCAAAGAATGCAATACTCTCGGAAACGACCCAGGGGATGTAACACGATCGATTAGATTTTACACCGGTATAAACTTCAGTCTTTTAAACATCTCTATTCTACCTGATCAAAGATCAGCGAAAAGTTCGAATGTTGAAATCGGGAGGACGAATTTTTAGCAGAGCACGTCCCTATCCACGAGCCAAAGAGAACGGTAATCGGCCAATGTGTTCCCAAAGCTGTCGCTCGCGATTGACCACGGCTGCCCGCAACCCGTTACCTGGCCCTTTTTTTTTTTTTTTTTTTTTTTTATATACGTAATTTCCTGCTCGAAGCTGGCCGCGAAAAAGAAAAGAAAAAAAAAAAAAAAAAAAGGGACGGCAAGAAGAAACACGAGCGAGCAGCCGAACGAATTCCTGTCGCTGTTTACAGTGCTTTATGACGCGGAGGAGCAACGCGCGATGGAGACGAACGGAGACGGAAGGACGAAAGGAAAACGAGAGCTACACCGTTATGAATTCGAGCGCACGAAAGTCACCGACACCGGGCTGGACACCTCTCTCCGTTTCCCCACTGTCGTTCGAGCTTTATGGTGCACCGGTGCAAAAAAAGGGTTAAACTTCCTCGTACGTATACAGAGGCCCTAAAGGTCTCGCTGCTTCGAGGGTTACCGTTATTGTACGAATGCAAAATGTCTTTCGTCTGTTGCTCACTCAAGTTCGGACTTTCGAGAGCAACGCTGCCCCATCGTTTGCTGTGAAAAGCTCGTTTGTATCCTCGCTATGTCGTTCGTTGTATTGTTGTTTTCACGTGTGCCTCGTTACTTCGCCGTCCGATTCTACAGCGACAGTGAAAGAATGGTGGTTAATAGTGAAAATGATGGTCGATGAAAGCTATGACGAACAACAAGAAAACAGTGTATGGGTGTACAAGATAAGGGTGTTCCTAGTGTATCTGTGAGTTGTATGAGCGCGTGCGTGCGTGTGTACGTCGCAGACTCTCGAGTGTCTCGATGTTTGGATACTCTTATCGAGATTGGTTCGACAAAGAACACCTTTGAGAGAACGTCACGAATTGCATTGGTTTCTCGCGCGGCGATCGGATCCTCCTCCATCGACGACGAGTTTAAGGGCCAAGAAGTGCTAAGGAGAACTGCCAGACGCGGTAATTAGCCAACGTCCTTCGTCTTTTAATAGAGAGATTCATTGTTCCCTCCGGTTCGATCTACCCGATCGAGCCGAGCAGTAAATTTTCCTCGAAAAGCTTTACTACTTCTATCCGATGTACGAGTAATATGTACGTGTGAAACTCTTTGGCAAGATTAAATTTCTATACCGCGTCCGATGTAATCTCAGAGACGTTCCGCTTCTCTCCTGCTCGAATAAAGTGATCGCGATATTTCTCGAACGTTATCTCATTTTCTCTATAACCGACTTTGTCTCTGAGTTTCAAATCGATTTCAATTTACATCTACGCGCTTTTTAAAAGGTAAAAGCTTATTTTCAGATATCTACGTCGAGAATCTAATCTACTTTAAAAGGATCAAAGAAGGAGATACGCTTCTTACATCAACTGATTGAAATATCCACCAAGTACGAAAATATCTACTTCAATTAGAGTGTTTTCCCTTCTCCAATCAACTTCAGAAATTCTACGCTCGCGTAACTGTTCTTCGTACGTCTTTGCCGTAGGTATAACGCGATGCATTCGGCTCGTTCAAAATAATATTCGCGATATAATAATTTAACGCAACAAGTTAGAACAAAGTATCGGTTTGCGATGTCTTCTGAATGCAACGGCCGACGTAAAACTACGTAAATTTTCGCGAGAACTGATACGCGCCTTCGACGCCGCTCCAATCGCCTCTAACGATGGATGTGACACGTGTTCGCCAACCCTTAATGTTTACCGTGTTTTCCATGCAGCAGGGGAAGATTTCTGTCGGTGTTCTCTTAAACCGTTTCTAAGTTGAACGTTTATTTCTGGGTGGTTTCCCCTTGCGTTTCGAAGCTGTGTGAACCCGACGCAGCTCGCCGCTAGCTGCTGAAAGTGGATCGCTTCGTGGAAATCGCGTATAAATGAGTTCCGAGTACCCTAAAGAAAAAAAAAAAAAAAAAAAAGAAAGAAAGAAAAAAATTCAAACGATCCTAAGAGTCGCTAGGAATTGAATCATACCGCCGTTGAAAAAAGATCTTAACGAATCTCTTTGTTTCTACACGATACCGACTATTCTACCATGTAGTCTTCGTTTTTCTAAATTATCTTTGCCAGGAATAACGAGCAAAAAGCGCGAGGATTAATTACACGAGATGACGCAATGGAATCCAATCCAGTTGGAGTTAGCGCGGATGTTTAAACGTTCTTTACGGTTGTCTATGATCCTTTTTGTTTTTTTTTTTTTTTTTTATTGTTTGCTAAGTCGAGACCGAATCGATTAACTAACTGGATGTCGTTCGTTTTCGGAAAAAAAAAGAGAAAAAAGAAAAAAGAAAAAAAATCACGTGCAAGCAGATTCGAGCGGGAAGCAGTCGATTTCAGAGCTGATACCTCCGAACGAAGGCTGGAGGAGATCGATGTTGGCAGGTGACGTAGGAGGAGGGTGAACGGTGGTAATATCTTCATTTGCATTGATGGCCTTCTTCGTCGATACGATCCTGGTTGTTAGCCCTCGGGCTCTCGAAACTCCCCGTCGATCGTATTCCGCCAAAGAGTCGAGATTCAGGAATATCGAATTGCCGAGTCAAGGCACTTCTTCCACGTAGAATCAGGAATTAAAGGGGTTCGCCGCGTTACGCGTATTCCTAATTCGATTGTATCAACGTAATCGTGAATCGAGCCGCCATAGAAAAATATTTCCACCAGTACCTATCTTGCGTCTCTCTCATGAGATGAACAGTCATGAAACATTATGTAGCAACGTCTTCGAATTCGTTGATATTATTCCCGTCGTTAAACTCGTCCTTAGAACATTTATACGTTTCAATAACAGAAACGACGAGCGGTCGATATCTCGTTCGCCATTCGACGCTGGTTTACGCGGCGATTAAGCGGAACAAAGTCGGGATCCGCAGAAGGCGAGCCAGGTCGAATTCAGCGTGTAGGGGACTCGCGTTAATTCAATAATTATGATAATGCTGATAAAACAGAGCAACCGTGATCGGATATCGGGTAAAGGAGCGCGCGCTATAACTTTGTCGGCAATTACACGCGAATATTACACGGAACAGATACAGGTGGCCCATTTGTTGGGCCGAGGACGTTCGCGATAAAGAGGGCGGTGCCCCGAAGCTCGTTAATGGATCTGGTTTTGCTACCTTGATCCGGTTACCTCTCTGCTTCTTGTATCCCGATTTCTCTCTGACCTATCGTATCCAATCAACTCTCACCACACCGAACCCGTCCCTTCTTCTCGTTGCCGCCGCATCTCTTCTCCCCTCCCCATTCAGGGTTACCTTGATCCACCTCTCGCTGCCGGTTATTACAAGCTATTCCCCTAAAAAGGAGTAAAACCTGAAATTAGTTCGGAACTTATGTCTTCGCTACGCCATGGAATCCGCCGTTCGGAGGGATCGTCGCGATGCCTTCGGAATCTCGTTTCCTCTCGATTCCGTCGTTTTTCTGGTTGCGAGGCTGGCTTCATTATTTTTGGGTGGTTCGCCATTCGATCGAGTAAGCCCCGCCGAATCGTATCGCCGCGTAACATCGTATCCTCGGATCGTTATTTAAATAAACCTCCGGTAGAATCGTTATTCGACGATATTTTCACGTTTGTCCCTCGTTGCTCGTTCCTCTCTTTCCCTTCAGATCTTCTTTATATACATTTCGAAATATTCCACAGATATTTGTCGAATAAACCGAGCACTCGTTTTTCTGTTATAGACGGACGAGAGAGAGAGAGAGAGAGAGAGAGAGAGAGAGAGAGAGTTATTTTAATTAGTCGTACCCGTTTCTATTATTCCTTTTCCCATCTTTTGTTTTTCTTTTTCTTTTTTTTTTTTTTTTTTTTTTTCTTTTTCTTTTATGGACAAGCCACGCTCGATTTCCTCACGGCTGTTTCGGAGGAAACATCTCAGTCGAGCGGATCGCGCCGACGTAAAAATTTATCGCGAACTTACAAGCGAAAAGCGGGAGAAGGGTTAAGGTTGAAATTAAATTTTCCAAGGGAAACACGCTGCAGCCTCTGTGCGCCCAGCTTTGTCTTGCTTCCTCACGACGGATCCAAACTTCTCATTTCTAAATTTACTTCCTTGCACTCCGGCATGCTCTAAACTTTTACGAATTTAAAGGCTTTTCCTTGCTCGCTTGATATCCTAGCCCGAAGGATGCAGTCCTTCTTTCTTTCTTTCTTTCTTTCTTTCTTTCTTTTCTCCCAACCTTCCTTTCTCCCTTCCTTCCTTCCTTCCTTCCTTCCTTCTTTCCTTCCTCCCTCCCTTCCTCCCTTCATTCCCTCCCTGATACGCGCTTGAGCATAAATCCTCCAAGTGCTTTTAAGCTTTACAAGTTCCAAGAAAGAAGCGGAATGTCGCCGACTCCGATCTCGAAAACTTTCAACTCGCAGAGACAGCGAGCAGGTTTCGCGCAACTCGCGTGAAAAATTTTTCCCCTCTTTTTCCACGCAGCCGCACGATATTACCCGCTTTATCGTAAAAACGAGACGGAATCCGAAATTAGTTAAGAACTTACATCTAGCCTGCGGCGTTCAACTTTCAACATGGCCGTCCTGATACCTATCAGCCATCCCTGTAATCGACGAACCGCGTTTCACAATGATTTTGCAAGTCGTTCGTTTCCTTACTTAATTTTCCAGCATTTTCTTAAAGTAGAATTAATTCATTGATAGTCGCAGTGCTCCACGTAGTTTCGCTTGCTTGTAGTTTCATTCGTTACCTGGCTGAAGAAATTCTTGCAACGTCGAAACGATCTTTCGTGTTTATCGCGAACTTCGAAATCTTGCTCGGACTTCGTTGTACATGCTTCTTCGACAACACCGGCTCGCTTTTAAGCTTCGGTCGCTCAACACGAACGGGGAAGGACCCAAATTGTCGATGGCCTGGATCTTGAAAGTTCGAAACCGCGCGAAAGCTCTTACGACCGAGCGGAAAGTTTTGCTACCGAGCGGGAAATAGCTTCTACCATGCGATGCTTGCAGCATGTTGCCGCTAAATTTCCAACAGAACTTTTTCCCAACTGTACATACAGTATCGTTAAAGTTACTAAGAGAGATTCGGAGTTCGATAAGTTTAATCCGAAGGAATTACCATCGCGAAACTTTATGCAGCCCTGCACGTTCGTGAAAATCGTTCGTTCGCATCGATAAACGAGCTACACACAGTCCAATTCCTTTAAATAGAAACGACGAATTACGGACTTGCGTTATGAAAGCCTAGGATGATGTACAGCCCGTGTTTTAGGATCTGACGTCTCTTAACGAAGTTACGTGACAATGTTAAAATCGGGAGCCAAGCAGAGATATCATTACCGTTGTCAACGCGTCTGTTCCACTGTAATAGATCGCTGAAAACTATTGGACGATCTTTCTTACGAATTACGTTCCATTCTATCCATTAGGAAAACAAACGCCACGAAACTCTGTTCTACACGATAGATTAACGCGTTATTCACAGATCACTAATCTTAAGATGATGATTAAAATACTAGGCTACATATGTAAAACTATCTTGCTCAAGCACAAATGATGACTCTGAAGAAAGATATAGGACAAAGTTTCGTATTTTACGACAGAGTAACTTTTAAATCCAAGTTCGTATTTCAAGGCATCCCGTCTTATTTGTTCTTACTCTTTATTTCAAAACGTTCAGGCGTATTTTCGGATCTAACTTGTTTTTCTTCTTTTTGACTATGTCAAAGATGACGTTATCGCGTTTATTCCGCGTGTTCTTTAAACAATAATGGGGAACTTCAACGAAGAACGAAGGAATTCGCGTAATTTGCTGTGCAACAGCGACCAATTAGGATAGAATCGAACGAAGAATTTTCCAAAGATTATGCCAACGGGTTTGCACGAACGAGAATGCTTTTTCTACTCGTAGAGAAGAAATTGCAACGGCGATATCGTTCGATGGAACAAAGGGTCAATTGGTAAAAGATTACTTGGAGCGATCGACGATGGAATCGCGACGATACCGTTTAAAAATATATCAGCCGCGGGAAGGACGATCGTAAATTCCGCGAGAGGGTTAATCTGCAGTGAACCGAAGCGACGGACCAATGAAGCAGAAAGCGGCGGGAATTGGCGGGCGGCGCCATGGCTCCTCGAAATTCTCCGCTGCTCGCCAATTTCCTTTCGAAAATATTATTCCTAGAACTCGCTAAGATTCGATGAAAATTACGATTATAAAAACTACCAGGCAGAAATGATTATCGGTTTGCAAAAACTTCGTTTGAATTTCATAGAAACTGCCCGGAGCTTGAAACCGTTTAGCCGTCGCGTTGCTTCTCTCTCTAGTTAAATACGGAGCGTCGTTTCTCTTTGGTTAAACAACACCTACAACGCGTTCGTTCTCTTTGGTTAAATACGAAGTGTATTTGCGCCTCGATTCTCTCGGATGTAAAACTAATTGCAACTTTCTAGATAATTAGACATTTCTAACGGAAAAGTATGGTGAAAACTTTAAAGAAATGGGAGATCCCTAGATATAATATCGAAAGCTGATCGTGATGCGATTCAGCCGTTGATCAAATAACGAAATCGTCGGAAAATAGGATCGTTGCGATGAGTTCTGATGAGTTTTGTTCTTGTTATTCGACAAAAACTATGGAAATATGCTTGTTTCGGTGCTGATTTTTCGTGAGCTCGTGCTACAAAATAATCGTAAGAGAATTTATGCTTTGCTTGCCGACGCAGTTTCGTGTCTCTGATTTCGTGTTCTTCGCCGATAGTTCTCTTGATTGTGCATAGATAAAACACGACTGGAGATGCATCCGAACGTCGAGGATAAAGGAAGACACGCAGAAGGCTGTCCATTTTATCGACCCGTCGTGCGACGCGCGCACGTCTTCTCGTTCGCTTTGTCAGGAAGAGAGAGGATCATGGCGGCGGCGGCGCACTGCGAATCTACCCAAATTCTCTACTACATTGAACTCAAAATATTCTCGTATATACTTCGTACGAAGTGTCGTATCGTAAACGTTATTCGTTTGTTCGCTCTCTAAGTTCGACGTTCAACAAACGAGATCCATTAAATTTCCGCGAAAATTCGAGTCGAAATCTTCAGGTATTTATATTTCGCTCGGATCAGGCCTAAATCTGTTCGATAAAAAGACCTACAGAACTTGGAAGACGACGATACGATATCTCGTTCGAGTAATGCCGCAATATCATGACGAATACGTTAACGTTAACGAAACGTTAACGTTGTATGCCTATGCACTAACGATCTTTCGCCTTCTTACGCAGCTAGTGATAAAATTCGACATGTTTCGAGTAATACATTCTTACTCCCCTTGTTCTCGATCGTCCCAGCTGCGACCATTCGCTTCAATCTACATTTACGATAGTCTCTCGTTATCTGGCGGCGCTGTTTTTAAACACGCTGTTTTATCACTTTTCAATATTCCAGGCTTAAATTAATTTTCCTCAAGAGGGCATAAATTCTTCGGTCGTTTCTGCAATCGCAATGCGACACCGAGAAGGGTGGAGGAAAGAGAGAGATAGAGAGAGAAAGAGGGCGATGCGGCGAACGGGTGGGACGAGGGTGGAATGGAATGAAAAAGAAAGTTTCGAAGGTATTCGAGATAACGCGGCGCAGCTCGGCGCCGTGTAGCCTTAAATTATTGCAACATTTTAGGCGATACAACGTGAAATCTTGGCGTCGACATTTCCTCGTAGAACGGTCGTGGTGTTACGTCACGAAGCTGTACGCATTCTACATCACCTTTTGCGTGTATTTAATGTAGAGTGCTCGCGTGTGTAACACGGAGACAATTAACTTCGCTTTTCGCCGCTGTCATCGCGTACCTTCTCGTCTGTAAAAAATATGACAAGAAAACTGGATTCCGAGCCGCGAATACATAAGCATTTTACATGCAACGGCCCCATGTACAACGGAGATAAGTGAATTCACTGTTGGCGAGCGGCGTCGGCGTCGCCCTGGATGCTGCAGTTTCTGCGCATTTCACTGGTTCGCCCATAGCGCGCATGCACGCATTGTTCCACCTAGATATATCTCTAGGATGTATATTGTGCAACACAGAAACTGAAAAGGCCACGGCTACATAAAACATTTTACGTATATATTTGCCGACTCACGAGTGCCAAATAATAAAAAGGAAGAAAAAACCGTATGGCACGGTTAAATGCCAGAGAGCTCGACGATTTCAAAAATAGAATTGGCCGCTTTACGAGCAAAAAAGTTTATGCATTTTTCTCCATTCTATTTCTTTTTTTTTTTTTTTTTTTTTTCGTGCTACCTTTCCTCCTTTTTCTCTCATCCTGCCTTCATCTTCATTTTTCTTTTTTTTCTTTTTTTTTTTTTTCTGCTTTTACGTTATTCCTCCACTCTCACGATGCTGCATTGGCGAAATTAATATATTTCTTGGCGATATAAAACGAAGCGAAAGAAGATAGCAAAAAGGGAAACGAATTAAAGTCGTCCACGAAGAAACCCTATCGGCGGGGGGGGGGGGGAGGGCATGCAGTTTTATGAGCTTCCTTACGTTCACCTATTACGCAAGACTCCTAGCTTCCCGATGGTTATCATTACGGGTCAACGGTCCACGAAATTGTAGGATCCTCCACCAATTTCGTAGGGCTTTCGAAACTACCGAGATTCTGTACCTTACCTTCTATCGGTCGATGTCGCAATTAAAAAAGTTTCGTCGAACGATCGTTCCACCGTTACACAGTTCTTTTCCATCAGATACGAGATTTACCTCAATCCTAATGCGCAATCGCAAATCCTAAAATTTCTACGTATTCGATTTATAGGAGCAATAAGCTTCCCGACACCATTGATTAACTCATTCGAGTAAAGGACTTTGTAATTAATCCCAGCGATATAATTACACGAGAATATCTAACACGTTTCGACGATTCTGACATCCAGAAAATTACCTATATACGTATACATGTACCTGCATACGTACATACATATGTACCACATACCGTGGTACAAGTATCTCACTGCGTTAATACGCGAATCGGACTTCCCATAGAGATACAGCTACGTTTAATACGTTCTATTCTTTTATTATACTTCCCTCTAACCATGTTTATTATCAGCAATGTAACATCGACAAAGGGAATCGCTTCTAAAAATGATCGGAAGATCAAACGAAATGCTGTGATGTGTGCGTAACGTCGAAGGATTAATCGAAGGATTGTCGATGAACGCGTTAGCTGGCTCAAGTACACCGATACTTAATTAATTGCGCGCAAGGAATGGAACTACGCGTTCTCTCGGACCAAATCGTGAATTTCCCTGGAAGACGGAGACCCTGCGCATTGGCTGGCCAGTATTTTCAGACTGTTCAATTCAGAGGCAGACGTTCGTCCCGGCTTCCAGCTCTCATCTTTCTCGAAGTGTATTAGATTGGCTTCGAAATACGTGACCTCGCTCGAGAATCAACCTCATTCCCAACCTTTCTCGTCCCCTCTCGTCCCTTCTCGCCCCTGTCCTCTTCGCCCACCACCCACGTCGACGTTTCTAGCAAAGCCTCGTTGCAACCTAACCCAACCTTCCGGGAATACGTCGGTCCTCTCCCACCCTTCGGAGTCTTTGCCCCCTCTTCCAGAGCTTTTCGGTTTTCTTTTTTCCCTTCCCCGTACGGCCTTCCATTTTCTTCCAAGCTTTCAGGAACCATGGCCGGTCGTCCAAGAAAGGAATCCCACTTGGGTTTTGCCAACCCAATAGGGAGCGGTTAATGAAGTCTGTTCGTCCGGTCAAGCAGCCATGCGTTTTCCCTCGCAACCCTTTCGCTATTTTGTACGGACGCGTGGAAGAATCTTTGCGAAGGATAGAGAGAGGATAGACATATTTTCCATTATTTTCGAACGAATCAACTCCGATCCTTCTTCGCACAGCGTGTCATAAAAGAAGTTTTATCACTTTGTTGTTGAATAGTTTTTAAACGAAACCTCGGATAGACATTAAATACCTGTTGTCGGTAGTTTACCGAATCGTTCCACTGCTGCGCAGCTAGGTAGCAGTTTTATAAATCTACGCCTTTCCAATAATACCTTTTACAACATTTTCACATGTTTCTTGAATTCTTTATTTTATTTCCCAGCGACCTAGCTACCTCTTGCCCCTTTTTCCCAAAGTGAACATTACTTTTCTATATAATTCAAACGATCGATAGTAATAGTAAATTTTTGCTACAACAACACCTTGTTATGGTGTCAAATGTTTCACGATAAAATTGTATGGTGTACTTACGCGATACCGCAAAAAAAATTGCGAAACGCCGATAGAAAAAAAAAAAAAAAGAAAAAAAAGAAATGACGACGAAGTAAAAAGGTAACGCTTCTTTCATAACGCGCTGTCAAACGAGAACACGACGCGAAAGATCTCGAAGTTGCCTGCTTAGGACAATGACAGGACACGGCGATTTTGCTTCGAAAAAATTGAAACTTCGGAACAATATATATACGCTCGCCTGAGTTTTCGTTCTATAAAGGTGGATTGAAGTGGCGTGGTTAGCGCCGTGGCGTAGTTAGATCCAACGCAATGACCAGATCGGTTGTAAAAGTTCGAATTTCATGCAGAGCTAGGTTGGTCTGTGCGCGGGCGCAGGTTTGAGCTTCGCCCTGCAAAGTCACATGCATGTGCAAGTGTAAGCTAAACCCCGAAGTTTAGGTACCTAGAGGAGCAAACTCATTTCCAATGTGTTCGCCTCGAACTCCGCTCTACCAGATCCAAGAAGCAATTCCTATGCCAACGACTTTCCGTAAAAACGTCTCATATCGTGAGACATTGTTAAATATATTACGCCATTGCCCTCTCCCGGCCAGCACTGTGCTGTAATATATATGTATGCGAAAGCAAGAACACTCGTCGCCGATACGGGATCACGTGGCTACAAAGTTTTACAGTCCCGTGTGCTGATCACTGTTGTCTAGACAGTCGTCCCGTTGATGCGACCTTTTTTTCGCAAGCATCGCCGGATTAACCAGCCACGGGATTCCAAATTTTATCGCACGGCTACGAATTCGTCAACTTTTTCCGCCCTTTCACAGACTCGATCGACAGTTTCGAAGGGACGAATATATTTTCTTATTCGTCCGAGTAGAAATTAGCCCTGTATTGTTCCTTCTCGCGAAAACCATATATTACACATATCAATATCATTCGTAAATATTCGGGCACCTGGCGCCCAATTCGATCGGAATCATTTAGTATTTTCGTTGTACTCTCAAGATTATGATCCAAGAGCTTCTTTCTCTATCGTTAATTCTTTACCTTTTGTTATTTATTGGCATCAAACGTTCTAATAAATATAAACTGAAACAAACGATACACCTGCGTCGTGTAAAAATGTAAACGCGTACTTCCAACGAACAGCTGACGTCGTTCTGCAAAATCTATATGAATATTTCGAACGCGATTATACAGAAACACGTATCCTACTTACACTCATACATGTCTTATTACTGCTTCCTTATTCGTTCTAGTTAATATTAATAGCACGTTTTATCGACATCAACTAGCAATAGCTGTATGGTTGTCCGATACAAGACGAGAGATTAAATTTAGATTACGGAGTTTCATCCGACAAGATTTCCAGCTATATTTTCTACAAAGAATTTCATTTATAATCTATCCGTATCGATAGTTTAGAAATATCCAGATATTTATACCTACATAGTAGTGTATAAACTTTCTTGTTCTTCGTTTTAACTTCGACGAAAAATAATTGAATCGTTCCGGTGGCTGTGTCGTTTCGATCGAAACCTCCCCTACACTTTACTCGCAACAGTATAGAGGATAATGAGCGTTTAAAGGCAGCATAAAGTACGTCCGAAGGGAATTAAGGTAAGAATACATCGGCCAGAATCTCCGCTGATTCTCTCGAGAAATATCTTTCCTCTTTCCTTTTACCTATCGTCCCTCTCCACTATCCGTTTATCGCTTCCCTCCCATTGCTCGCTTTTCTATCTCTCCGTCTCCGGCCGTTTCTTCGTTTCTCCACGAACCGTCGGTGAAATTCTTGCATTTTCACAATCTCCAAGTTTTCATGTCTTCCTCCTTCGAATATCCGTGTCGCCTCAAGTTTCCTCGTCTCGTTCCACGAGACTCTGCTCTAATGAGACTTCTCCACCGTCGCCGTCGAGGTAGACGCATGGATAGATATATGTATTCCCTGTAACCCGTCCCTAATCCCTCGAGTACATGGCTTTATATAAAGCCGTAGGTTACATAGCGATGAAACAGTCGGACACACAGGACCAAGTGTTCCGCGCACACATTCGCGTTCACCGCGTTCTTACGTTACCGTGAAAATTCGTCGTCGACGACATTCCCGACGACATTCCCGCCGACAGTCCTCGCCTCGACATTTCTAGCTCCGCCATATCGTCCTTCTTACATCGTCTTAGTTTTTACGTAGCCAATCTTCGCGTCGACAATGTAGTACGCTTTGGCATCTCGTTGGGAGCGAATAAAATTTCGCGAACGAAACCCGTTCTTGACGAGGGAACTCTGAACCAGCCCCCCCCCCTCCGCTTTTCCAATCGTCACGAGGAAAGCTACGTTCCTTTGTTTCATTTCGAAAGACGATCCATCCTATCACAGAGAAGAAGAGATTTCGCAAAAATCGAGAGATATCGTCTGAACGAAAATATCGAAAGATGTTCGGTACTGGTTCGCGTGTAAAATATCAAAGCGAGGATTTTGCAGATCCCGCACGATTTGTCAACAAGGAAAATATTCGTTTGGAGGCGTACTCGATGACGAGTGTCGTAAAATCGGCCGACCAAGCTACACAAGTCAACAATATTCCGGGAACGACGGTGGAAGAAAAAAAGGTGAAATCACGGGAGTGTGATCCCGTCTTGACGCGGCTGGAAAGATATGCCTCGAAAACATCGTCAATTCATGGCATCGTTTCATGACGCCAACATTGCAACAAGTTAGACATCCCTAAAAATAATGAGGAGAATAATGGGCGAAAATAGTGATCAACGGCTGAACCGAGGCTTCCCTGTACAAGCATAAACACCGGACATTGCGACTGCCGGGCCAATCAACCGCGAATGAGCGTAAAGAATCCTCTTTACGATATCGCCGCCTGCGTTTTGAACGCTCGACTCTGGTTATACTTGAGACCAGCTGGCCCAGACGGTTAATTGAGAAGTCCTAGACGCCCTCTTGGTTCAACGACGACTTCAATTTACGTACACGGATCTTCGAGGCTCCTATGGTTCGTGAATCCAAGTCTGCCATTGGCCGAGGACTCGAGAGAACACTGTTGCTGGCACGGCTCGATAAAAGCTGTACTAAATAATCCTCGGAGTAAGACTGGTTGAAACGGGGGGCGGGGGAGGGCACAGTCCGCCAGGCTTGCCCGCGTTATTTTCGCGTGCTACGCTCTGAGAAATTGGTATTAAATAATTCGAAGCGGTTGTCTACAGAGAGAAACTCGTGCGATACTCGAGCAATATTTTGTCTGCGAGGCTCGAGTCGCCCGAGAGTCTTCGCCAAGCAAGATCTTTAAACAGATATACATTTCAAAAAGCTTGTGTACACCTCTCGAATAATAATACTTAAGTAAAGTAAAGAACGAAAATTCATTTTCTTTTTGTTCGATTTATCGAATTTCTTCGTTCCCTGCTCGTTAGAAGATTGACATATTTAATTTCTACCTTTGCATTCGACGTTTGTTTATCTCCACTTCTTCGATTACCGTATTTCCGATTACCGATTACCGATTAATATCGTGTTTCTGGTATCTTGCAAATCTGTCTATCTAATTCCAGGTTGACCAAGAAACTTTGACTTTCTCTAAATTTGATCCAAACTTCTCGTCGCCATAGATTTTTGTCAGCTACGTACGTGAACAATAGATTCTACAATAAAGAAAAACGAACGGAGAAGCTGAAAACTGCGAACTAAAGAAACGAAAAAGGAAACTCAGGAAAAAGGTCAGGAAGTCGATACGATGAGCGAACAGCGATCGATGTACAATGGAAATACGATCGTAACTCGAACGAGATATTCTTGCTGGAATCGATGCAATAAGTTCCGGGAGAAGGTTTAGAACGGAGGCCTGAATATAGTTAGGCAAATCAAACAAAACCCAGTCCAAGCACACATTATACTGCCAGCCCTTGGTCCCGCCGGCCGCATGAATCAACATTCCACGAACTCACACACATACAATTATCCTTCATATGATATAATTCTAGAGAACTACGAACTGCTATGCGCGCAGGTGAAGACAATTACCTATAATGATCGCTCATGCATATGCACGTTGCAAAACGGAAGAGTCATTTGCAAATGCAAAAAAGATACATCGGTGTGTGCAGATGTAATTTTTTTGCGGTAGGACGACCGTGTGTACAATAGCCGGCGAACTGACTATACAGGCGTACTTCACGAATACGTAGTTTCATAAACGTCGTTGGCATTCCTTAATTACGACGTTCTACGTCTCCGCGCGTGATGATCGTCTTTGTGCAACACAACGTAAGATAGAGGATAACGAAGGCCAATTTAATTTAGAATTCGCGCGTATGATCGTATTATAAGTTTGATTTATCTCTGCCGTGAAAAACCAGTAGTAGGTATATCTAAATATCGTATCACAACGAATTATAATTGTATCTGACTACGTGGGAGAATACTACTAATTTATATCACGATTACAGCTACAAAAAACATCGTATATATACCTAATCGTAAAAATTTCTACATTATTAGGAAATATTCAGAATATACCTTTGGCCAAGAAATATTGAACTATTTCAAACGAACACATTGAACGTGCGGTTCGGAACGAAATATTTTTCACGCGATCTACGAGAATCTACACGCGGATATTGAAGCCGTGAAACGAAAACCACAGGCTTGCCGGTCATACGGTCTTGCTTGCAGGTTAGTTTCGCGAGAGATGACCATGATCTCGTTTCTAACAGGAAAGCAATCTAGCGGTATCCTGGAGTTGGAGAAGACCAACGGTATCCTTCCCGGTTAAATGGCTTAGTCGAGGTATAAAAAAGGGCTGGCCAATTCTTTTGCTCGTTGGCCGTTCTCCAGGAAGGACGTAACCCAGCCGCGAGCCGGTCGACGCGGAAGAATTTTTTCATGCAAACTTTTTCGCATACCCCTTTGCTCTTACAGTTTTGCTGCCAGGTAAGGCTTGCTTGTTACATAGTTCCACGCTACGGGGAAACGCCGCAGCGGGAACTCTTTCGTTATATTCGCACTAAATTTTACGTACAACGCTGATCTCTCGACGTATTGTAGCTTATCGAAGCGGAAGCACCGAAGAGATTGGGGGAAAGAGAAACGAGAAAACGAGCGCTACACAAACGCTATGAGCGAGGAAGAGAGTGGAATCGCAGGAAGAAATTCCAAGGGAACCCGTGCATCCACGGCATAATTTGGCAAAGGTGAGACTTCCTATTGGAAGAAACGTAAAAGGTGGCCTTAAGGGAGGGATGGAAGAGAGAAAAAAAAAAAAAAAGGCGCAACCTCCTGGCTGGTAGACTGGGAAGAGAAAGTGGGGAGCGCAGAATGTCAGCGTAGGCGGGTAGACCGACGGAAAGTTTCGTTCAATCTCTCGTGAGAATGTTACGATATTCGAGCATTGTCAACGAAGGCCACTCCAAACGGTTACGCTACGACGAAGGATCGATAAGATCTTCGAAGAATTCTCCTCCGGTGAAAACGTTAACGAGCACTTGGAATCTTTCGTATCGATGACTGGACGTACGTACAAACACGCCGTGGCCTTTCGGTAAGTTTATCGCGAAGTATACCTATTTGTCAAATAATTCGAAACGGTTCTACACTACGTCCGACGATACGTTGTAAATGACCGATACGAAGAACGATCGGAAAAAAGAAACGTGCAATTAGGTAAAGAATGCTCACGGTTTCCAATTAGTTCGCGATTATAAATGGCAAACGTTGGCTTCCACGTTCCGCGAACCGGTACTTTAACTATCTCGCGTTAACGACAGAGACCGTGGCACCTAAATTCAAGGGCGAAGATCCGGCGAGACAGTTCTACTAAATCGCATTTATCCTCGTTGTATTTTAACCTCGATTATTTGGCGTTCCGTTGACTCACAGCGACGAATAATTCACGCACATTGCACACGCGCGCGTATAGTCTCGCGTACGCCGAAGTTACAAGATTAATTAACGAGATAGACAGAATCTTCTAGTCGCGAGTAACTCGTGTGTACCTGTGAACATTAAACATCGATGCGTTACGTTCCGTTGTTCGTCCGAAACCGATTTAATTCGTGCCTGTAGCAATAGACGAATGTCGAGAACCAAGTGCGGTTCGCAGTAAAAGACAAGCAGATACTTTATTGCTGTGCAAGGCTGGCCTCGCGGAAGAGGATCAAATGGGGAGGATGCGTGACGAGCGAGTTCGACAAACAAATGAGAAAGCACGGATACACGGGCGACGAAGATGGATAGACGGCTTCGTACGGACGAGCCTCGTGAAACCGCTACAACGACTGCATTATGATGGAACTCCACGGTTCTGGTCACCGCGGCAACGCTGCAGCTCCGAATTTATTCATGCCCGGCAAAATATTTCGTGGCTGCGCCGAGCGCCTGCGGTTTTCGTTGGATTATGCACCGGGGACATTGTACTAGCTAAAATCATCCGGCTATCAAACAACGTTGCCTGCTCTCACCGTACTCTCGCCGCTTCTGCTGTGTACACCGCGTCAGCGACGCCGGTCTAGAAGAAGACACACCCAGCAGATCTTTATCCATCTCTCTCAGCCTTTCGTACGTTGACGAACATTCGCGTGACCCACGAACGTTAGAAGGCTCGACGACCTACCAAAAGAACGCTGCATCAGGATTTCGCATCCCCCCGCCAAACGCTAGTCGTTTTATCGCGGACGTTAGCTGAGTGCTATCGTCGCGCTCGGCTATGTCTGACCGAACCTGCCTCCTTCATCTAACTGGATATGTCGGACTGGACACGTAACCCTTTCAGGTTTATTGATTTCAGGAATCGGCGGAACGTAGTTCTTGGAAGTTCTACCTTGCTTGCGTCGATTATTGCGTTGATTGCGAATATATTACGTGTATGTTTGTATCGATTTATGCAGTTTTAGGAACAACCGTAAAATTATCTACTGACACGATTTTAGCTGTTTGGACAATGGTAAATGATATACATCTTCGCGAAGTAAATAATCTTATTCTCTCGTATTATGCACCGATACGCGATATCTCTGCGCTTCTGTTGTTATTAAGAATAACATCAAACGGATGTTATAATATTTATAACGTATTGATATTTAACGTATTTTTAGTTCGGCTGGTTCGGGCTGCGTCTCAAGGCTGAGTTATTCGAGACGCGAGGAAGGTGGACGAAGAAGGACGGAACGAAGAATTCGGTTTTCAATTTCTATCACGTCTTCGCATCACCGAGCTTCCGTTCCATTCGATTACGTTCTACCATCACGTGTCATTTAGGTTTTGGTTCTTCTTTCTCAATTTCGTATCGTTGCTCGAATGTCTTTCGGTCGTGCAGGTAGAAAGAAAGATAAAATAAAACGATCGAACTTGCGAGTATTGTATCGCGATTGATATTTTTGAACTATTACGACTACAATCTTCGAAGCGTTATATGCGTTTTTATCGCGTCGATTTATTATTTTTAACCCGAATAAACGTAGTTTAGTTATGCGAACCAGTGTTAATGAAATCGCAGCATCATCGCGACTTCCTATTCTCCCTTGCGAAATTCACGACCTCCGAAATTCGCAATTGCGTGAACCGGCAATCTTCTCGAGATAACACGAGACACGAAATGAGCGAAAGAAACGTTACGTATGCACGCGTGAGAAGACAGCCGAGCCTATGTTGTATTACGGCCGCTATTAATCTGCATCGCGTTAACACGGGAAAAAAGACAAAAAAAAAAAAAAAAAAAAGAGAAAATCCAAAGTACGAAGAAAAAAGAACCATACTCCGACTTTACTTTACGTACCAACTGGCCCTGAACGTCAGCTGCTACAACGTTGGATGTACACGCTTCGTATGACATTCTCGAGCATAAATCAGCCAAGATGCGTGGTTAATTGTACAATTGTGATAAATCAAACGATCAGCGGGAGGCCGTAATTACCCGTATGTGGACAATGATAAATCAAATGTAAGGACGTAGAATCATAAAATGTAATAGCTTACAGCTTATGAATATTACGGTGAAACTTCGTATCCAACGTTCCCTACCTCTTATTAAGCCTAAACAAAATGTTCGTGCATGAGGCAGGATCGTCCGCATCCCGATTGCTGTTCCACCATTTTCGTCGCAAGATTGTATGCCTATGCATTGAAACGCGCTTATATACACACAACCACAAATAATGTATATTATAAAATTGTTCGAAATAACGTTGAATCCGGATGACTCAATGATTTGTATGAAAATATAGTAAAACATGAAAAATACCATTTTCCTATTGACACGCACCTTTCCCTAGAAAATATGTAATCTGAATCCTCGAATACGTTTTAGCTAGTTGTCACTGCGATCTCAGTCTGTCAACGAATGATTCATTATCTCGTATAAATCCGCGAGGCGTGCTTTATGAAGATTTAAACGATTTGCAACAACCCCACTGACTGATTCGGAATTAATCGTGACTACGGAGTAATGATTCAACAGGAGCAAAAAGATTTATATACCGTCGTAAAGATACCCCGATCGAATATCTTGGCGCGCCATCGTCAGGAATTTATCCTAACTACTAACGTGTTCTCAGCCGTTCATGAGAATATATAGTGGCTTGTTAAGCTATGATTGTTCAAGTACGCGTTACGCTCACGGAATGTAATTACAATTGCGTTTGATGAACGATTGGTAATGAAGCCCTCCCCCTCCCCCCCCCCCCCCCGCCCCTTGACAAACGACGGAGAACAACGAACGAGAACAGTATTTGATATTCTATTTGATATTCACGATGTTAAACGTGAAAACAATCATACGACAATTGACGGAACATAACAAAATTCCGACGTAATTTTAGTACCGGTAAAACTTACATCTTAACAATATTATCGTAATAACGTTAGAGAAGACCGAAGAAGAAAATCACCGTTTGAGATAGTGTTATGTTCGAAGATCATGCGTTTAACTACATTATGACTGCTCGGAACGAGAAATGAACGTCAAGAGACAAAGACGATAGTATAGGTTAGGACATGTAATATATTTTGACACTTGTCAGCGTATACATTACAATGATTTAACGTGACTTTTCTGCCCGTTCCGTATATTGCATCGTCTTCGTCAACTTGTTGCCGATGTTAACGACGACCGCCTGAAAAGTTGGCACGCGAAATTTCGTCGCTCATGGACTATCGAAATACGTGACAATCTAACGTGAATGACATTCGGCGGTTCGTCGGTAGGAGACAAGTTCCGAGGAGAGCTTAGGGCGTGAGAGAATCTATGTTAAAGCATAAAGACGGTACTGACCTGTATTAAAACGTGTTGGCGGAAAATTCCGATATAAACTGTGCATTATTCAGCTCCAAAACTAAAGCGGTCACGTGGTTGTGTAACACGCATGTTGCCACTACGGGAGAAGGATACCATATTACAACCGGACGCATGCGCATCAACAAGTACGTTCACTGGCGTTCGCGACGTGCATAAAGCCGACAGAGTCCAAGCAAACGAATTTTCCGGAAATACTATAGCTACGGATAGCTTTGCAAACCGTCGGATAAGATTTAATGGACCTCACGATCGACCCGGCTGCGTGTCGTGGCACGAACTGGTCACAGTTAATCCCTGCACAGTTCCTCCTCTTCTGTCCTCCGCATACATGTACGCATAGAATACCAAAGAACAGCCGCGTATCCCCCAATATACATGACGAAGGGAATCATAGCTTGATTAACCGTCAAGTTTTAGGCGCGCGCGCGCGCGCGCGGGTTTACTCTAACCAAGAAATGTCCCCGATCTCGTACCGCGACGTTTTCTTAATCCTACTCTTACGATTAATCAGCGTACGTATTTCCAATCACTCACTTACGCTCCGATACTATATTCTTATACAGTTTACGATTTCGACAGATCAATGTGACGTTTTTTCAGAACACACGCTAATGTCGCGAAAGTTAATGGATGAGCGCGCGCTTTCGCGGGGTCACATTACCGATGAAATATGTAGTCTATGACATAATCGAAAGTCAGGCGGGCGCGGGAGCCCTGTTTATTGGCGCTGCCGTCGACGTCGACAAGTCAACGTTCCAACCTACGTCACTTTCGTCGTCGAAGGTGTTGCTGCCGTAGGTGGTGCGCGGTCGTTTCGGCCCTAGGTAAACGTAACGCTGTCTGAAGAAGCCCCGAGAAGACCCGGACAAGGTGGGGGTTTATGGGTTTGCAACCTATGTACTACATCGTATTTCTAGTTATGGCTCCACGACAAAACCCACCTATATAACATCGCGACATTACTATGTGTATCGAATGTTCGAGCCAGTGTCGATCTACATACATACGGCTTACATAGATGCAACATATATACGACGCACAAACGTGTAGATGCAACATATGGGATACGTATTATAGGTATGGATGTAGTTCGTTTGACATGGCGGCCGACACGAAAGCGAGACGAAGCAGGAAGACTGTCTGGCAGAAAGTGACAACGTACAGGTATATGTGGTATATACTACTATATGTATTGTACACGTCTCCGTTGCCACGAGAGGATTTTAGTAAAATTGAGTTTCCCCACCCAGCCTATTTCCGAAGTAAACCTTACTCGCCTATGGCGCGTATCCTGCGTTGACGCCAATATGCTCGTCGTCGTCAAGAGGAGGTGAAATTGAAGCTCATTTTTTTCCCTCGAAGCTTTCGTATCTCCAGGTACATAGTTTATTTTTTCTTTCTGCCCGGATCTTCTACCTCGGATTAAAATTTTAATGCGAAGCTTGACGATCAACCGAGATTTTTTTTTAAGACTGAAAAACATCTCGAGAGTTATATCTTATTGTCATTTATGCATACAAAAAAGCTGGCAAAATAAGGAAGTATAACGAAAAAATTTTTATAAGTTTCTTACTTAATCTGTTGATTAAAGATGTTGATTAAATCCATGAAATATGTTAAATCATCGTTCGCTAAAACTGCAACGTACGCATATGCAAATGTTTTCAAATCATTACATATATACAGTGGACTGTTTGGCTATGTGTTTGTCTCCAATACACGCGATAGCACGCGATAATACTTATACGATCGGTAAAGTAGGACGCGGTGGAAGTTATCGACCCATATCGTACATAACTGAGCAACTTCATAACTATGCATATATATGTGTGTGTGTGTGTGTACTTATGCAGTATTGGTATGAATATATGTATATGTGTACATAAAAAAAAAAAAAAAAAAAAAAATAAGAGATAAACTAAGTAATTTCATATAAAATTCTTACGTCAAAGTCAATTTCGGTTTCATGATGTAATTTAAGAAATATAAGCTCTCCGAAAAGAACTCGTTTCTATGGAATTTGGGTTTGCATTAGAATCACATACATAATACATAATAGAAAATATAATGCTAAATCACCATAAATGGTGTTATTTATGTCGAAGCGCGACTCGATTTAAAAATAGCAATATCGTATCGTTAGATAATTATACTCAACGTTACCGTGATAACTGTAGTCATCGTATTAGTCATGTAAAATATAAATTGCGAGAACTGTACGCATCGATTGTAAAAATTACGAAATGTTACCTGCCCACGAGCGAAGCTCAACTTGGTATCGTCTTGCTTTACCCTCGAAGATTTAACATACGCGAGGATAGAGTGTCTCGCTGGAGGGAGAAATGAAAAACGCTCGGTAGGTAGCGAAATAGGTAGTGGGGGGAATCCTGGATAGAGAGCGGCCATGATGGTTCGGTCGACCATTCAGCGTGCCGCATCGTCCCGTTACGGCGTAATGGCCGCGGGACGCCGCCCAATGTAAAACTCCGTGGACGATACGCTTATTGGACACGAAGGCGTTAAAAGTTTTATTGCATGACTGACAGTTACACCCCGCATTTCAAACCCCGCCACGCTCCTCTTTCTCCCTTAAATCGTAAAAACCAAGGTACGGATCTGTCGTAGCCGCGGATATTCTGGAAAACCCTATATGACTGTGAATGCCCCCTGGGCTACGCCCTATGAACTGTGCTTCGTGTTATTTGGAAACTCCATTTTCTAGTCACTTCTCCATTGTCCTCTCTCTAATCAAAATCGCACGCAAAATTCTAATTCCGACGAAAGTTGAATAAATTTGTCTATAGCAATTTTTGTAACTATACCATTTTGACTTTTTTTTTTTTTTAACATGAAAGCTCTAACGCTTCCTCTACTTTCCCTTGTTTATCGTTATTATTGACACGAGTGGAATACCTACAGCGAAACTGCTATACACGCGGTTCGACTATCAACGAGATAGGATAACGTTTAACGCGGCGTAAAGATAGATTACGTAACATTCGTTAACTCAATCCAGAGTTAACGAATTCAGTGCAACGTGTTCGCGATCTCTATTTTAATGATCCAACGACCTAATTTACATCTTATTTACATCGACAACGGATAAAAAGCAAGCAACCTTTTGCTATAGATTTCATGTTTATATTACGGATTGCAGTGTTGTTGACATAGCAGGTAGGTTTAATAAATTCACAGACATTAGATACTGTAACTACGCATATTAGAATAACGAGGAGGTTCGATAACAGACAGTTAGAAAACCAGGTAAAATGCACGCGTAGAATATCTAATGTTTGCTTAATATCCGTGCATGTTATATAATTACATCGTATCGCTACTAATAGATTGAACGAACATCGTATGCACGTATGCACAAATTATTGATTATATGGGTATTAATTGTCCGTTTCTTATCGAACTGCTATGATACTAGAAGCCACCGATGGTAGGTTAGGGTTAAGCGACACGACGGGCAAGCGGTGTACCAGACGTTATATCTAATCGGCTGACTCGTTTAATGAGTTCTATGCATATATCGTACAATCAACTAACGAACGATTTCACCTACCATTACGACGTGTTCATCTTTTTGTCGGTCGAAGTTTTAAGCAATGTCATGTACGTGAATTAATTTCGTATTTTTAATACAACTCGCTGTAACAGACGGTTACTTGAAAATCAAAACGTCGCTATATAGATAGTTAAACGAATTATAGTCACTCGTATACATAATAAACGAAGTATTCGTATATAACAGTAAAAATAGATGAAAGAAAATTATTTAGTAATTCGGTGAACGATTACGAAGATCAACAGGCGTATATCAGTTTACTCACCCTTGGTTTCGATCGATGAACTCCGATCTTGTGGTCTTAGGACACTGCACTCTATTACAGTCAGCACGCGAATGTTCAATAATTGATCACTACCGCACCACGGTCTTTTTCCAATATCGCAAAGTTCGTCCATAAATCTTAAGAAACGATAATGATTATTTACGAGTTGTACCGGCACATGGAGACTTTACTGATGACTCTTTGCCCTGGGTCAAGGACGTTTAGTTTGCGACTTCCCGTAACTCCTACGGCGTGATTCTTCGGTTAATTCATCTTATTTTTTTTTTTTTTTTCTTAGGAGGGAGGGGACAAACAAAGTTTTTCCCCCTATATTTTCTTGAAATTTGACTCGTTAATTTGACCATTCTACTTTTTAAAAAAAAAAAAAATTAGATATATGCAATAAATATCGTATCCCTTAATTTTCGAAATTTAAGATGTTCTCTTGTTCCACGAATCTTTTTTTTCTTTCGTACGTTTATAGTGTCCATTGTTTCGAGAATTGAGTATTTCTATAACTGGATAACTTTCTGGAAAAGACATTGGGTCAGAGAGAGAGAGAGAGAGAGAGAGAGAGAGAGCGCCGGTGCATTCCATAACTCTGTTTATTATTGCTGGAGCCCAAGGGGCAGCATAGCGCGTTTCCATTAGCGCTCTATATTTGTAACATCACAACATCTATCGGGTTTATGCACTGAACGGACCCATCTACTCTTCAACGATCGTTGCTCCTTTTCTCTTCTCACGCTTCTTCGAAGAACATTCTCCCCAAACACTTAATATAAACCACTTCGATCAAAGTCCTGACCGATCCTTTTGCGCGTTCCCCACTCTCGAAACAAGTGTCATTCACTGATTGATTGCTCATCGTCGAGCTCCGAACAACGTATTATTTACTTACAAACCTCGTAACCTCGTCCGTGAATATAACGATCTAATCGAACTTTGAACAAACAACGATTTGAATAAACATCGCGTTCTTGTAACGTTTCTAAGTGGAATTCGAAGGATTATTCGTCGAGGCGTCCCTTTCGTCACGGTAGCCCGTGTAAGATAAACAAACACTCTCTTGTAAATAGAGCTGCGACTAGGCAAAGTAATTATTTACACGGTTGAACCCCAGAGGAAAAGATAGGAGGTCGAGACAGGACCGTGGAACAGGAGTCAGGGCGACCATGTGCTTCGCGAGTCTCACGAACATAACTGCGCTTGCGCCCCTTCCCTATGACTGACCCCTGCAAACGTCACACAACGCTCTTTCGAACACGCTCTTTTTCCCCCCCCGTCCCGTCCTCTGCTCGTTCTCGTTCTCGTCCTCGTCCTCGTCCTCGTCCTCGTCCTCGTCCTCGTCCTCGTCCTCGTCCTTTGGTCGGTATTCTTTGCGCTGGCTACAGGAGACGGATATGCTGTAAAAGCATACGTCGAGTGAACTGTTACGGCTACCGTGTCGGCCATCTAAGCGTTGCGGCCGCGGAGATGAAAAGGGGTGGTTGACGTGGCTGCGGTTGTCCGAGGTAACGTACTTACCTACACGCGTACTCGTCGTCGGATGACTGTATTTCTTCCTCTCGTCAAGACGACTCGTTCACTGTCCACTTTAATCGCTGCTCTCGTGCTCGCATACCGCGTTTACCGTGGCTAAGATTTCTTCGTGCGTCACGCACTTCATCGCGCGTCCTCGTAACTGATTCGAAAGGACAGCGAGCAAAGGGTAACCGTTCGAGTGGGCGTTATTTAATGGATCGCGTTCTAGACGAAGACATCAAAAATATGTAGATTAGACTCGGAATCATGGCGACAATGACGAGATAGTTCTGTCTGCCAACGATAATTCTATCAAATTTATCGATAACACCAACACTACTAACTTTCATCTACCCTCGTTCCTTCCGTTTAATCGTCGTTGAGGCCGAATTATTGGAAAACGAAACGTCGTAATCGAGGCGATATCGCGAACGAGCACCACCACCACCACGATCGCGTTGTCTTCGTTTTTTTTTTTTTTTTTCGCTCAAAACAACGGACGCCTTTCGAACGAAAGCTCAATGTTGCTATCTCCATCGTTGTACCACTCATCGAACCTATCTCCCGTACATTCTGGTACATATCATGATGGTGCGCGATCGAAGTCGCGGACAACACCAACACTGGATACTTGTGGCGACCCTTCCACTGCGCTCGAGGCGCATCCTGTGCACCCGATGCACCCCCTTTTACGCACTTGCTCCGGCTGCCGGCGTACTTCCTTCCAGGTATACCCATGCGCACTGCACGAAAAACGAAAGAGGCAGCATCGTCGAAGAAGGTGAAGCTTATTCGTGTATCGAACATTCGCGTCACGTTGGTAGTCAGTAGGAAGCCAGCGGTCACAAACACGAAAGGTTACGAACCAATGGCGACGAATGGGCGTTTACGCGATGCCTCTCTTTCCGTCTAATAAATCGGCAAGATGCTCATTTTCCGCGAGCCCGTTGACTGTCAATTAAATTTTCCAAGAACGATAGCCACGTCCCGATTTTACTCTCGCGTTCTTCTCGATCGATTCCGTTCAACTCCGCCGACCACGGATCGATACGACCTAACCCTCGTTATCTCCTTGGTAATTAACGACTCGTCGATACCGGCGTTCTTTGTTTACTTTCGTGAATGTGTATTTGTTAGTTTAGAGTTGGAACGATTCGTGTCGATTTGAATTATTCATCGAATTCATTCATGAATTTCGAAATTCATACTCATTTCACTCTCGTAGATTGCAAGATAAACATCTCGATGGTATAATTGATTTTTTATTCCTCGTTTTTCTATCCCTTCTTCTCTTCGTCGAGAGATTACGAAACTGGTGTGCTGAGTATTCGTAGATTACACGTGCAAAGAATTCCTGATAAAAATAACCCGAAAGAAGACCCACCCTAAATGCCTGCAATTTGAAACTCGTTCCTCGGCCCCGCGACGCCAATAACTTACGCGAGTTTTCTTTGAACCGACAGAATTCTCCAGACGTAGACATTAAGATAAACATGGCGTTCTATAGTTTCGTGGATCAACAGATTAGCCATTTGGCTAATTTCCAGCTTCTAAAAATGTTTCTGGATACGAACAAAGTGAGAACGATGTTCGGAAGGCGACGGGGACAGCAGGGATATTCCCTTAGATCCTATTTCGGATACTCAAGGTTCGTGAAACGGAGACAATTTACCGGGCAAAATCGATCGAAAGATGTCGGGAACGGTTTGGCCGCGGGATGGGCAAACATCGTAGACGTTCGTTCAAAGGTTATATTCCTGAGAACCGCTCGTTTGCGACGAACGGATAGCGACGAAGAAACTCGTACAAATGAAAAAATACACACAGACGGGAAGTCGTCTCGTAAAATTTGTGATTTGCATGCGTTATAAATTACACGATAAGAGCATAAAATCCTGATTGCTTCATACGCGTTATAAACCTGTTGTCATGCACGATCTTTGATGCAAATCGTTGCGTGTTATTGCCATTGATACGTTCGCGTCGGTGGAATAGAACGCGCCTTTCCAGTTACTTTGTCCGTCGAACAACGCGAACACAGCCACTTACCGACGCAAACGGTGACACCGATCCTAAAAAGCAACAATTTAAACGTTTCTCCCGATCGCGATAAGAATTTGTTACCTCGGAACAATGTGGTTACGCTGTGACTAAACTTCGTTCCAAGAAATCGCGCTTCCGGCTCACTTTTCAAACTCTCGATAACTATAATTTCGCAACGAGAAGAATCTAACGTTCCATCGAACGCGTAATTGGCGGAAAATTTCGTATGAAATTATATTTCTTCCAAGCGTGTTATTTTCGTTTGCATTCCATTGGAATTTTCGTCGCGTAATAAACGTTCTAGAATTCGCGGAACACAGAAAGGGAAAGCGCAAAGCGAAGCTCATTGTCTGCAATTCGCGTAGCTTTCGGAAGGATTGCCGCGTATAAAAACCCAGGTCGAAATCGAAAACATAACCTACTTTCACTTCTAAGGATTCAGCTGCGTGCCAGACGAACGTTCCATGAAGAGAAACAAAAAAAAAAAAAAAAAGAAAAAAAAAAAGAAAGGAGAACAGGGGGAGGGGAACAACAGCATACAACCCCTGGACTAGACGAAATAAGGGAAAACAAGGAGAGAAAGTACGGTACCTGCGTGCATGCTTCAGAAACCAAACGAAACTATCGATGCCGATCTTAAGAACGTACATAACTCGGGATTAAGAAACAGGTTTCGAGGAAATAACTTTTCTTGAAAACTCGCGAGCCTATGGAAAACGTTCGGCGTGGATAATCTGCGATTCCCTTTAACGCGCTGCTGTTGAAGCTTTAATAAACGTCTATTTTTTATAGCCGCCACTTTTTTCACTGTTACCGAATCTTTACAAACGCTTGGACAGCCCGCTGACCTACGCGTATACCATTTTTTACTTAGAAAAAATAATCTACCGATAAATTCGAAAGGCGACGTTCGAAAAAAAAAAAAAAAAAAAAAACGGTCATGAAAATTAATTGTGAGAAGAATATAACATACGTCGGAGAATTTAGTGTCAGATAGAATCTGTAACACGCACGGCTGGAACCCTTCGTGCCAGAATTCCCGCGTAATTTAACGCATCTAAATGTCGCCCTCGTTTAACACCACACGGATTTATATCGTATTCGACCGACAATGACGAGCCATTGTTTTTTATCGTGCACCGTGCTCGCGCCGCTTTATCGGCACCAGATCTTTTGTGCCGATTGAGATAAAATAAGGACTCGAATTTCCATACGAATTAGACAACGGCGATAACGCTAGGCGAATTACGATGTTAAATTCGGAGTTAAACGCTCGTGGGCGTTATTTATCGCGGGGTCAGCGGCGCGCGACACTATCCAAATCCGTTTCGATTCTTCTTGCTACGTGGAAACAAACGTACACTCCCTGCTATGTTATTCCGCGCTAACAAGCTACCGTTTTGTAAACTTTATTTTTCCACTGTCGGAACGCGTGGCTGGTCGAAAGATAAGGTTGCGAAAACGAATTCGCAACTACTAACCGGATTCGTGTCGTTTGTCTAACCAACGAATTGAAATTCTTTTATGCAAATTCTTTGATGAGGAAGAGAAAAAGAAAAAAAAAAAAGAAATATATAGGAGGAATTAACTGCGCGTAATAAAAAGCAGCGAAAATCGATGAAATTACAGAAGAATCGATAAAATACTTTGCTGGTAAAACTTCAGAGATCTGCAAAGTCGAAGTTAACCGTAATATCATGACTTGACTTACGGCTCGTGTATTATACAGGCAACGGACGAAGAAATTCACCGGAGAACTGTACGCGATCCGCGAATCTTCGCAAGAAGCAATATTTATTATTTAAACGATCGAGGACAATGGTTTGCCGGTTTGGTTTGTCCGAGCAAGGTGATCAGCGACGGCATTCGAACCACCTTGAGGATTCGAATTCCCTTCCCTGGAAGATTCGTCGAGATTGTTCGACGAACGAAACGTTGCTGTTATACGATCGGCAAAAGCAAGTCGATTTGCGAACGAGCAGAGGATGGTGTATCGGCGAAGAGCTGAATCTGATCGAGGACTAAGGGAGTCGGATGGAGAACGCGTGGGGAGGATGAAGGCATTGCTTAACGTTTACGAGGACTTTGCATCCGGTGGTCGATAACGCCGGTGATCCCGACCTGCGCGAGTATTTTCCTGCATCGAGAAAATGCACACGAGAGTCACATGGCGCATGGTCGCGATACATGAAAACGGCTGACGGCGGCGGCCGATTGGGCGTGGCCAACCGCGATACGACCGTCCCGCCAATCGATAACCGGCTATCCCCACTTTTGCTGCCACCGCCGCGACAACGATGCACCGTTTCACGAGGAATTCGCCGTGTTCCCCTCTCGCGTCGCGATCTTCCTCGTTGCCGTTTCTAGCCCGGAACACGCCACGTTTTCCGACCGTGAAAAAACTCCGCTAATTGAGTATTTGGGTGGCAGCGTTTGTTTATCCGCCGCGGTGAAATTCTCTTGCAAAACAGAGACACCGAACAGGCGGCGACGGTCGTCCGTTGTGGGACAAGCAGCCGTGGTAATCCGTGGTTACCGATCGAATTAAGAAATTCTCGGCTATCAATCTGCGGGAACTCGATATGTTTGTCTAGACGTTACGGTTCGCATGCACGGCTCGGTCGGACGAATGAATCGGAATGTTGAATAATCGAGTCTGTTCGATTTGGTTGATCGAAGGAGAACTTTTGATCAACATTCTTTCGTTAGCAAAGACGAGGAAACGTTGCGCAAGACGGACGTATTCTATATGTATCCCGCAGTAGGACTGGTTTTATTTATTTGCCGTGGTACGAAGAAAGAAGGGAGGGACCGTGATGATAAATTCCGAGACTGTTTGATTACGTTAACCCGATCGAGAGGCACCGCTTGACATCGGCTATCATCGGAATTCATCTAGTAATAACTGTTTCGATAAGTTTGCCAAATGATCGACTAGCGAATGATAAAGGTGGAATCGAGTGGGAAGCGTTCCACGCGGCAAAAGATACGTGATCGTTGGTAGAAGAAAGCTTACCGTGAGGGTGGTAATAACCTGGTTCGACATCCCGTTGCTCCGACGGCGGCGTTGGCCACGCTCGTCGCGACGCGGCACGCACTCAACAGCATGCAACGGGCCAACTGATCCACGATAATAGCGGACAATCACGTGACTCGGGTTACTTCGCAAGGCAACTGGAGGAACGTTGAACTTTTCCCTGGCACATCACTAACGTAACACGGGGTTGGCGTTCGCGAAACTCGACAGGGTAGTGGATCGTAGTGGACCACGAGACGCGCACGTACGGAAGTTTCCGGCGAGTCGGTTTCCGCGGTCGGTTTTCGCCAGCGATTCGCTCGCTGCGAGAGAAGCTAGGAGACGACGAGAAGGGAGACGGTAAAAGGGCCGGCGCGGTACTCGAGCGAGAGGAAGCGTAAGTGCTGGCGAACCGCGCGAGCGCGGCTCTCGGGCAGCGCCCTGGCGAAAACGCGAGAGTAACGCGGCCGGCCCTTGACGGAAAGGGCGATCGTTCCGCGACTAGAAACCGAAAATACCGGCGAAATACTGTTGGCTAACGCGATGGAACAGCCGTACGTTCGGCGCGCTATACGCCTTTGGCTTTGCTATACTATAAGGTAGTAAGTGAGTGAGAGACGAAGCGGGACCCCTACCGGCGCAGCCGTACATCTTAGTATTATGGGCAACTCACATTGGAAGATACGCCATCAAGCATAGCCCTAGCGAGAACGCGAGAGCGAGCGAGCCAAGCCGAGCGATTGTAAAAGTTTTAGGGACACTTTGCGAACGCTCTCCCCTCTCACCCTACCCTGCCTGCCGTCTGTACTGGAACGGCTTCGGCTACTCTCCTCTCTCTCGCCGTTGCACTCCATTCCGCTCTCGTCCCTCGTCACCTCTTCTTCTCTTCCTTCTCTCTTCTCGTCGCTCTTCTCTCTCTCTCTCTCTCTCTCTCTATGCCTTCCCCCTCGCTCTCCTCTCCTCTCTGTTCCCCTCTACGGGTGTACGGAGCCGCGCCCCGGTTCTCTCACCCCGCAGACCCCAAGCCGATCACAAATGTATATACGTGGGAACGCGGACCAGACGAAGAGAAACTACGCTCCGAAGCAACTTCGAAAACAGAGACGGTCGCCTCCTCCCACCCCCCCCCCCCTCGTCGAAATAGCCGCCCGCCCGCCCGCCCAACCCTCGTTCTCCCTTCTCCGTGCGGCTGGCGTTGGCCACCACTGGAGGAAGATGGCGAAGCCGGAGGCAAAAGCGAGATAGGATCCGGAGAAAATGATGATGCTCGCTTCTCTCGCCGGTGCTGCCGGTTGCCTCGTTTCGGCTTGCGAGCCACCATAGACAAGCCGGACCAACAAAGACCGAGATACCAATGTCTCTTGTTTCGTTCGTTCGATACAGAACAGGACGACGACGCCGGGCCTCCACGCTGCGCCGCGATGAAGACAACAGACCGAGAAGAGAAGATTATGTGTCGCCATGACCCTACCTCGTCGCTCTTCCTTCGACATTGGACAAAGAGGACGCGTTAACGCGTTCTCCGCCGGTTGAACGCCGGACGAGGACGTCGCGAGAAGGGATGCCTCGAAGGGGTACGCGAACGAGACGGAGAGTATGCCGCGTTTGTGTTTGTCCACGTCGCGTCGACGTCGACGTCGTCGTCGTCGTCGTCGTCGTCGTCGTCGTCGTCGTCGTCGACATGGGCGCGGCGGCCCACTCGATCAGAAATGAAATGGCAAAGGTGAGACAGTGGAAGAAGAGATATTCAAGAAATGGGCGGAGTAGGGGATTATGCCGGGATAGAGAATCGCGAAGCCGAGAGAGACGTCGCCGAGAACGTCTCTCCGTTCGTCGTTTGTATCGAGGCGACAAAAGGCTCGGAAAGAGACGACAGCGACCGAAGACGAAGAGAAAATGTTTCTTCGGTGGAGGTGTTTCTTGTCACTGTGCGGTGGCGCCCTCCGCTATTTCGTTTTCAAACGCGTGTAACTAGTAAGCATTTTTTTTTGAATACCCTGTTTTACAACGTCTCTAGATACTACTCCGCTAATATCTGGATGAGGATTCTCGAACGCTGCAAACCATACAACAGCCGCGCGCTTGATCCGCGTCCGATTCTTGCGACGCACGGTGTATTTTCCATTTTCTGACTGTGATATCTCGTTGATGTCTCCCCGAAAGTGTCCAAAATTTCAGATCGTACGTACAAGGTATAAATATCTATCGTAAACAGGGTAAAAAGTCGTCGATCGGATAATCCTTTTCCGTGGAATAAAATTTGCCGATCTGCATCGACGATAAGGACGAAGAATAAACATAAACAAGGGGACGCAGCTTGCTTCCACCGTTGAAGTTTCTTCGCAAAAATGGAAATTGCCTGGCATGCTATCTGACCGGCTTACTCGACCGTGTCTTCGTGCTCTGATAAACTTCAAAGTAACGCACGATGAAGTAGCGACGAATTTTCGGAATCGACTTTCACGCGGATAATCACGGACAAATTGGTACGATTGGATAACGAATTTACGATTCGTGAGAATGTTATTTCCTTCGCTTTATGACACTCGAGTCGAACTATTTAATCTGCCGTGTGAAATTAAAGCGCGACCCCTGGCGCTACTTTTAATTACCTATATGGAATACGAATGTCTGGGCGTGATTAATATCCTAATTACGCGTGCAGCATAAAGGTGTGCATCCATTTTGCCTGTTTCATACATGAAAATATAATTTTATAACGCATTCCTCGCGTGATACTATCGCCCTATTGCCATTTCAAGGTTTCTACGAATACGATAGCCGCTAATTACTTAGACTAATTTTCAAAACAGCACTACGACGTTAAAGCGAAACGTATTTGCAGAAAATAGCGAGATCGTAGCATAGACTTCTGACGGCGTATAAAGTTTGTCCCAGCGTATGACCCAGTACGATTCCAAGAAAGAAATTAATGTACCGCGACTCCATAGGCATTGTCCGGATCGATCGCATCGTTGTGTTTCTTCGAACCGCGTAATTCCTAGTAATGGTGCTCTCCTGGTGGAACAACCAACGAAAGAAACGTTATTTTCTCATTCCGTTCGTTCTTCTCGTCCCCCCTCCCCCTCTCTCTCTCTCTCTCTCTCTCTCTCTCTCTCTCTCTCTCTCTCTCAACAAGTTGTCTTTTTACAAACATTTTTCTTCGAACGAAGACGATACACCGTTCAGTACGGATTCGCGAGCTCGTTAATTATATAGCTGATCTCAATTAATATCATTTCGCGTCAATTTGCATCTCCATTCGTCGTATTATCGTGTATTGTCGTATGACCGTATGGTTAATGGTTTTAGCTGATTGCCCCCAAACACACGTTCGTGTCCTCCTGGCAGGCGTGTCCATTGTAACCATAGCCTTAACAGCGGTTTAACATCATCTCGGATTCCTTCTTGAATCCAGCGAAATTAAATCTGATCCCCAATAACCAAGAGCTCGCCTGTCTGTATAAATTCGTACGAGGATCCAGCAGTATAAGCGAGGCCTGTCTCGCGAGCAAAGCCGGCTTTGCGTTCCAAAGTCTGAAACAAGCGGCGTGAAACGCTGGAAGGAAACGGCTGAGGCCTCGTGGGAAGCTCGGGCGCTCGGAAACCATCGGCGCTCGAGGTATCGTCCAATTACAAACTTGCAAAGTCGGCGTGGAGTGGCTGGCGAATGGTGTTTCGCGGGCGAATCGCGAAAAACGTTAAAACGTCGAGCGGTAGCTCGGGCACCGGTTCGAATTAAAACGTGAGGAAGCTTTTAAGCAACCGATGCACGCATACAGGTGAACGATTCGGTCGCAACACATGTCGCGATCGCCGTTCGTATTAATCCCAATTAAGGATAGCAGAGGCGCACGCTTAAACCGCGTCCGCGAGGGGAGGACAAACGGGCGATACAATAAAATCTCAAAATGACGGCACCGACCGTCTCCCGGCGTTATTATCCGGTTGCTGGCAAGAGCATCGGCCATGAGGCAGACTGTATCCTACACGACGGGCATAAAATAGCCGGTTAAATGCGCCGAAGGAATACGAAAAAGTCTAATATGAAGAACCCCACGGCAGAAGCGGCTCTCGGTTTCAACGACGGTCCGAGTTTATATCGCAGACCCTAGCATCGGCCAATCGGAACGGTGAATTTCGCGTACGAGTAAATAAATTGGACGTGTCCCGCGACTGTTTTCCCAAAACCGGCGATACACCTCGCGCACGATTTTAAGTCTCCCTTGAACGGAGATCTATCCCGAAATCGAGCGACGATGCCATCCAACATCCAATGAATCCAACGATCCCTTCTCCTATGCGTAAATCTCCTCGACCAAAGGGAGTTCCCCATGGAGTTCCATAGTTTTGTTGACCGAAGGACATCTTTTAACTCGAACGCGTTATAATGTCCGATGAAATTGACAGTTGCGAGAAATGATTCGAACCGTACGGGCCGTAGTCGGGTACGAGCAGACGTGCAGGGGAAGAATGCGAGGCGAAGGGCAAGAGAAATCAACGAATCGAGAAAGGCAGGGAGAAAACGATGTCCCAGGTTACAACGGGCAACATGGTGGCCGTGACAGCGATGATTTCGCTCTGGCGAGAGAGCCGAACGCTCGACTCGATGGTCACGTCCCACCCCATAACGCCCCATATACTCGGCAATTTATGCGCCGAAACGTATTAAATACCTTCCTGCCCCCCACTACGCGTGCAATCTTCTTCGCTGCGTATGGTTCCAGCCACCACGGTCGCTATATATTAAAGGCAATATTTTAAATGCGGTACACCTACATTGTAAATACGGCTGTTCTCGAGCGAATCCTTTTCTAAGAATAGAGAGTCGCTCGCAACATTCAGACAGCGCAAAGAACCGCGGCTGTGGGCGCAAAAATCACGCCTGCTTGCTTCTTGGTCGGGTCCGTTGTTCGCACCTCCATCATCTAATATCATCCGTGTTCTTCCTCGTTCCTCTTAGTTTCTCGGTTATTCGAAAAATTTTCAGCGATGGAACAATCGATCGGGATTCGATCGATCGCCGTTGAATCCCGCTACTTTTATCACTTTTATCGTCACAAGATATTTTCGCGTCGGAGTTTTATTCGCTTTTTCATTTATTTGAAAACACTCAGCATGAAATTAATCGAAACTCTCGGATGATCGTTGAATTCTTTCATCTTTATTCCATTACCTTCGCGAGATGAGAGGTTTACCTTCTCCTTCTCGTTTCTTTACATATTCGAAAACGTCCTGCATCGAGGGAATATTAATCGAAATTTTACCAACGATCGGTGTATTCCTTCATCTTCGTCTCTTCGCTTCGTCGAAACGAGCCCAATCTTCCTCCTAGCTTCGATTTCGACTTTTCTCAAACGATGCAACCTCAACAACACGTGTCTAACGGTGAACAAAATAAACGATCGCCACGAGGAATTTACTAAAACGAAGCTCGAGAGCGACGCTTCGCAAATCTGCCCGTTCACCTGAGAAGGGGACTCCTCCTCCTCCTCCTGTCTATCTACGGTAAAACGAAGTTGCACGTGGTCGAGCGAAACGCCAATTCGAACAGATTATTTTTAGATAACCGAGGAGTTGGCGGCGGACGTACGATAAAAAGTCTGTCGCATTCGCGGAGAAGCGTCGTTACACCGAATATACCAGTAATTCATCGGACGCTGAGCGCGGCACCGCAGGGAAAAAATGTCCCGCCAAGAAACCTGCTCGCCGAATGAATTATTTATGAGGCAACCAGAGCGAAGTTCTGAGATAACGAGCTCGATCGTAAGTGCTTCTGGGTCCTCTTCTTTCGCGATCGTGATAAAAACGCTCGACAGTGCCGCGATGCAAGTATGTTTTCAGCTAGTCGTTAAAACGATTGTTTTATTGTCGTTACAAAATTATCAGACTACTCGGGTGACGAATGACGCACTAAATGTTCAAACGAAACCGCAATCTTAATTGAATTAATGACCGGCGAGCAAACCTTTTTAACGCATTCCAACGTTACTTAGCTCCCTTCCTCTTGAAACGTTCCATCTTTCAGAGCACTATTATATCGAGCAAACCATATCGGCACCCGTCTTTGTTAAAATATCCTACGTAGTACTTGTTCATTTTTCAGATACGAAAATTAGAAATACAATATCCGGCGTTCACGTTTTCACTTTATAAGTAATATCGTATCGTACGAGCCAAATGCTTTGAATCGAAATTGTTGAAAAATAAGCAACGACGACGCAAAAGGGTAATAAAATAAAACTTTGGTTTCTCCTCGAATGTTTCGAAGGTCTACATTTTAACATACGTAGGTACTAGACGCTGTCTTATTTTTAGAAACTAACCGCGAGCAATTTGGACGATGGCAAGGAAGCGGAACATGAAATTCGACTAAGGCGGTGAATTGACGCGAACAGATTGAAAAATTTGACTTGAAACAGACTTTAAATTCTGTAATTTACGGCTAGGAGTTTGAAACTTGAATTGTTAGGGGGATATAGGGGGGAGGGGCATGGATTTCAATCTTCTCCGCCATGACTGACTATTGGTCGGAAATAGCGGTAGAGAATCGGAGAGTCCTTGAATAACGTCTCAATCGGATACACGCGAGAAAACCCCACCCCGATCGCGACTCGGTCGAATTATTCTCTGACCCTCGTCGAGTCACTCGGACTCTCGCCCGCCTCTTAACAGAATTGCTCCGTTATACGCGAACAGGATTAGCTGAAACAAAAATGAAACTCTTCTCCGATGTTATTGCCTCCAGCCGCGAAGCAACAACAACGTTTCATCCCTTTCGTTATCGTGTCCTTTTGTCGGTCATTCGTTAAATTAATATTAATCTAGCGTTCGATTGTTTCCGAGTCGACCGGCTCTCGTCTTGTTCGTTCCGTGAAACGTTTCATAATTATGACCAACATCGATTTACTGCTATCGTAAAAGTTCGTCCGAATTAAGAGATATCGAATAATATAGAAAAGCTACAATAGGTGTATATATAAGGTACGTATCTCTTTCTCGGTTCAACGTTGACTTCCGTCTTGAATATTTTGTTCAGACTGATACGATATTCAAATATTCCGTAAAAACGAACAATATTTTTCTATCGTCTATCGGGGCAGGCAACCCTCGAGGGGGCAACTATCCTTATATGAGATTCAATTCGAGAAGAAGAATAAAATTCGCAGTGGTCATACGAACGAGTGGGCGTTCGTCTTCGGCTGGAAGATACCCGGTGCCGGCGGTCGTGGCGAGTTCGAGTCGAATAGGTGGAACACGGTGGGCGGGTGTCTTCGTTGCCTCGAAAAACTGGCTCCTCCATTCCGCCTGAGAAGGACGTTTGGTCAACCTTTTATTAGTCCGCCGGCCGAACGCCTCTTCTTGGTCATTTTCCGCACAATGTTGCAGATTCCAATCCCGCCGACTCGCCGATTCCAAATTTTTATTTCGTTGAAATATAGCCGTGGAGACGATGAACCATTTCTTCCCTCGACATTAACGACCCTACACTGGCAAGGAGATCCGACTTTCATCCCGCAACCGCCTGATTGTGCTCGCGATGAAATTTCAGAGGAATATAATAATACGGAACCCTGCGGTAAAGTTCGATGCGTAATCCCATGGCTTTCTGGAAACAGCGCCATTTTGTATTTCGATACAGAGCAATTGAGAAAGATCGTGTTTTTGCATCTTTCGTAGTTGCAAATAGGTCGTTACGATCGACGGTTGCCGATCGGCTGCTCTCCGATGCGATATTTTCCGCAAACGTTGCGCCAAGAAGGCATTACGTTCCGCTTGAACGTTCCTCGTTTCGAATAACGAGGCGAACAATCGACCTCCGTTACGACAGCCAGATAAGAAGGTTATGGTGTCCTTCGCATGCATTTATTTCGCGTGCCGGATGACGTGTATATTGCATTGCGACAAAAATGTGACAACTTTGCACAAAGGTATTTTTCTCGTAATTATCGGTCACGTTTCCGCAAGCGGTCATTTTTTATATCACACGGCTGTCTAAACTGTGTTCCGGATATTACAAGGCCAAAAAGAAAAGAAAAGAAAAAAAAAAAAAAAGAAAAAGAATTACGCGATAGCTCTAACGTAAGAAGGCTTGGAGTATATTTTATTTGGAAAATTTTTGACGAATAAAGTTAATCGATGTTAGCTTTATAGAAATGATATTGCACGAATTCTAGAGATTGTATGGATTCAAGAGAGAAGTGGGTTATGCAAGAACGCCTATGAGATTTCGTTTAAGACTCGCTTGCATATCAACGTGGGAGTGATGATAATCGTGAAATATTGTCCTACAAATTACACCTACTCAATCAGTCCTCGTTATTAGACCTTCCGTTACTCTGGTTCAATGTTTCTGCACGTGCGAGCATTGTACGTGTTTAATATCGTTCGATGGGTTGACTATGACTACGTTGAACAAATAACAATTCCGAATGAAAAGTATATGCTAATGAAATGAAAATTATATGCTGCATGGATACGCAAGACCGACTTTCAAACGCGAAGTCGGAAATGAATAATTTGTTTAACTCGGCGGTCGAAAAATCCGTAAACCGATCGATTCGAATATTAAACTCGCTGCTTTCAGATTAAATGTAAGATCCATCCATTAGAGTAACAAACTCACCTGCACCACAGCGCACTAGGTATTGCATATTACTCGTACGTTTCGTATGTTCGTTGCACCGATTATTAAACATCTCACATGATTGTCTAATGTAATTTTCACGAACACCAACGCACCAATGTCTCTGTACGCGTCAGCAAAGTATATCATGAAAACTCACGAACACGAAATTCGTAAAATTGTATTCTAACGAACGTCGCTGTTCTTGCTAATTTTCTATACAGAATAGGAACATTTTGTATCGCGTGACTAGGTTCGAAAGTCGCGTGGTGATCGAGGAAAGCGTTTTGCAGAACTGAAGATGTAGGTGAAACCAAAAGCGGGTTAGAAAGTTGGGAAAGAAGTTTCCAATTTTTTTTTTTTTTCTTTTTTTTTCTGCTTCCCCGTCCGGATATTGAAGGGCTGCGCCGTACCCATAGAAAGTAATAGCACAAGCAGAGACCGGACAATTTTTTTTATCGATAGAAAGTTGGTCATCCGACCCAGGCACCGTGTCGAAGTTCGTAGCCATGCGGTTCCACAATTTCTTTCACAATACATGCCTTGTCTCGACGTTTATACCCGCCGCCGTTCGTTCTACTCTTTTCATTATACGCTTTACTAATTGGGCTACATGTTCCAGAGAAATGTCTATATGTATATAATATTGTTGATCGTGTTGGTATTATAAAAGCGATTAAAGAATCATCTATGTGACAGGACTCGACTATTCAAAGTTAATTTATACCTACTTACTGCGAGCCGGTGGTCTCAGTTTCCTCCGCTGTGGAAAGATTTATAATGATAAATCTTAAATGTAAGACCGATTAGATTGAGAAGTAAAAACAAATTTATCGATACGCTTATCGTTACGTTCATCGTACGTTTAGCTTACATACGTTTAAACGATCGGAATAGTAAGCGAGTAGTAAACGATACGATATTAATCTATGAATTTTCATCTAAGATCCAACATGCTCGCCTATCCGCACGAGCAGTCCGTGAATCAAATGTCACGCGAATAGCGGAGTAGGTAGTACTTTTCACTTTATTATGAATGACCGTAAACACGTCGGCTCATAGTAACCGGTTAATTAACTATATGCATTTGCATTGATATGGAACCAAAGGAGAACAGGTTCGATTTAAGAGCAAACTCACAGTCGATCGTGACATTAAGCGTGATTTAAAAACTTTCCTCGCGTCCCTACTCCGACACGGCGTATTTTTACAACTCTCGTTTAATATACGATGATTGCTGAATCGTCGCTTAAGATGGGAGCACGATTAAACTTCTGAAATTACGTACGCACGTACGCCGGAGTGGCTGAAGTTTCATGGAAAACCGTTTATCTTTTCCCGTTACTTCCGCGATAAAGTGGCGTACTTTATAAAGGTACTTGTTCGTCGTTTCCTCGGCGGAAGCCACGAGATTCCGACCGCAGGAGGTGATCGTGTGTTATCTTCTTATCTCTGCAATTACTTTGGCACTAATTAAACATGTTTTTATTATTGCACTTCAATACAGGGATAGATCTTGTGTTTTTATTTACAAGTAGCGTATAATATCTCACTTACGACCATAATTAATATCGTACAAATACAAATACTAAAACCAGACAGATTCGATCACGAGGGGCGAACATATTTTTCTATCTTTCGTTTAGCGAAACGCCTTCTTCCTAGAAGTATCGAAACAATTCCCCCCGGAGAACTTCGTACGGCTCGACTATCATGGCTAAAATAATACCAACGGACGATTACATGGACTTCAACGCGAAATAAAGCGACATGTGTAATTATAAGGAACGCGGTTCGTTCGTTTCGTTTCTCACCGCAGAATGTGTCAATCTTCGTCGAGAACGTACGCCATTGTATCGATTAACGATCGGCACGCGATAACGGGCATGGTTACACAGTACACGTGTCAAATCGCAAGCATAGAAGGAAGAATAGAACACGCTTATCCCAACTGCAACTCGATTACTTACCTCACAGCGAACAGCTCGTTATCGTACTGGTCGATTACAGGTACAAACGACCGCAAACGTTACCAGTACGTCGCGAATCATGTACGTTCCAACATTATTTGAGCCATGAATTCTCGCGAGGTTTGCAAAGGAAACAAAGTTTCCGCAGTGTTGCTTGTTATTTTATACCAGGAATTCATGAGAATACGCCGTTAAGAGATATGCAACGGAGGATGAGTCGCTTAAAAATTAGGAGCTGGTGAGGGTTCGTGACAGATATACAGAGTAAACGCGGAATATGTAAATGAGCTTCGTAAAATTACAATGGATACACGTAGAAGTGGAAGGACGTTGATTTTTCGTGTTCAAGGTCCGGCATTCGTTGATCGAGTAAATGTAACAATATTTTTTTAGCATGAAACAATAATATAATTATAATTCTCTTCACATTTCCTTTCATCCAGGAGAAATTATAAACGTGACTTGATCACTCGGACGTCAATATAAAAAAAAAAAAAAAAAAAAAAGAAACGTAATAACACAAGAACAATTTGTCGCTTCTTTTCGTCTTTTTTTTTTTTTTCATTTAGTAACTTGAATATAAAAAAAATAAATTCGCGTTCTCGCAATGTATAACATTTTCTTCCTCTTTTTTTTTTCCCTTCGAGCAAGCGAGATGATTGCCTGGCGTTCCATTCTCAAACACACACACACACACACACGCACGCACACGCACACGCGCACACGCACACGCTTTCTCATTCTCTCTTTTCTTTTCTCTCGCTCCATCTCTTCCTATCCCCTCGATTACTCGAGATCTTAACAAATTGTCTCCGTCGAAACATCCTCGTCGATCGTTCTCGCAAAAATGCTTTCCCGGAGATATATTCGGATCGAATTCGATGGAAAGCTCGTCGATTCTCGTTTAAACGCGTCTTAAAGCTTCTGAAACAAGTCAAATTCGATATAAACCTTCCCGCAGCGGGTTTGAGCAAAAAAGGAAAAATTTGAAGAAAGGTAACATAAAACGCATAACAGGGGGAGGGGGGGGGAAAGTAACTGGGGAACGTAATCGAAAGATCGGAATATCGACTGTTTTCATCGATCGAAGTAGCCTACTCGATGCAGATTCGAGGATTATCCTGCAAAAAAATGAAAATTAATCAGATTCAATAAAACCGTGTCCCTCTGTATACTTGTCGAGCTTGTGCGCTTCCGCGTGCATGTATACCTGTAGGCCCATTCGTTTCGTTACCATTTCGTAATATAATAATGATAATAATATCATGATCGTAATTGGCTGATAGGTACATACGAAACAACACACAATAAAAACAATAACATAATATTAACGTGACGCTCACAATAATAATAATAATAATAATAATTAATATAATAATATAATATAATAATAATGTTATAATAATGATAATAATAATAATAATAATAATAATAATAATAATAATAATAATCGTAATAATCGCGTTGAAGATCGTCAGCGGGAAAACAATTGGCAACTAATTGCAATCGATAATAATTGACGTTGAAATCCGAATGGTGCGCCGACTGCAATATTGACCTTGACGTCGACACCTGCGAAATTTTCCTGTTCTTCTTCTCCTTTTTTTTTTTTCTTTTTTTTCTTTTTTTGTACGATCTCTGATCGCCTCGTTTTCGCATCTCTATTAACATCTTACCTATACTCGTGTATTCAATACTTTATTCGTCGTTACATAATTAGTGTGTTAATTAGTAGTCGCGGCGGAATCTATGTATCATCTATCCAAGTCCAATCTCGCAGTGTGTTTCGCGTGTATTTCCGTGCGCAGACGTATGCCTTTGTGCGTAAGTACATTCCGTTTCTCCATTTTCACTTTCGTTTAAAAGTTACTCTAATTATTACAATACATACTTTTCGCTGCTTCGTTGCTTCCTCCCTCCTCGCGACACGCTTCTATTTATCGTTATTTATAACGTTCTTTCTCGCCTTACCGCTCTCCGGCATCTTTTCTCTTCCTCTCAATCTCTCAATCGCTCTGCGTCCCGTCGTTCTCTTCTCTCGCACACATTCCACTCACGCGCCGCGCTCACGCTCTCCCTCCCTCTCTACACGCCCGCAAGCACGCTCTACACTTTTAAAGAAATTCCGATCCTCGCCGGTCCTACTTTCTCTTTATCGATTTTTCTCTTCGATGCAAAGCGCGCGCTTACATTTCGTCGGTTTCGTCATACGCTGCGCGTGCATGCACACATACACGCATACTCGCTCGCTCGCTCGCTCGCTCGCTCATTCGCACACGCACACGCACGCGCACGCACGCACACAATTGTATATGGGGACGTGAGACGCGTGAGCGCGCTCGCACGCTCGCACACTCGCGCAAAGGAAACGCATTCAGAAAATACGCGTGTATGTGTATGGTAATAATACCGTAGGCATGCACACTCATTCAGGCGGCCCTTACAATTTAGATAATGTTGCACCTTAGAGAATAGAGATCCATTGGGATATTTATTTTCATTTAACATCCGATTAAATTACCTACTTACTCGCTGACGTACCAGTTAAAAGGTAAACCCTTCGTCTTCTTCGCTCTTACAGTTAAAGACCGCGTTTAGGACATCGTTGGTTGGCCCGTTCGGTTCGCTCGTCTCGCGAGTCGGTCGCTCCCCTTTCCATTCGGCTGGCCGAGATAACATCCGTCCTCGAATCTGAAAAGAGGAATTCCGGCACCTGGCGCGCTAGCTTCTCCGCGTTGAATTTTCTTCGGTGCCGTGAACTTTTCGAACGTTCGATAAATCCACACGATCTTGGAGAATCGTGGTTCGTTGCCGAGTTACGATGGCTATGTAGATACAAGGACGAATATTATTTCGAAGAACGCTCGATGAGGAGAATGTCTAAATTTGGACTTGTCATTAATTGATTCTTTGATAAACGTATTATATATCTATATATTTATGAGAACTCTGAGAAATTTTTCCAAACAAAACAGTAATTTCGCATTCAACAAATAAATAATATCGAAATGACTAACAAACAAATTTCCTTTGTCTCGATGAAAACACCGTTCGATAGTACGATCCGCTTTCTTGGGTAAAACGGATATATTTACCGTCGATCCGTACATCACGATATCTTCACAATCGTGAGGACTCATTGGCGTACCGCTAGCTCCACAACGGATATCCTAAACTCAGTCTCGGAATAGTACTCCCGATCACTCCACAGTCCACTAGGTATGCCTTTAAATCTAAGTCAATTTTTTACATATAATATAAGAATTATAGGTACTAGTTTTGCAATCCTTGGTAGGCGAATACAACGCTCTGGACATAATTAAACTAATCCTTCGAACGCATGGTTGCTTTGGACTAGGTCCGCCTCAGACGCATCCTCGATCTAATTGTTTGCGAGATGGCCGTGACTTCCGTCAGTTTTGTCCTCGCAAGTTTTGTCCTGCATCGAGAACTACGAACGGGCCCAGTCTTAATTTCTCACTTTGATCTTTCTGATTTCTATTAACGATTTCCTAGCTGATGGCCTAGCGCAGGATGAAACGAACAGGAAGTACAGAAGTTATCTACAGAGATCTAATGTTTAGATCTGAATCGTTTCACCCTGCTGCAAGTCGTCAGCGATCGAACGAACATGCGCAAATCGAATTCGCTAATCTTTATCGGGATAGTACAGAATCGGATATCGGCCTGCGTGTCCCACTGTTCGGCCGAAACGTCGAAAAAGAAAAGCGCACTGGATCCCATGAAACGACAGAATACACCGAGAAATTAAACTAATGCACGACAACGGTCGAGAGATACGATAACCATGGTTCGATCAGGATCGTCTTTGCAAATATTAGTATTTTCCGCGAGATCACAGACAATAGCTATCGAACAAATAAATGTAAAATTTAACAAAACGAGATATTCCGATTTCTTAATAACACCGCGAGTTTCTCCGTTGTCCGATAATTCGTTCGTTTAAACGTACCGCTATCGATCGAATGTTCAAAGATCGCGCTTCGATATATACCTTTCGATGGACTTACCCTTAAGAAGAGATCTCGTGATCCTAGGCGAATCGCAGTGTCGTAACCATGGGATTCAGTGTCGTCGTTTCTTGAACCGTTCTTGCGTAATCGTCACCGATCGATGTTTTCTTTAAATCGTTCCCGATGGATCGCGTGAGCTGTACAACGCATGACAAAGCAAACGTACGATCGAGAGTTTCGGGCAAGTGGTACAGACCGGCGTTGAAAGAGGAGCAGCTTGGGAGTAAGGAGGACAGAAGGTGTTCGTCCAGATAAAGATTGATGAGATGGTGGAAGGATAGACACTAAGTGACACTAATTTGCTTTACTATATATATAATATATATATATATATATATATAACTGGAGCAAATACTATCGAATTACGAATTGGACAGATTGCTTGGTACCGCACTATGGTAATGCGCACTATTCGAAAAGAATCAACACCTGATACCGACACGTGGGAAAAGAGTCTGATGGTTGACGTTTCAAGGACGCCGTAGATAGTCACGCTCTTCCATGCAACAGTATTCCTTCCGTTGGCTAATTAACATGGTTGACGATAAAGATGACGATGATCGACAATAATAATAATAATAATTATTATAATTATAATAAAATAATATAATAATAATAATAATAATAATAATAATAATAATAATAATAATATACTACTCGCGAAACATTTTATCTTTCCTTACAAGTGATAGGCAGTCTTTAAATAGCTGCTGAACGAAGTTCGATAAGTGTGCGGGGTACATATCTATTTAGCCGGCGTTGTCGTGGTTGCCGATTTCCAGCGATGACGACGACGACGACGACGACGACGACGACGACGACGACGACGACGACGACGACGACGACGACGACGACGACGGTGATGAGAAGTTGCGTTGCAGGATCAAACCGTGTACGATGGCACGACTGATCCAAGATTTCTCTGGGGGCGTCAAAACCTGAAGGATCTCGCGTTCAGGCAGCCAGGCCGTGAGGCGTCTGATGAAGAAGCGCAGGATACTGCTGAGCCACGTGCGCCAACTGATGATGATGATGATGATGATGAGCATGTGCGTGAATGTGAGGATGAACGACAGCGGTGGGGGGCGTGACGGTGTTGGAGGCACCGGCGGCGTGGGTCGGCAGAGGTGTTTGAGGTTGGGGCGCGTGAAGCGTGTGGCTGTGACCTGTAACCAGACTCGCGTGGCCGCCGGAATGACCAGTGCCGTTTCCAGTGCCGGTTCCGGTCCCGGTCGTGGTCCCGGTCGCGGTTCCAGTCCCATTTCCGACACAACCGTTCGTCGAGCCGTGGCTATGATGATGATGATGGCCGAAGACGACCCCAGAGAAGGCCACGGGTCACTGATGATGCTTCGCGGAACCGTTCGCGTGGTGCGCCTGCGCGACCACGTGGTGACTCGAGGGTGGCGCATGTGCGGCGCTCGGATGGTGGTGACTACCGGTCGCCGCGTGATGATTCGCGTTGTTGGCGCTACTGTTGTTGTTGTTATTCTGCTGCTGCGACTGCCGCTGACTGTTCTTTTTATTTTTCATACGTCGGTTCTGGAACCAAATCTTCACCTGTCGCTCGGTCAGATTTAGGTTGCGCGCGAGCTCCCATCGCTTCTGCTTCGACACGTACGCGTTGAACAGGAACTCCTTTTCAAGCTCGAGCGTCTGGAACTTGGAGTACGGCTTGCGTTTCTTTCGCACCGTCACCTGACCGGTCCATTCCAGAGGGTTCGAGCTTCCGCAACCAACGCCCATCCCGGGTACGCCGACACCGACGCCGACTCCCGCTAGGGAACCTGCGGGAAACAACGAAGATGGGGAGGAACCCCACATCACTTAACACAATTAGTTTGCCGGTAACAAATAACCTAGTTGCTAGCTAGGAATATAGCTGATGGATAAATTTGCTTCGATATTGAGATCGCGCTCATCGAAAGTGATCAAATTTTCAGAATAACATATTTATATGACATTAAAATACGTTCAAATTTGATCGGTTGCGACTCCCATAGCGACTACTACCATATTATTCTCCATCTTGCGTCCCCCGACGTGCAAAATGACCATACCCGTCCGTTTCATTTTTCCGCGGCTCGTGGAATTATTAGATCCGTACAAGCCGACAGAAACGAGAGAGAGAGAGAGAGCAAATACATCGGTTCGTCGGTCGACGTATCGGCGCGTAACTATGCAATACCGTTAGCCTTTGTTCCGAATGAAATCCCTATTGACGCTAGTTACGTGTTATAAACCGAATCAAACAGACCGATCGATACCCGTGATACCGTCTCCCGATTTCTCGTCGGATGAACTGATCCGTTTACTCTTTGGAATTGGTACTCTGAATACGAGAACATATCCTGCTGACGTTAACAAGAGGTGGAAAAAGTCTCGTTTAAATCGATAAGCGCAAATACTCGAGTGATCGTATTAATTAACGTACGTATATTCCGATATCGTAAGTAGCGCTTTATTGATATTTACGTGGACTTTCAGAATTAACCCTTTCGAAACGCACCTTTTTCCCATCGATAACCAATAAGAAACGCGATATAATAACATTCAATGTAGTACGTTGGGCGGTTATTAAAAAGAGATAAGGCTAAGCATATTTTTGATATATCTTTATATATTTTTTGATATATAATGCCATGTGTCTTTCATAGTAAACACCGTTTACACAATTTTTCACGTTACGTTATGAACCTGACGCTAATTTACGTGAAATACGGTCCGAGTAGCATAGATCGTAAACAACTTATTCGGAAAGAACTGAAGTTTGCGTCGGGATGTATTTTTCCAATAGTCCCGAAGGGGTTAATCAATTTAAAATTATCTCTTCACGATCGTGCTCCGGTCGAGAAGAGGGAGAACTGGTACAGTTATAGTCGATATTAAATTTTCCGCGAGAGGTTAATAATTGCGTTTACTAGGTACGAGTTTCAAACTGGTTTCTGAATACAGCATCGTAAACGTGGAAGTGACGCTAATTCGATTTTTAAAATATCGGAAGAGATAAGATAAAACGGAAGAAGAAGGAAAATCGTGATTTCAAATTCATACGAGTATCGACGTAACAAATATAGTAATTAATACCAAGAGATAAAAAGGATCCATGAAATAACGAAGTATCTTTAATTGGAATTTCGCTGATTAAGAGGATGCGAGGTCAGGAAATCGTGAAATTCACGCCCAAAGCGTTTCCCGGCGCTACAACAGCAGCGTGCATTTGACGAATGCGTGTCATTGTGTAAATACGTGAGGCACCATACACGAAGGGTTCGCCGCGACGCGACGCGACGCGACGCGACGGGACGCGACGGGACGGGACGGGACGGGACGGGCCGAGGAGCCGATATAATTGGACCGGGTATACTAACCGGGCGGAAAACATGAAATGGAAACGCGAAACATGGTACTGTTAGTAGCTGTTCTCGCTGTAGCCGGTGCAACGGTGGTTCGAGACCGTGCACGAATCGCACGGTATGCGCACGTTTGCCTCGCGGATTTTTCTACTTGCTAATTAAAACGTTCGACGACGATAAGTTTCAATTTTGAGAGAGGAATTTCGTTTCTCTCGTGAATAATTTTTTTTTTTTTTTTTTTTTAATTTTACGACGATCAATTCGGATATATCGTGTTTTAATCAAAAGCAATAAGTCACGTAATCTGAAAATCGATTTACGATCGTGAGAGGTTCATCTCATTCGTATTGTACGTTCCGTCTTTCTTGATTCACGATACGAAAGATACTGTACGATCGAAACATCGCCCCGTCGTTCGTTCTTCGACATAGAAGTATTGTAAAAAAAAAGAAAAAAAAAAAAGAAAAAAAAAGAAAAAAAAAAGATTGCCGATGTTAAAACTCCTTTGAAATAATCAGGTGCGTAGTAAAGGTGCGATATAAATAACGTCTTTTTGGAAGAGGTCGCCCGATACTCGAACGTAGCGTGCATGAAACGAACGGATTACGAAAGCGGTCGGCCTGTCCGTCTATCTTTAACCCAAGTACGGACAACGATGGCGAGTAATCGTTGCAAAGCTACGAATGCAACAGCCTCGCGAGCCTGGCAACGTTATACGCTCGTGAGCGCAACTAAACTGCGCTTTCCCACCTGCCATTCCCCTTGTTCGATCTCATCGACGTAATTCACAATCGTGTCTCGATTCTCGAAACGCTGCTATGTCCTATGTCTCGGGATTGTTATTTCCCAACAAACACGTTTCAACGAGGAATTTTATTAAAGCAACCGAAAATAGGTGAGTTTTATTTACAACTGAAATAGCGCAATCGTCGAGGGACGAATAAATAAATTTTAACGCGCGACGGTCGAACTTAAAGACTTGCTCTTTGTTATCGCTTTCCTTCTTTTTTTTTTTTTTTTTCTTTTCTTTATACAGAAAAAAATCTTCCTATCTTATTTATTAGAGCGCGTAACATCCTCCGTCTAGTCATCCGCCTCCAGTCTATCCTCGTCTATATACGTTTCTCCCGTCCTAATTCCTATTTTCCCACACACCCCCTAGTTTCTATCGCTCCTCGATATTATTCGGCCCGTTCTCCTATATATTTCGCTTAACGTACTACTCTTGCTTTCTTTCGTTTTGCTTCGCGAACGTGATTGCACAAGCGAGATAAAGAGACGTATCGCCCGGTAAAATGTCGGAATACGCCGATCGTTCTAACGAAAGTCGGAATTCTCACGAACGTCGATGCCACAGTAGGGACGTAGCGAAGAGGCACACGAACGAAACAGCGGGATATAAATGACGTATCGATTTGCGGCAGTCGTGCTGCCAGCAACGAGCCTGTTACGGTTATCGCCGCCAACCCTCGGAACGACCGCTGTCCACGATTTACTGATATGAAACGCGACGAAAGTTTCCCTCCGCGATCATCTAGATACGACCGTCTATTGTAATCAATTTACGGGAACGGTTCAACGCGAAAGACGAAGGCGTTAAGTTCGAAGGAGGACGAATCGAGTTCTCGATCAGAAATTAACCGAATACAAAACTGGAAAGATAGAAGAAGATCGAGGACGGTGTACGATTAACGGATGGCTCGCGCGATCAGATCGTAAGTTGAAACATCGCTGATTAGACACGATCAAGAGGATCGAAAGGCGCGCGATAAATTAAAAAGCGAAACATAGGACGTCGCTTAAAGTTGCGAAGTGGCTTTTAAACGGCGAGCGCACGTCGTTCCGTCGCAACCGGTCATCTTTCTACGAAGATAACGTTACCCGACCAGGAAAACGTTATCTGATCGGTTGCAAACGGCGGATCGTGAACAGCGGCAGCTGTCGCGGTCCGTGCAACTTGTCCAAAAACCGCGCCGGCGTGTTGGTGGTTGGTCGGAAGCATTCGGCAAAAGCTACGTCGAAGACGATGCCGCGACGACGCGGTCTCGTACACCAGACAGACGAACAAAGATAATGGAGCTGCCATCTATCGGGGGACGGTTAAACTATACGCGGCGCTCGTATTCTGTTACTTTGTATGGATCGCACGCCTGCGCGTGCACCTCCCCCTACCACGCATACGATTAACTTCGGGGCCGAGAGTCGAGAGGAACACGCGAACGTTATCTCGTTTATCGGGCCGAGCTTGCCCGTATGAGCAACTATACCGTGTCTCGTATTTTCCTATTCTTTACGATTTCGAAGAGCGACGACGCCCGTACATTCATTCCACCGACCTCTATAATATCCTCTATTGCCGAGCAAAATCTCCAACTCGTAGCTTTAAACCGAGCCAATCTTCTCGTTCCGCTACGGCTACTCTGCGGCGACGAGAAATATACGATTCGGTCGTGGCATTGAATATGTCAACAGCGCGTTTGCATATGTTTTCAACGCCGACAGAGTTCCGACTGGTTATGCAAGTAAGCCGAGTAAGCACCTACGGACATTCTGCGGATGTACAACTTGGTCAGAATGTATCCAAACGGATTAAAGAATGAAACAGGGCGAACCGAAAGATGGATGTGAACGCGCGAAAAGAAATTGGTTACAAGCATTTGCAAGAAGGAAAGCGAGAATGGCCCGTTAGTAAGTAGGAGAAGAACGAACGGCTGCACGGGTCATGGAACGGATCAGCTGATCGGAGGCGCACGCCAGAGTTTACGAGTTACGGCCGCCAATAAACCTGCCGTGGTTCGTTGTTGCTCGTGCGACGTTTCATGGGTTCCAGGATCCCGAGGAAAGGACGTCGAGTGGGGACAAAAGAGAATGACCAAATACGTGAATGAACGATGACCGAATCGCTGGCGTGTGACAGGTCAGGATCTTCGCGAATTTCGACCATTTAAATTTTCTGTACATCCCCCTCTCTCTCTCTCTCTCTCTCTCTCTCTCTCTCTCTCTCTCCCTCCCTCCCTCCCTCCCTCTCACCCACCCTCCCACTCTCTTTTTCTCGGTGAGTCGTTTCAAGGCCGAGATAGAGGAGATTCGAAGCACGATCTCGTGACTTTTGGACGACGTTTCGTTTCCCTGCGGACACGCCGGAGCACGTACAGTGGACGACCTTGCGTTTGCGAGCAGTGAAATTTTGCGCGGTTCACGAGTTACGTTAGAACCTATTCTATCGAACGGAAAGTAAAATGTTGCGCGTATGTAGAATACACGGTGTATACGTTACCTTAGCGGCAGATGCTACTGGAAGGAAACAAGACAGATTAAAGATGAAAGAGAAGGCAGAGAGTCGATGCTTACCTGGAGGTGGGTACGGACTGGAGGTAACGGGTTCGGGCGCCCCGTAATTCCTGAGGCCACCGTATCCGTCATGAGGAAAAGCGCCTTCGGCGGCTACCATCGCGGCAGTGACCCTTCCTCGGTCGTCCGCCGCGGACGGCGCCAAATACGGGACACCGGCTTGCGAGTGAGGATGATGATGGCCAGCCGTGTCGACCGGATGGTGATGCCTAGCCGTGGTGTACGGCGCGTAATTGCACCAGCTCTGGGAGAAACTCTGATGACAGGAAGAAACGGCCGGATCCGTGGCACCCGTTGCCACGGAGGACGAACCAGCCCCGGTCGAGGAGCTGGTGGTCGCGACACCGGCCGAGTTATAAGACTTGTAATCGGAGGTGGTGCCGGCGGTGGCGGCGGAGCCCGCTGTCGCCGCGGCTGGCGACCAAAAGCTGAGCGTGCCGGCTTTCCGGTTGTCCCTGGAGGATCCGGAAGTGGAGGTAGGGTCGGCCGCCAGATTGTAATAGGTCGGGGGATTGTTACCCCCGTAGGTTTGGTGATGATTGAGGGAGTCAGCCGCGGCTGCGGCGGACGAGTAATGAGCGTCCTGGGGATGATGGGGACTGTAACTCCAACCTCCTTGGGAGCCAGCCGAGGACGAATGGGAATGACGAATGACACCCGCTGGTCCAGCGGCGGGCGCGGCGTTGGACTCGACGCAGCCGACTTCGCCGTAGGAGGAAGCGGCTGGTGTCGCCGTCAATCTCTTGGCGGGTATATGGAGCGGGCCTGGCGCGCTGTTGCTCGCCACCGATGAGGCGCTCGGCGAGGTCGAGCTGGCGCTGGCTGTGGGCGCCGAAGGCGCGCTCGTAGCAGAGGAAGCCGGTGCAGCCGGTGAGGTCGGTGTAGTGGCTTGCTGATGGGAAGCTGGTGTCGATGTTGCTTGTTGTTGAATCGACACGAGGCTGGAGGCAGTCGGCGGGACCGGTGGCGGGCTGTCCTCGTAGAGGGAACCGTTCATCATGGCCCACCAGGTTACCCCGGTGGAATTCCCCGCTCCGGTGGCTGACCCCATCGGCGTGACGGAGCCAGGGTGGCCCACGCCGGAGCCGCACAGCGGCGCGGCGTGAACATTGTCGTACAACGTCGCCGTCGAGCAAGCCACGTGATCGGCGATGGTGCAGATGGTGACAGGTGATTGCCGGTGTTATAACGATGACGCCCGGAACGGTGGCGATGTCGACGTGGAACGAGGGTGGCGACGCGGCCGATTCCGTGGTCGATCCGGCCGCGATCGTCGGCGTTGTTCGAGAGACGGTGGCAGGCGGCGGGCGGACCAAGCGCGGGAACACCGGATCGATTTTTCACCAGTCGACCGGCGAACGCGATCGCATCGTCGTTTCACGCGGTTGCGTTCACGACGTGCGTACGCGCGAACCAAGGACGGGCACGAGCGAACCGATATGACGTTGCGACGAGTAACGTTAGCCCGACAAAACGAGACACCGTACGCGATGAAGGATCAGCAGGTGAAGGTGGCGGAGGGGAGAGGGTGGAGGAAGAGGAGTAGGAGGCGAACGGGTGGAAGAAAGAGAAGAAAACGGCGGAACGACGACGACGCGGGCAGGTGGGGAGCGAGAGAAGCGGCAGAGCGGTAGTTATTCGCGTCGATTTTACGAGACGGTCTCGTCGAGCGTGGCCGACGAAATCGGCACAACAAATGTAACCAACGGTCAGTGGGGGGGGGAGGGGGTTTGGGGGGAGCGGGACCAGTTGGAAATACCGCGGCGAGTCCCGTTCGCGAATTGGCACGCGAGACGACGATTTCAAAACGGCAAGGACGGAAGAGCCGCGCGTTTCATCGTGTTCGAAGCGTTGCGTTGCTCCGTGGAATCGCGGAATAAATAAAGAAAACGCGTGCGGATGGTAGAGAAGGCGCGCGGTAGGTGGGGATAGGGAAAATTGTACGGGTGTACGTGATCGTGCGAGTAGGGTTGGCGGAGAGAAGGGAGGGTGTGCAGCGGCGCGGCAGACAGGTGGAGGGGCAGGTAAACGTGGGGTAGAGGGAGACGGCACACGGCAATCCAGAAAGAGAGAAACCGAGAGAAGGAGGAGAGGCGAGGAGAACGCGCGAGAACGAGCCGAAAGAACGATAGAAGAGGACGCGGAGTGAGACGGGTATAGACAGAGAAGGAGGAGGCGCCCAGGGGCGCGATAAAATGCGTAGCAAATCCGTCGAGAAAAGGTCCATGCACCACCACCACCACCACCACCACCACCGCCGCGACAACGCGTCCAAGACGACGACCGAGGTTGATCGAGGTTGACGGGCGGCAAGCAGGTCGAGCCACGTGCAGAAACGTCGTCGACGAGGATCGGTCAACGGGTGGAATTCCGATATCGATGTTCGAACGATCCGGTGATGAAACAGCGATGACGATGACGGTGACGATGATCAGATCAGATCAGGTCCAACGATGATGCGCCACGCGCGACGTTGGAACGAACGAAAACAAAAAAATGACACAGCACTCCTTTAGAAACGATCGTTCCGTGATATCCAGCCGATCAGTCGTTGCAGCTTATTATCTTATTTAACGCGTAACATATACGTAATGCGTGTGTAATGGGCGTGAAACTACGATTCTAATTCGGTCTCTTCTTCTTGCGATCAGTCGATCTCGTTTCGCGCGTTCCGCGTACTTTCGCGATCGCCGGACGTCACCGGCGACGATGAATGCGATGGAAAACGATCAACGAGCGGCACGCGATTGAAACATGTCGCGACCAGGACACTTGGCAATCGTCGTCTCCTCGGGACCGAGCACGTCACGTCGTCCTCCGTACAGCACGAGCACGTTTCTTTCACTGCTCGACCGATCTTGCTATCGTCGTCCCGGTCCGGACCATGCTCGAGCTGCATGTCGTCCCGTCTCCTCCTTCAAAGGAAACTGTCACGTTGCTCATTACTCTCTTCGAATACACACGCGACGTCCACTTCAGCGCGCACTTCGTCTCCACCGATCACTTGTTCTCGCCTTTTCACCCTTAATCCTCCTCCTCCTTAATCCTTCTTACGTATCATTCGATTTCGATTCGACGTGTTTTCTCCTTCTATCGGTCAGTTCTCGAGGCGAGAGGCGCGCTATCCACGAATCGCAGAAATCCCAGTAGATGTACTCGCGTCAAGGATCACCACGGTCAGGAGAAACGGTACGTTCGTGTCGGACCGAGTATCTGTCTCTGTCTCTGTCTGTCTCTCTCTCTGTCTCTCTCTCTGTCTCTCTCTCTCTCTCTGTCTCTCTCTCTGTCTCTCTCTCTCTCTGTCTCTCTCAGCGTTCTTTCCTTTTTTTTCCTTTATACTGAAAAATCAGGTAACAGAAATCCCTGCAGAAGTATCGTGGGGTGCACAACACGGCCTCAGGTATCTCAGGCAGTCTATGATGATACACACACGCGCGGTGTTTACACACATGAAAAGACTCTCTTTCTTCTCTCTGCCCTCGCTGAGCCGAACTGAGCGTCTACTGAGAGCTCTGCCTGCGGCTCGACGCGCAACGGGCTGAAAGCGACACGAGCGCGATCTCTCGGATCGTTTGGCAACCAAACCCTGGACGGACACGTCTCTCTTCCCCCTACCACTTTGCGCTCTGCCAAGCCGTTAGCCCCGAACCCCTTTCCTACCCTCGTCCATCGCACTCTAATCTGCCTCTCTCCCTCCTTCTCTGCATCGCGCGAGAATCGGCCTGCATAAACGCAAGCGAAACACCACGTATACGCGCGCGGCCCTCTTCACCAAAATCTCGATATCGCGCCAGCGACTTCTTTCGCGCTTGCAAACGTTCTCTCCGCTGCTGCGAACGCGACTCTTGGCTAGAGAAACGAACGAGAATAAAACGAAAGGGGAACGATTTGAACCGGGTTCGTAATCCAATTGTCGAACAGCAGGTGCTTCTTACGCTATCCTGCTTACAATTTTCCCGTCCCTTCGGTTACCACGAATCAAAGTTTTCGCGTCGATGGTCTACCGCGCGTTTCCATCTTTTTTTTTTTTTTTTGTTTTGTTTTTGTTTTCTATTTTTTTCTTTTTTTTTCTTTTTTTTCGCGCCTTCAACGCTCGTAAAATTTCGTCCAGGTTAACCAAAGAAGCGGGTTTCGTCTTTCTCTTCCTCGATTGTTCACCTCTGTCCGATATTTTAAATCGAAATAACGCAATTTTCGAGGACTAACGTAAATTTCGATTGTTATATTTATATCGCGGTCGTTCGTGGTCGCAACTTTCGTCGATCCTCGGCAAGTTCCGTCGTCGAACACTGCGTCTTTTACGATACCCATTATCTAGCGGGAATAACGACTACCCATTATCGTTGTTAAATTATTTGTTTACAATCCTGTCGCTTCAGCACCGAGTAATCGTTCGAATTGCCCGAGTTATATCTATCTATCGCCTTGATTTTCACTCCAAATAGTCACTGCACCTACTCGTTTTAGTTGAAACCTTATATTTCTCAATCCATCGAATCTAAACTCACCAACAACAACAGCAGCAACAACAACAACAACAACAGCAGCAGCAGCAGCAGCAGCAGCAGCAGCAGCAGAATTACCGTAATAAGAAGCGAAAAGTAGTGAAAATATCGTAATCGTAATACGTTACGATTTCATATCGGCAAATCAATGTCCACCAAATACTGCTAGACGCGCGAGCATAATTATCCTAATGGCCACGTTCTCCGACACAACCAAGCTGAGAATTGATTCAAGGAGTCGCGCGGACGAATGACCGAGTCCTCGACCGTTTTCCGCTGTTCTGCACGCGTGACGTCACGCGCGAAAGGAGGAATGGATGATGTCTCGCGACCGCCACGATCTCGCTACGGTGCGTGAATCGACGCACACGTTGTGACGGCGCGTGTACGTGCACACGCACACAAGTGCCGGCAATACGTCATGGCAGTATTGCAGTCTAAATCTCGGTACTTTTATGGGGCAGTAAAGTAAAACGGTCTGACAACAACTCCGGTGGCACATACGCCTTCCATCTGTCCGTCAGGCTCGCGCGCCACTAGATCGCGTCTCGACGTGGTATGCTTCTTAATCGGCGAACGAATTGCCAAATTATTCCAACGCCTGTTAGTTACGTTTATCAGCAAATCTATACAACTACGCTGGTGTCTATCATCGAGCCTTTCTGAAGCGATCCGGTTCAATTTTGAGTTGCGATCAAAGCATAACTTCGGACTATACGACGTATTCGTCTATCTGAATCCATCGAGGAGTAAGTAAACTGTTCGTGTAACTAGGATACATATGGTCCGTGTTTGGATAAATGGAGTCGATGAGCAAAAATAGTTAATTCAACCATACGGAAATTAAAATTTCACTGCGATAAATAGAGATTTACTCTGTACATAGTCTATATTCGCATAGTTCCCACGGATCGACATTTTGTGTATGCTAAACTGTACGATTTGCATTTTTTTTTTTTTTTTTTTTTTTTTTTAATGACGAAATGGGAAAAGCCTTAACATTAGACAGAAACGAAGGTGTAGATAAAAAAGTCCTGAATGATGTTGTGCAACAGAAGGCATACGAATATGTTTGAATAGGATGCTCGCGACGTGAGCGAACTTGACATTAGAAGTTTCTTCCGACTATTTATGAACAGATTGAACTTGAAACTAGTAATAAACGATGGCGTTAAAAGGTGATTGAACCTCCGATTGACTCCGATGTATATACCTACGAATGGATGATAGCCTTCGGTTACGTAATTGATCCATTAGCGAGAGTTTATTATTGGTGCAATAACTCGCGAGAAATCTATAAATTTCCCTTTTGAGTTCCAACGTCGACACGACTACGACGTTAACGCTGACTTCGTTTCTAAACGGTCACGATCGTCCCTCGTAACCACGAGCCTCTAACGATCAACCTTTTCGAATATCGAAAAGGTGGCAACTCTGCGCCACGGAAAACTTTACGACAACTGTACGAACTTTACGAGAAGATGGTAGATCAGTTTCCAAGTTTTCCACATCATACAATCAAGATTCCATTCTTCTTTTCGCATAATACGTAAACTCGAAACATTTGTTTCCCAAGCTATTCAATTTCCGAATCTTAAACCGAAGTAAATTTATCACCAAAATCTCGTTTACAATATTTAAAATGTATTGAAAATGTAATAGCAGGGAAAATTTCCCAGTATAAAATAATCCCATATATTCCAGGAAAGAAGAACAATAGAGGAGAGGGTCGATGTAACGACCGTCCGTAGTCCTTTACGGCATACGGGTAATTAAGAAAAATGTGTTCGTTCGACTATGAGTCGTCTGTACTATTTGTACACAAAAAACGTAGTTAAAAAGGATAGCTGTTCAAGAAACGCTAGAGAGTCGCAAGAAAATTTCAGCGAATTAGAGTAGTGTTAGCGGTATAGGTTACATATCACGGTCCTAATTTCGTGTTACTTACCGATAGTATCGAAAATTGTACCGAGGGTGGTAACAAGGGTCGAAGTAAGTATCTTAAGCTGTGTATGTAAGTTGTATATCACCGTTCTAAATTCGTCTTACTTTAACCATCGTCTCCGATTTCGTAACAGATTAACGTAGAGACACAAACTCCAGAAAGAAGATGTAAGATATTTTTCTACCTACCATAAGATTACCAACCAACAGAATCAGTTCCCCTCGTATAATAGTAGTCAATAATATCGTTGGTTTGCTTTTTCTTGAATAATGCGCTACCTGAAGTAGAATATATTCGAATCACTGTCTGCGTCGATATCGTCGGGGTCGTGTGTTATCGTGCTTGCGTAGGAAGTGCACAGGAAGCACGAGACTCTCGTTCGAGTAGAAGTGCGATAAATCGCGGGGGAGGCGCGAGCCACCTGACGTTTGTTGTACAGACGACGCGATCATGAATGGGCTTTATAGCAACCCGCCCATTTATAGGTAGTATGCGCGTAGTTTAGTAGCTTTTAGTGCGACGCAGTTGTATACAATCCTCTGTTTACGGCAAGTACGTACCTAGGAAAACAGTACGTTATCGTCGACTTTTTAGTTCGAGGTTTCGAGGTCGGCTACAAGCGACGAATCAACTCGTCCAGTCCGAACGAGACGTCGGAGGTGATCGTATCGCTTCGAAAATTCACGATACGACCGTTTTCTTCGTGTTCCTCGCCTTCCTTTCATCGTTTCGCGCGTCGATTCTCTTTCATTTTAATGTCCAAGCGTATTCGTCTCTTCGTTTAGAAATCGTTTTACAGTCGATTGCCAAGTGTCACTGCGATCGCACATTTTCCAGGTGCAACGAGTTCGTGAATTCAATAAGATGAATTTTAGAGGCCGGTGTTAAGAGGATCGAAAGGTCTATCGAACGGTACCGTGGGCGAGCAATGGTTTCATTCGAACAAGAAGAAAAGAAGGAAATATAACAGAAACAGACGCGTGCGCAACTCACCTTGTATACCGGCCAGCGTTCCCGGCTGGAACACGCGGGAAAGCCTGAAACATTGGCAAACACCATGAAATGGCGACACATCCAATCGAAGGTGTTTTATAGATAACGCGTCTCTCGGATCGATTGCCACGTTACGTTTTACTCCCACGTGTTTTTTTTTCTTTTTTTTTTTTTTTTTGCTTTCATCCTGGACGCGTTAACCGTGTCACTTTCTTCGCGCAAATTTCGATAATAATATCTCGCGACAATCTTATAATTTTACGGCTAGTATCTCAGACTCGATTTAAATCAAACACGTGTTTCGAAATTTCACAACTGCGATCGAACGAGAAATTCGATTCAACTTCATCGAAGTATTACACGTGGTTGCGCGTGATATACATGTTTAGAATCTGGCGAACATTTTTCAACGAGTCGTCCGTTTACCGTTAGGGTCGAAATCACACGAAACAATTGACGCTTGCAAAAGAATTCGACTGACCTGCTGCACAGCTCGAACGGGTGGAACGTTTTCTCCACGGCGCCGTACACTTTGAGGCCTTTTGTTTACAGGTTTACAGAGAAAAACATCAGCCTGAAAAAGAAAGAGAGGAAACACTGTTAATACATTACCATACCCTATATCTGGTTATGTTAATATTTTTAAAACACATCGCTCCAGGTATAAAGTTCCGTACCTTGTACCCAGTTGTTAACCTGCCAATAATAGGGACCCTAGTCTGCTACTTTCTAAAATATGTTCGTGTTTCTATATCGATGGAGTTTCTCGCCGCTTTGGTCAAAGTGATTGGGACCATGGTGATGTCTTTATCATTAAAATCATTTTTTACGAGTTTTTTCCCGTTGGAAAGATACGGAAATGGTCGAACGCGCAGAAACACTTCGAAGAGATCCAGTCGATCGCGGTTCTTTTCTCAGGTCGACAAATTCAATCATGGGCGTCGTGCGTGCCTATGAATTTCGATTCGCCGCGCTGAACGTAAATATCGAAATCGAGACTGCAGGTGGAAAACGTGGAAATGCTCTCCGGAGGTGTCTGCGGAGCCAAATCTCTGGGGGTGAGTTTACGGCGGACCGGTGAACGACGCTTGCTGGGAGAGAGGAAACATGTCGATTCAGCGTGCAAGAGAGAGAGAGAGAGAGAGAGAGACCACGAGACGCCAAAGGAAAATATTTTCGCAACTTTAAAGTACTTTAAAAATTCTCGTATCGATTCAATCTTTATCGTTTGAAATCAAAGCAAGTCCGTACGTTTTGCATCCTAATCGGATACCGTTCGATAAATTAATAGATATCTAACTCTTCATATAAAAGTTGGAACCGGATTACAGCTGGTGTCTGGTCAAACTGGAATTAAATCTAGTCACATAGACAGAGTAAGAGAGTAAGTACATAACAGGGAAAATCATTGAGTTCTTATCGTGTGAACTGTCTATCTCTCGATAAATTCGAATAGAAGAGATTCCGGCGTATATAAAGATAATAAATCGTAAGAAAGTAGCAGAAAAGATTCCGAAAACGACGCACACATCGAAATCGACACAACGATTCCCAACAAATTACGGTGTCACGATTCTCCTTCTCGAAAGCGAAGCATCTTATATCCCTACGGTTGACCTACGGTTGATACCCAAATCCTTACCATTTACGCGACACGAAAGATCGGCCAGTTTCTTCCGACGATAGGCAGAACGGCACGGAGCTACGGAGTAAGGGAGAGAGAGATGGCGACGGCAAAGCTCGGCGAAATGTGGGCAGGACGTGCCCGACGAGGAATATCATCGTCGTGGAGCGAAGTAAGAGCGAAGAGGAGGGGGGGTGGTCGCGTGAAAAACACGCTAGCCAACGTCGGTGTGTACAGAAGAGATTGGTCGAGGGTGCGCAACAGCCGGACACGAGAAAGCTCTTGCTTCCCTGCCGTATCTAACCCCAGCGAGGGGTAGCTGTGTTATGCCATTTCTATGAAACGCTTCGCAGAAGCCGTCCATTTACCATTTACGTCGTCCAGTTCAGCCCTGAGCACGCATTTCGCTGTGTAATCGAATTAAAAATCCCATGATTCTCGACGATTACGCGCCGTCGCTGTCACAACGATCGCAAGTCGAACGAAATGTTGCTGGCTTTATGCAAATTTTAGAATAGTCCATGCGAGAAGCTTAAACGAAATCGGGAAAGCCAGAGGACAGAGGTTTTAGGCAGCATATTTTAATCATGAACGAGGATAGGATAGATCTATTAAGATAGATTCGTGAGAAGGTTTAAGACAAATTACCTCTGAGAGTGACGGACAGAGAGCTAAACAAATTATCATAAGATTTACGCTCTTTGGCGCGATGATAGTTAGGAATTATCGAGTGACCGTTAAAAATACAGGCTTCTTAACCTTGACCTGTGGATTACAATGAAATTTATTACCCTCGAAGTTTTATTGCTCTCAAACGCACGTTTTCGATAACACCCTCTCTCGCTGTAATGGGTCGATATTTATCGCCTCGTTATCCTATAGGGGTGTTTTATATCGAGCAGATAGATTTTCCAATAAATACGGACCTGTGCAGATACAACGCTTACATGCCGATTCCAAACGTATACAAAGATCTTCTCCCTTTATCAAGTCTTAAATACTCCAGAAAAAAGATTGTTCGAACGACGAGTACCAGCTGCGTGTCGTTTATCGTTCTAGGATGGTGGGAGCCGAGGTTTCACTCAGAAAAAACAAAAAAAAAGAGGCATAACGCAGCTAAGATAATTAAAAAAAATCCGATCCCAAAGGAGCCAATGGCAGTCTTAATTCACGCCAGGCAACGGTACTAAAAGTTCAGCAGAAAGGGTTGCACTCATTACGCGGAAACCCCTTACGAGGGATTACGAAACTCGAATCGTGAAAAAAGTTTCTCGCAAAATTACACTCGACGGGCAAACTCTGGCTTTTAGAAGGGCATCTTGAAAATGACGGATATTACGCTTCAACTTTTATTTACTTAATCTAATTCCACTGGATTATATGACTGAAAACTCGAACGGACTTCGACGTGTCTTCAATATGCATCATATATTAAGCCATTCGAGCGGCAATCCCTCGGTCGAATGCATTTTAATAGTAATTCATCCGCAAAGTATATTCTCTTTTTTTCTGCTCGAACGTTCTTCGACCTCATTTCGCGTTAAACTTCAACGACCTCGACGTATCTTGCGAGTACTACTATAGGGGAAGAAGTCATATTTCCTGTATTTTTTTTTTTTTTTTTTTTTTTCTCCTGCGAGAAAGCAATTTTCAGATTCAATTGTATCTCGCGTTAAATTGTGCGCTTCTTTTCGTCGCTTCTACAGCCTCCGAAATATCGCACGTCGTCGTATCAAAGTCAACGCAAGAATGTTGTTACTTGCCATGGTATTCGTACGCGATATTTTGTGATTTTCAATACAATAAACCACCCGTCTAACCCTTTGTGCTAACATCTTCGATTTCCTTCAAACATTCAAGGACAGGATTATCTACGGAAATCAAATTTGCAAATGTTCATCGATCGTACGTACATGTTGCTCACCCTTCTACCGTCCCTAAAATCGCCTCTTTACCACTTGAAAAATTGCAACCTGAAACTCGACATGGATCGTTTATGGAAGTCAACTGTTCCATAAGGTGGAGCGTGCAAAATGCTCGTCAATCGCTGTCGAGAGAATTGGAATGTATCGCGTTGGCCGCGAGGGGTCGAAATCCGTCGTCTCCGCGACTCGGTGAACTGGTTCTGGCGGTCGTCTGGCAGGAGGGGCGGCGGATAAGGGGTTGAGTCCCATAACCATGTGACGTGACGCGTGCCGTTTTTAGCAGGGCGTCGGGACGCCTTCCGCGTGGAACGCCGCCAGCACCGGGACGCCCTCTCGTTTCCACAGGCAGACGGTATGGCCGCGCGACCAATCCCGAACGCCGCTTCCGACATTCGCCTCCAACATGGCAGTGGCGTGCGCTCTACGAGACCGGCCAGACCTCCAATTCCCAGTCTGGGTTTCTCCCTGCGATTCACCAGCCGGAGCCACGCTGACCCGAGTCACCGTCGACTGACCTTCTTGTGCTCAATTATCTCCAGGACCCGTCATATACTCGCGAATCGATGTCCTCCAAGATGGAATCTTGGATTTTCGAGTTTTAAGAGAAAGCTATTCGATGCGAGTCAAGAATAGTCTCGAGCTCTTTTTTAAATCGTTTGAGAGATCGATACTATTGGTGATCTTGCTTAATAATTTCTCTATGCTTGAACGGTTTTCGGGCTTAAGATATATTAGAGGGTGGAGCATTCGTAGATTAGTATTTCGAAATCTTAGCATGTTTCTTTAATATCGATCGAAATATCCACCCTCGTCATAGAACTTTTTCCCCGAATACCTTCGAAAGGAACCGCCCTCTCGAGATAAGAAACTCTTTTACGCCGTTGTGTGATATTTTCGACGATGAAAAGTCACACGATATTTCTTTCGGACAAAGTGATAAAACGATGGATTACTCGATATCGATTCTCGGCGAAAAAGTCAACGTAGTTTATCGAGATAAGACGAAGCAAAGAAAAGATAGAGGCCGTAAGGTAAGGCATGCGATCCGGGGACAACGATGTCGGAGAAACGGCTTATGTATTTCTCCTAAATCGAGCCTCTCGAACGGATGCGATCGCTACTCGCGAATTCCGAAAGGAATAACAAAGAACCAGAAGCTAATTATCCCCCAGTGATGGCCGATTTATCTCGCTCACGTTCACTCTTTTCCCAGGAAACGTGTTCGAATCGGCAAAAGGCGAACACGTCCAAGTTCGGCGACTCCCTTAATGCCGCAATTCCGAGTCCGTTCGCGCTTTTCCTTTTCTTCTTTCTTTTTCCGTTGGCACGCTCGATCGTTTGTATTCCGCGCTCGGCCCGTCGCTCACACGAATAACCACGTACACACGTGTACGCTGTACACGCGAACGGACGATATGGACCCGCAGATGGAACAAAGTATAAGCGTGGGATATTCCATTTGGCCAGGGACGTGGCGGTGAAAGTGGGTGGGGTGAGGTGGGGGGGGGGGGGAACAGGGAGCGAGGGACGGGGCAGGGGACCAGCCAGAGCTTAAGAGGGTTTGAAGACCGAAGAAGTGGTGGTGAGGTTCGATGCGAGCTACGTGAGTATATGGGCGAGCCGGTATTGAGTCAAGGATGGCTAGACCGTTTCGTGTTCCTGGGGTTGCGTCGTCATGGGAACCGTCCTCATCAGGCAAAGTCTCCCAAGATCTTTCTTCCCTCTTCTGTCCGCCAACTTGCCTTCACCTTACTCTGTCTCCTCCTTCTCCACCTTTAACTCCTCCTCAGGCTACTACTCGTCGATTTCCCCTGCAGCTTGTTTTCGCGACGCTGTTTTGCATTCTATCGCCGGCTGGCCCGAGATAAAGTCCTCCGTGATGGAGGACACCGCCTCGATGTTCCCAGACTCGGACGCTCTGAAGACCCAATGATAACGCTGATGGAAACAAGGGTTGCTCCGACCGTCAACTTTACAATGTATCGCGTTCTTGCAACCTAATCGTCCGAGTTTTAAACTCTTGGCGTCTTGGTTTTTATCTTTATTCGGACGCGCTATATTTAGACTTTGTTCGGTTACGACAACCTTTCCAAAGATCGTGGAATTTGCATTCCGGAATTCTTGATACTCTTCTCTACCGTCAGATTTTTCTCGAGTAAATCGGATCTTCTTCTTCTTCTTCTTCTTCTTCTTCTTCTTCTTCTTCTTCTTCATCTTCTTCTTCTTGCTTTCGTTGTAATAAAAATAAAAGAAACTCGCCTTACTTCGGGTAGTCGAGACAACGTTAAATAAGATTGAGTCGTATATCGGACGGAAAAGATTTCGAGACACTTTCAGACTGATATCGCTATCGTAGGATCGGGCACGGAAGTGACGCGATAGACGGAGAAGAAGAAGGTTATATCACAACCGCGCCTCGAAAGATAGCCAGATGCCAAGCCTTCAGTCCTTCGAGCCTGCAGCCCCGACCGGTTTTCTCCACCCTTTCGCTCGAATTTATCGGCTCGAATCCCTTCGTGTCTCTCCACGCCAGCTTTTCAAGCGATACGCGAAAATACCGCGACACTGGGTAACTCGGCCACCGATCGAACGAACGTTTATCCTACGGGGAACGAAGAACCCTCGAGATTTCGTAACGGCCCTCCTGTCTCTCCGTCTCTCCGAGGGTATCTATCTCTTCTTGAATCTGAAGGTTGGATCGGTCACAATTTTGTCTGAAATTCTATTCTCGTTTCGCGGGGAAACATCGATTTCCGCTTTCTTCCTCTCTCTTTCTGTTTCGCCCCTTGGCGCGAGTATATTTTTCTTCAGGTGAAATCTTCTCGGGCAACGAAGCGCGTGCCTTTTTCCTGCAACGTTCTATAAATAATTCAACTAAAATAATATGATCCTCTCGCCTGGTCCTAGCCTTTCTTTAGCATTCAATCCTGGCTTTCACCGCCGTGCGTAAACACCGTTCCACCGCCGTGGAATTACTCGAAAGCTGCACGCGGGGAAACGTGGCTCGCTTATCCTTCCGAGTTTAGTCATTCTTATTCCTTTTATCTTCTCTTCCGATGCGAGGAGGATCTATTTATTCAAACTTTGAAAAATAATTCCTTCTGGCACGATAAACAGGACATTATGAACCGTGAAACTTTTATTATCTTCGGATTTCAGTGTCGTTCATCTTTGTCAAAAGTTCAGTTGACATTTCGTTGACATTACCGCTTTCTTGATAGCCTGACAAACCCGGTTGGTCTGTCAAGCACGTAGCTCGATTTCCCGCGTGTTTTCCCAACGATTAAAGACATTCGAAGCGATCGACACTACATCCAACGTATTCATAACGATTTCATATTATTCGTATTACTATTAATTCGAAGACGCATTCATAACATCTTGTTTCGCGCATCGCTCCTTTTACCGTTTTGCTTAACGCTGGTTAACATTTTTACAGGATACCGCATGAAATATGTAAGACGCGAATTCGCGTCACCGGTCTTCAAAGTGTTAATATCGGATAACAATTGTCAGCCCGTTCCAAGAAAAGCAAAAGACACGGGAGACTGCATTGCCCGCCGGAAATCATAGAATTTTGTTACATAAATTAAAGAAATAACAGCAACGAAATATCCTACTAAAATTATCATTTTAATAATCATTGTAATTTAAGATAATAATTGAAAGAGGATATACAGATCGCCTAATTGTTTCGAGCAGTTCGTACGTAATATTTTACGATGGCACTTATCCTTGTTATTACTTCATAAATCGATTTTGTTAGAATTATTAGAATTATTTCGTATCGTCGTTATATCGTTTAACATTCGTGTGAAAGCGTTGCATAACCTCAAACAAGAGTTCCGGAGCCGGGCTCTAAGAACGGACAAACTAACTATACTAAGTACGTTCCTCCCTTTGCTTCTCCGTCGATGGGCAGTCGTTCGAAACTTTCACAAACGAGGAATTTCCATTGATCCAAGTCTCGAACGTACCTCTCGGTGATGACCTGAATTTTCAGTGAAATTCTGTCCGATCGGGACCCGAGAATTTTTTTTCATACGAAGAGAAAGCTGCAACCCCAAAATCTCTCTCTCTCTCTCTCTCTCTCATCTCTCTCTCTCGAGAGAGAGGCGCCCGACGCGTTCCACCGGCTTCATTTGACCCTTGTCGCTCGGACCGTTTGCCCGATCAAACGGTTTACCGTGTTCCTCGACGACACGTTCGTTCGTTAAACGGTAGCTCGCATCTTTCGACGTTCGACGTGTCCACGACGATAAAAGCTGGACTGGAAGATTGCTACGGGGTAAAGGTGGCTTCTTGTGTGTTCTCAATTTTATCAGAAGAACTCGTCGAAAGAAGCCTTGGCATTTGCTCGAATAGTGCAGTGGATGGTAATATCTTTCTTGAAAATTGTCTTATCTCGCGATGTGAGTATGAAATATTTTAACGTAAGAACATCCGCCGGCGTTGCGTAATCTTAGAATATTTCGAATATTGCTTTCGAATATTGAAAGAGATACAGCGCTTTCATCGACTATGACGTCGCTATGACGACCTAATTGAAGCCTATAATATCTGCTCGTTTCTTTAGATATTTCTTTAAATATTCATTTTTCTATCTATATTCATATTTCCTAAATATATTCAGAGATATCGAGTTCTTAGAAATCGAGTTTTTCCAAGAACGTAACAGAAATCGTATCGTTTTCATTCTCGGTGGGAAACTAACTAGCCGTCATAGCGTCACTAGCTTACTCGGTCTAATTCCGTCCAGTTTTCCGGTCAAGTTCGTGCCCGGATAAACGATCACGATCTAGCCGACTATGAGAGAGACTATTTTCGGCATCGAATAAACCAAGGATTTCACGGGACAAGACAACCGAGTTTCCGAAAACGATTACAATGTTTCGGTGACGCGTATGATGAAAGAGGTCTGTGACGACGAGTCGACACGAGCCGAGTCGCGCAATGCACAGCTGCGAGAAATGCACACCTATAGATAGATACTAAGCATCGACGGACCGCGCGCGACCATAAAATGATCGTAAAAACTTAATTTTACGAGAGGCATAATATATTTGCCACCACCAGCGCCGTCGCCGCCACCACCGGCAGCACCACCTTAGCCGCCCAACAACAAACGAATAACCAGCGCCGGGGTAGAATTTCGTAGACGAACTCGCGGCACGCGCGACCAACGAATTCGATCGAATTCTTCGGAGCAAGTGATTCGTTTCTGTAAGGCGAGAGACTTCTTTCTATAACTCACGCCGAAGAGTTTGAAAATCCTGTTGAGATCGGACAGTTTCTTTGCGTTTGCTTGGAAGGGAGAAGAGGCTTGGCTTGGAAGAAATTCTATTTCGCATTCTGTTTTCTTCGAAGTTTACTTTATCGCTGGATTTCAAGATCTGAAAACTTCGATTTGTAGTCTCGCGTCTTTCACCCGGATTCGATTCACGGCAAGATTCATTATCTTCGCATTGATTCATCGTCTTGGCAGCGATCTTAATTGCTTGACCGATTCTATGAGACGAAATAGCCGAGATGTTAAAGGTATTGTGGTCGAGATCACGTCGCCTCGAAATCCCCGTCCCGATCAAGGAACCGTCGTTCAACGAACAATGCTCAAACGAACTCGCGAGATCGTCGAACGCGAAGAAATCTCGACGAAGAATCTAATTCGTGGATCCAGTCGAAGTCCTTCCCGCGCAACGAGTAGCGCAGTTCGCTCGAAAGGACGAGGCTGGAACATAATTTCCTTTACGACCAATTAGTAGATCCAGAAACACATCTACGCCATTCGATGGCCGAGGAGGGAGAAAAAAAGAAAAGAAAAGAGAAAAGAAAAAAAAAAAGAAAGGTAGAAGGGGAAGAAGTCTGTGGTAATCTCTTAAAACGCGTTCCAAGCCCGAAGTCTCACGACCGTTCCCGCTTTTCGAATTTTTGCCCGATGAAACGCCGCGAGAGCCACGAAGTTGTAACGTCGAGAACGACCGAAATTGAGGTATATATAATCAGCCAGCTCCATGAGGTGGGTGGGTGGTCCCGACGCGTGAACCTCGTTTAAAATGACCGCCGCGTCATGAGAACGTGAAGAGGATCCGCGCCGATCTCTCCTTCCTCTTCCGCTTTTTTCCCTTTTCCGTGCCGCGTGCCGACTCGAGGGCAGTCGATAATCGCGGACGTACAGCGCCGCGAATTTCTCGTGTATCTTCCTGTATCCCGTCTTTAGCCGGTTTTTCTTTAAGCACGGAACGGACGACGATCGTCGAAGGACGGAAGGATTCTAGGAGAATTGCGCAACGGCTATACTAGTTTTGACGTTGCATGGTAGATTCTGAGAAAGCCCATCGGGTTTGCTCGATCTAATGATCTCTGTTTTAAACGTGCCATCATCATTCTGCTCAAAGTTAAAGAAATCATTGTAATCGTTGCCGGTAGGATCACGCGGCATTAGTAGTTCAACCGCCTTTATCGAAGCGACAAACTTTGTTACTTACAACGCACAGCAAGATTAAAAGAACATTTCTCGAACCGTTCGCGGCCGATTAATTTCCGTTTGTCGACGGGTTGAAAAGAATTTCTATAAGGATAAATTTCTTTCGATGCAACATTTCCGAAACGGCGATCCGCCCAGCCCTTCTTTGCTCCACGACCGCCTTTTTCACGAACAGGCGTGAAACTGGCACGGTATCCCATTAACCGTTCGACAGAGTAGTCGATTTCTCGGGCAACAAGGTAAAGAGTCGACGATCGTGATTAATTGACGATAAGCGTCTTGTTTGTCTCTCTCCTTGGGAAATCTTTTTATTTGGCCTTGGAAAAACCGCAGAATCGTTGAGATCTCGTGACTCCGAACACGTCCCGATTTTCGACAAGATCGTCGACAGTCAGTCGCCTATAGTCTAGTAATTATATAAAATGATCAAAGTGCCGAGATTCTGTCAACCTCCTCTAGACACGGTCAGCCGTTCAATAATCTCTTGTAACTTGTTAACCCCCCCCCCCCGTTAAACATGCTCATAGAAAGAAACATCATACAGGGAGGTAAGCTCGACTTGAAGCAACAGCGACGTAACAATACTATAAACTTGAATTCTTATTTCGATGCGATTCGCTGCGTGATCGGATACGCCTCGATCTTTCGCGAACAAAGAACACGCGAATTCCGAAGCTGAGGAAAATTCGTGTCTCGCGTTATATCCTGCTGCAGATAATCGCGGTAAAGTTCTCTACAAGCGACCAAATACCTGCGCGAGACGGCGTACGTAGAAGAGAACGTTAAGAAGGCCATGAACGAAATAATATAACTGGTTGTAAATAAAGATGTTCCGGGTGCGTGCAGCACGCGCGAATGCCTCTCTGTCCGAATCGATTAATCGGCGTTACAACTGCGAAGAACGTCCGCAAATTGGGAATCGCGTGTCACAATCCTCTATGCCCGCGTCTAAGATGGCTAAACGGGCTATTATAGGTGCGAGAGTAGCCCGCGCTACCGGCAATTACTTTAACGACGCATATTAATCGGCACAATAAAGCCCGTTACGAGGGTATAATTACAATATTGAATTATGGCCGACGTTTATCCTTGTCACGCGATATTAACGGCGCCGTTGCTCACGCAGGCCGTTGTCGTTTATGCGTTCATTCACAACCTCGCGGACACTGGATTAGCAAAAGTCAAGTGAGAGACTTGTCTTCCACCCACAAGCCCCTCTTTTCCCGGCCGTTCCCTCGTTTCTATCTTTCTTCGACCGTTTCTGTCCCCTCTTCTCGTCGTTGGCTCTCTTTGTTACTGCCGGATTCATTGGCCGCGCTGATGTCTCTATTTCAATGTCCACGGAACTTGACAAACTGGTACCGCTTCGCGGAACGACTTCCCGATTTCTTCTGGCGCGTTTAATGGCGGCGCGTTACCAGTGATGGCCCTCGACCATCACGTAGCAGTTCGTAAAAGCGTCCGCCGTCTCGTTCCTTCCTTTCTTCCTTCCTTCCTTCTTCCTTCTTCCTTCTTTCCTTCCTTCTTTCCTTTCTCGCCGTGTCGTCGATTATCGATGCAATGCGTACCTTGAAAACAGACTCGAGTCCGCGCGAGTCGACCGGTAAACACAATGGACGAGCAATAGAAATCGCGATACTGATTCTAATGCGCATCGAACTGCTCTCTGTTTACGCGTGACACGTATTAATTTTTTAAACAACGATACGATCTTCGTTGTGCACTTTCTTTCCATTTTCATGGAAACGATCCTCTTCCTCTAATACGGCTTGGTCTTCCAGGTTCAGACATGCTTTCGTACTGGTATTGTAACGGTTTGATTTTCCTTTTACGACGTTAACTTGTTGACTCGACCCTCCATTAACAGTTTTACAATACGATACGATACGTCGTCCGTTAGGAATTTTGTATCTAGGAATTTTGCGAAACTCGTTATCCTTTCTCTTGGTCAATATCCTGTACACATATGAACAATGGCCTTTCGCCTTTCTTAACTTTCCGCAATAATGCCTGCAGATTTTGTTGTTTCAAACTGCGATTCGTCGAAGCGGTAGAAAAGAGACGAGCGGTAGAAAATGTCAAAGTGATGGAAAAGTGTCACGTGACAAAAGCGAATCGATGGAAAGGACGCGTAGCAGGTAGAAAAAACAGAAAGATGCACTTTTGCCAAAGGACATTAGCCCAGTCACTGGTTGAATGTCTTGCACAGAAGCCCGCTTAAACATTTTATGAGGTGGTCGGTGTAATTTGATGGCCCATAAAAACGCCTAGTCTAGTTTTTCCCGGGGCATCGTGATCCATCGTCGTGGCGCGGGCCACGCGCCACCTCGTGTCCCTGACTTCTTCGTTCCGTCGCTCACGGATTTATTCCTCCTTAACCTCCATTAAGCCGGTAGATGCGTGGCCTGGATTACTCGATCCTCGTTTCAACGCGAACCGTCTCTCGATCACGGACTTACGGCGGTTCGCGATTCGCTTTCGTCGTAGCCGACTGTGTTTCGCGTTGAAAGTCGAGGCGACGTATTTCGAATTTACGATCGCTTCGGATCTTTTCCCATACGCTTTGCAAATAGAATCTCTTTGTAGTCGGTGAACCCGACCGATCGAGGGTCGCGTCGCTTTCGACCAACTAACACTCAAATTGAAATACAGAATGTGCTTGGATGTGCAGTTCCGCGTTGCATAGATCGAGATTTAAGTTAAATCGAAGATACGTGTACAATGTTGTCGTGTCTTGCTGGACACAGGCAGTTGGCATTGCGCAATTGGCAAAGCAACGACACAAGTTGAAATTGGAACTGTACCGTAGGATACACCAGACATTTCTTTGCTTCGAACGATACCCCGTTCGTCCCTGTACGCTTTCCGCTATTTTGTCACTGTTTCTAGACCATTACGAGCAAACATATACACGGAAACTAAAAGCGTTGCTCGTACATCTGAATCGTCCTAATATATGCATCGATGGCAGAGAACGTGTAAAGAGAAAGAAAGATATGATCTCTGAATACGATCTTTCGATTGATTGCTCGCATTCCACACTTGATTGCTTGCACTGTGCGAACCGTTCGGAAACTTTTCAAGAATAAAGAACGACGAAATCGGACCTTTAAAATTTTCCTCTAAAATTTCTCACCTCGATCACTAAAAGGCGGAGTGGTTCGATTTCTGAGAAGCTCGTTTATCAGCAACAACGCGTCTCGATGATCGTCAAACGAATTTTACTTGTTGGACAGACTTCCAAAAGGACAGGATCGATGAATGCAGAACGAACGATCGTCGAGGGATGATCTTTCCTTTCTGTGAACGGAGTGTTTCTTGTACGTCCTAAGGGATCGTACAAACGACCGTGAAGCAGTTAGCTCCGGCAGAGCCAATAGAACGAGCTTCCATTATGACGAAAGCGAGTTCGGCCAGAAGCAGGAAACGAGAAACGTGGTGGAAATTGAAAATGGGATGGACGACTAGGCATGAGGGACGGATGGCGGTCCGGGATACAGGAACAGAACTGAAACTCTGCGGAAATTACGTGATCCGCTTTCAAGCCTCCGCAATTTTCGTGGACGTGACCCCACCGATTGATTTCCGAAATCGATCGCGTGAACCAGCTTGATTAACCAGCTACGTAGCGAACGTCGTAAGTCCGGTATCGAACAATTTCCGTATGTAATACATCGAGAATAATTCCTTCTCTACGATTCAAACGAATTTTTAATGCTCCTCGATACTTCACCCTCTGTGACTTCTTCGAAGCAGATTTTGATTTTTCGTGAAATACTTCTGAAAAACTCGGCCAAAGGGGATCGATCGCATGACCAGAGACTTTTGCTTAAGCAGCTGCTTAGGATTGTTCTTCGATTCTTTAAAGGCCTAGAGCAGTGAGCAAGTGAGCGCGACGGAGAATGACTTGTTTGCCTACGGAGAGTTCGTTTCAATCGCGTCGACCATTAAATTTTTCTTGAATTTCAGTATCAACGTCTGCCGCAACCCACCAATGACGGAGTTACGACCTAACACGCCTCGGATAAAACGCGATTCCCGGTATCGTAACGGAACGAATATTTTGCTGCTCCCTTTTGCTGCCAAAGGCAAATCGGCAAAGAGGATTCCACGACGCTTTGTCGCGGGAACAAAGAAGAAGGAGAAAATACCGTCGAGCAACCAATAAGTCGTGCACCCTACGGCGGTTGGTACGTTACATATAGTAATCTAAGTTGTGTTTATGGCTGAATATATATGCATAGCAGTCCGGCGAATCGTGGCGGTGGCGGCGGCGCGAGGAACTCATTACCCTACGTCGAGGGTATTAGCATATTTAGAGGCAGCTCTCTCTCTCTCTCTCTCTCTCTCTCTCTCTCTCTCTCTCCTTCCTCGTCTCCGCGCGTTTCCACCTCTTATCAAACCTCCCTACCTCCGTCTGCTGCTCATTCCCCAACCTCCGGGCTCTTTCCTCTCCTCTCCTCTCCTCTCCTCTCCTCTCTTGCCTCGCCCCGCTGTATCCCCGTTCCTTCGCGTTGAAACTCAAACCCGGTGCATCCAATCTCGACCGAAAAATAACAAAGAACGATTCTAGCATCCTCTCCTAGTAACTGTTCAAACTTCATTTTTCTATCTTCTTTTTCTGTTTTTTCTGTTTTTTCTGTTTTAGATTGTCGTAATAAGGAATTTTCAGGAGGAGGGGAGGAACGTTTTTTTAAAATAAAGTCTAGAAAAAATAACGAGCATAAATCGCAGGCAGAAAAAAAAAGAAAAAAGAAAAGAAAGAAGAAAAAAATACGAAGGAGGAACACGACCTCCCAAAAAGCACGTCTGTGAATTTTCATTCCTTCTTAATTGCGATTCGACCTCAGGTATTTGCGGACCAGCGAGAAGGCATTCGACGAGGAGCGCGTACGAGGATCCAGTCTCGCGAATAAAATTTGTATCCGCGCCGGTATGCGCGAATAAAAGGCGAGACATCGGACGAGGGGAGGCAGCAGGATGGCGAGCCGGGCTAAGTAATTAAGGAAGCTCATCCTCAGAGACAATTTAACTTAATGAGAGCCAGCCAGTTCCACCCTAGCTATCTCTCCCAACTCCTGCGGATCTCCATCCATCCATCCATCCATCCATCCACCATACCCTCTCTATCTTTCTCTTATTCTATCTCAATCCATCTAGCTTTACCCTCTGTTTTCTCGTTCGTAGTTTCCCCTTTCCAACGCTCGTCCATCTTGGAAGTAAAATGTCTACTTTCCAGACGTCCGCCCCTTTTTCTTTTTTCCTCTCTATCTCGCCTCGCAATCCGTACCAGAATTTAGATAAGACTTTATTTTATACCAGCGCGCCAGCTACACCTCGCTTTCTCTTCCCTTTCTTCGTTCCATCGTTTCCCATTTACGCCGAGAATTGGACACGACGTCCGACACGTACAATTTACTTATACAGTTTTAATCGGTACAATTTTTCAGAAAAATTCTCCGGCAACTTTATTTCAGATGCAAAGACTGGATTGGACGACGAAGGACAAATTTTCCCTCCAAAATTTACAAGATGATCGATCGCACGAGCTCGAACTTGTTACCGTTACTGGTCACTGCAAATTGTTGCGCTAGAGCGCGTGCAAGCGTACTTAGCAAGCTTAGGGGCGTTTTGTTATCAAATTTTTTAAGCGGAGGAGTTACGATTAATTCCCTTTTTTCCAAAAGTCATCTTGCCTCATCGCGGCAATGATCTTGGAGAAACCTTCTTCAGGCTACGCTGAACGCGTATCGATCCTCGACAATTCGACGGTAGGCTTTTTATATACGGAATCCGTTGGTTGCATCAGACCGTAGGAAAGCCTGCGTTTACATACCAGGAATTTGTGTTTAGATCGCTACATTTGCCGTTCAGCTGTACCGCTCGCGAAAGTTTACTCGATCGTAGTCGCCGCAGACAGATCAGAGAATAGATAGCGCGCCTGAAATACGAAATACGAACGTCCAGCCGCCAAGAAAAAGAGAACTCGTTTAATTTTCCATCGGGTTCGATTCACGAAGGCAAAACTCACGAGGAACCTCTGAACGAAACGTTGAATTCTAAATCTCAAGGAGAATACGTACGTATCCCCATATAGTTGTTGAGATTATATACACCGACGCGGAGAAAATATTTTATGTTACGTCGTTTAATCTCATAAATATTAACCAGATATTCATTATTATGCAGAGGATATTGAAAAATTCCGTTCGTCGACATTAACGTCGATCCTTAAATTCGAAACGTCTTAATTAATTTGACGTTGATCTCGCGTCGGAAATTTTACGCTTTCGCACTCGTTGGAAATTCAGCCTCTCTTAATCGACAATCCCATGGTCGTTTAAAAATAATCCCAGCAACCTCCGTGTAAAACGTTCTTTCGTTACCGCGAACGAGTTTGCAGATCGGGAATAACCGCAACGACGGCAACAGGGACGAGATTAGTTATTACATCGTCGAAGGGCGTGAAAAGTGCAAGACGAACGGAAACGCGCGAAACTCCTCGAATTCGGCCGTCGAAAACGTCTCTGCTCGCTTCGATCGACCGTACTCGATAAAACTCCAGACGCGACTACGAAACGCGGATAAGCTCATTCGTCGTAAAACGAAACCCTAACTCTTAAAAAAAAAAAAAAAAAAAAAAAGATGGGCAGTACGTGGGTCCCTCGCAAAGTACACGTGCGATTTATGTAGTTCGGAAAACGTCGTCAAATTATCCAGGGAAACTTATCTTGGACTGACGAAACAAGGTTTGCTTGAGCGAGGAAACGTCATCGTGTGCTCGCTGCACAATATGCACGCTGAGAAGAATTCTTACGAAGGTACTTTGCAGAGTGTCCGCTATCTACGAAACGCTATCTACGAGTATGGTATTTTTGCAAGGTCGATGAAATGTTTGCAGGATTATCCGGAAAGATCGCAAGCGCAGGGAGCGTCGTATCTTCACACTTGTTGCATCCAAATGCCCTTCGCCTTTATCGCGAAATAGCTAACGTCTGGCTATATTTTATCGTAGCCGCGACGATATACCTTGTCGCTGCGGTTTCCGACGAACAGACGTTTCCATACGATAGCGATCATTAGAGCGAACAAATTACGATATATCGTAACTGTATAAGCGATAACAGCGATTCGTGTAAGAAACGATCGAGGAGCTTTCGAGGAGAAAAGACCCGTAGGCAAGCAAGCAGGTTCGGAGGTTCCACTTCCGCCTCTTTAAGTATTAACTCTTAACATTAGCTTGAATTAATGATTACGACATTCGAGATTCGAAAGAACTCTGTTCTCTCTACGTTCACGAAGTAATCGACAGCTCTATCAGACGATACAACGACGTGTTTCGCTCGACGATACAATTGCGAACGCAGTTAGAAAAATCCGGCGTCAAACGCAACCAGAGTTAAATGGGAAAAACGTGCCTCGTCTGTAACGACGTAATTACACGAAAGCATCCTAAGGGGTTAAGATTCAAAAAGTAGAAGCGAAGAGGGATAAGGGCAGACGCGATAAATAACCGTGGGATCGGCTACTTTGCATTTTTTCCGCCAGTAAGTTGATCGAAGCGAGGAAGATGGGAACGCAGCTGAGTCATTGGAACCGGCTACGGGACGAAAGAAGGGATCGGTTGGACGAGAAGGGGCAAAGGGCGGAATCATTGTTACGGAAAATGGATGGAGACTCGCGATGAAATCTTTTCTGAAAGGTAAATGGAACGGAGATGGAAGTCGGGGCATAAAAGATGAACGACGCGATTGCGAACCGCGTGTACCTATATGCACCGCTGAATCTCAACCGTGTCGACCGTGCGTTCGCTTGAATTACGATTCGTTCGACGTTGATGGAATCTCGCGAAGGCAGCTTCGTCCTATCGTATCATCGATCCTACTTCGTTTTCCTTCTTACGTCCAGTTTTGATAAAACGCGATAAGCACGAAAACTGATATCGATCATCATTCAAACGTTTGCTACTAATACGGGGCAATTTATTTCTCTCGTCGCCTTCCAAAGATATTCCAAAGATATTTTATCGAGATCAGAATGTCGGATTTGTCGCTCCGAATGGATAGCCCTCTTTCTCTTTGGAGAACAGAGTCAATAGATTATAAGCAAACGGAAGTATTCTTTTATAAAGTGTATTTTATCTCTAACTTTTATATTCCGTATACCCTTTCTGCGTTCGAAGAACAAGGAGCGAAGGTTCCGCATAATACGGAATAAACTATAGGGGGTTCGTGTTTTTCAAGTTGAATGAAAAAAAAAAGAAAAAAAAAAAGTAAATCATTGGATCGTATGCTTTCGATATTACGGGGTGGCGAGAGCAAAGCGAAAGGGAGGGTTCGAGGCTGGGATTCGATCGTAGCGCCATCGTACGAAGCGCGTGAAAGGTCATTAGCCGAGAATCGATAAGGCAGGGAAGGGTGGGTCGATAAGGTCGGCCGAAAGAAAACAACCCCGTTTCATTACCCGTATTGCGACGGCAAAGGGTGAGGTAATATAAATAAAAGGCCGGCCTGTTCCACGAAGATGAAAAGTTATTTTCCCGGCGAGGAAAATAGGCGGACACATAAATGTTCTTTGAGAGAAGCAAACAAACGAGGCTTCTAGAAAAGACAAACAAAAGAGGCGAAGAAGCAGAGAAATAAAATTTTCGTGTTGTATCGAAATAACTTTCGGACGTCGTTCACTCGCGCTTCGTACGAAACGCCGTAGACGAAAATGCGATCGAACATTATCTTTCTGTTAAATCGTTAATTCGTCGAAGTCGAACCGGATTAACTCGATTACGATATTCGCAACGTTATCGAAACTGCAATTATACGGCAGAAAAATCACGGTTAGAGCTGCAAAACTCGGCGATAAAAGGTTGCCTTAACGCGGTAGGAAAAACAGGTGCAGCGCGAATTCTCAGCGCGATAATTGTCGCTGATAATGCGCGGTCTTGGCTCTTTCGAGGAAACTGGCATCTGGCTCGGAGTTAATTTCGCGATCAATTACGGCCGTGTACAAGATGTTAGCTTCGCGTTAGAAGCGTCCAGCGCTCGACCGGCTGAAACAGTGGTTTTCAAGCCGTTTTGCCGACACTCTCTTCCCCCCCCCCCCCTCCCGAACATCTCGCAGCCGTAACCTCGTTGAATTTTGCTTTACAACTCCGCGACAGATCGGGATTTCCACGTCGGCCTCCCTCCTCGTTCTCCGCGCACCTAAATCGAACGTCAAAACGTTAATCGAGCATCTAAAATCCTTACGATCATTAAACGTTAGCATTAATCGACCTCGTAGCTGACTCGTCCGATGCACGACGCTCTGGTGTTTTTCGGTCGGCCGTCTGTAAGCTAGCCGTTTAAATGGAACGCTCCCAAATCTCCTTTTCTAATCTCCTTCGCAACGTGTCCAGAGCAATGATAGTAGTATATACGCGCTGCACTCTGCCTTATACCCTGTCCAGTGTAAATCAACCTTAAGCACGCTGCATGAACGTAAATTCTGTATATTTACAACGTGCACACGAAAAGCTTTCTACCCCCTCCGTTTATCTCATTTGTAATTCCATGCAGATCCTCCGTGATCCTCTCTAATCCACGCATAACCCTGTCGTTCTATCAAATGTAGAAATTAAATCGCTCCTCCCTTCACGCGAATTCCCGTTCAGTTTCGTTTAATTTATTCGCTGTAACTCGTAAACGCAATTGTCGAGGTTATCAGTAGATGTACGCGAATACAAAGAAACGCGTGGATAGATTCTAGAGCTAGAGAAAATATATATTACAAATACGTGTCGGAATAGAATTCAGCCGATCCAATTACCCTATGACCGAAAAGCCCGAAGCCATCGTCGCCTGTCCACAGTTTATGGTCCGTCTTCGTCCCAGTCTTTCGTCTGTACGTTGTCGACGACTTCGGTGCTTGAGAAAACTACAAGACCAGATGCAGAGTTCTCTCGGAAACGACGATCGCTACGACAACGACGACAGTCGGATGATGAGATTTATACACGAATTTTTAATTGTAAATACGATTTCCAATTAGAAATCGATCAGAGATACGTGGAATTAGTAGTTGCTACAGCTATAGGATGGAACACGAAAGATACGAACGAAGGATGATCATCGATGGGAAATCCGTAAAGTTTGTCGGGTAAAGAGATAGTCAGCGTTTTCCTTCGATCGTATCGCGAGGACGAGCGGAGAAGTTGCGCGGATAACGAGCGATTCGCGTAAACTTGTCGTCGCTCGTAAAATTCAACGTTTACAGATCGGCCGGTCGATCCGCCGGTTTTATGCGCGCGCGCGCGCGCGCGCGATCCCAAAAACATAGGAAGTTGATATAGAAGTCTATTCTCGTTGAGTAAATAATCAGTCGACGCTCGGCAACACACGGCCCCTCGTAGCAGCCGTGCGATTTCCACCAGACCCGAAGAGAAGCCTCTCCGACGATCTTCGCGCCGCCCCCGTTTTTTCGGAACATCCTCCGTCTCATGGACGATGAACGGAACTATGGATGACTGCCGACGACGAGTCTTCTGATCGCAGGAATTTTTATTTCGAGACAATCCGAACAAGGCGCGTTGTTTGACATTAAAAAAAAAAAAAAAAAAAAAAAAACAAAAAAACAAAAAAATACCGTGCGATAATTTGTACGTGTTGATCCTACATTCTTTGGATCCTACATCCTCGACTCGATCGCGTTGACTCCGTCACTTTTTCCTCTTCTTCGCCGATCATTTTAGTTTCATTTTAGTTTCAAAGTAATTGAGAGAAGCGAAACAAATCGTTGGCGATAAGTGCGGGAAATATTATTAAAGTTATATCTGTGAAACGGTGTCAGGATACGGCTCTATGTTTAAGGACTATCGGCTTCGTTCCCCGCGCAAGTAGAGCAATCTTTTACCAGATGGACTAGAATTCGTTGTTCCGGCGAGGAGAATTGTCCGGTCTCGCTACGACTGTCTATTGCCTAAAAGGTGCTCCATTTGCGAGGATCTCTCCAAGGACGAAATAGGAAACTTCCGCGAAGTACGGTCGTTCCGAAGAAAGAGGTCGGGTGGAAGGGGAGACGGCAGATTGAAATTTACAAGGGTCCAGTTGGAGAAACTACTCTACAGAGTATATCGATACGGAGATAACCTTGACGCTTGGGTCGATCGATCTCCGAAGATCCCTTTCGGACACAGGTTCGAGCGATATCAATATTATTGCAACGACGATAAATTACGCGAACGAAAAATTACGAGTATCGGGTATCGAGTATCGAGCATCGAGTGAGGTCGTGAACGGAGGAGGCGGAAGGAGGCAGCCTGATAAACGAACCGGTCGAACACGCGAAACGCGTAATAAGCACAGGACGGTGAGGAAGGTTCGTCGCGAGGAAAATAAATTCCGCAGCTTATTAGACACGAAACCATGGAAGAAACGAGAGAAACGACGTTAAGAGGAGCGAGGAGGAAAAGAAAAAGAGAAGAGGGACGAACCAATCGTACCGTGGAAAACGCGAGAGGGCAGCTCGCGATGAAGGCTCGCTGCGTGGAAGCGGAATACGCGCGCGGTTCGCGCAGAAGATGATGGCCGAAGAAGCACGGGGTATTCGAATAAATTCGAGGTCGTTCCGTAAAAACACGGACATGGGATGAACTTTACGACATTATACCCCGTAAGTTATGAATATTGCGGCTCGTACACGGTTGATTAAGTGGACGAGCGCGAGCGGCGAGCTTTCGTACTCGTACGGGGCTTGCTCTCTATCTCCGACAAATCGCAGCCGCCATTAAGTGGAAGACATCCGACACCTCTGGCGACGCTGTGCTCTAGACGCGTCCAAAGCTCTCTCTTTCTCACGCCCGTGCATCTAGCCGCCATTACATTATCGAGGCTAACGGGAAACCACCATCCAGCATCCTCTGTACGCAGCACGATTAAACGCGTCTCTACGTTTATGCCCGTCTCTGAATCTCTATCATCTGCCAGCGTTTTCTTGATCGTAAAACAACCGATATTTAGGGACTCGCTGGACCAGGCGGCCTCCATCGACCTGTTCGTTAACCGGGTTCGTCTTTGTCATTGGACGTTAAGAGAGGCTAAAACTTCCACGTCTTGAGACTTCCATCTTGAACTTCGCTCGGAATAGCCAAATTTACACATAGACGAAGCACAGTTTCGGTCAGGTCGGCTTCGATCTTCGCTCCTGTAAATACGACACGCGTCTTCGTCGTTGATAGGAACGTAATCTCGAGAAAAGAATCGTGGATATCGCGTGGATCGGTCACCGATCGAGCTGATGCATCTTCCTCGAGCTAGTAGCTGCTCAGTCGGCGCTTTCGATCTCTTACTTTTGGTGAAAAGTTGGATTTCAAAGATCGACGATTCGAGGAACCGAAGGAGGACAAAGAGCGGAGAGGAGGATCGGGAACGAGATCGGAGGAAAGCGCGAGGCAAACTCTGGTAGAAAAAGAATCGACGGGAGAAAAGAAAACGGCTCTCCCGCCAAGAAGAGCGCGCAGCAGTCTCGAGCCCTCGAATATAGCTCTGCAACATCAAGTATCAACAATATTGCCTGGTGGCCTCGGTCCTTTGACATCTGAAAAATAAGACGAGGACACCGTATCCGCAGGCTCCCTCCCTTTCCGACTCGGTCGCTGCAGAAAGCCTGCTGGAATTCAAAATGGCTGGCAAAATGGCTTGCAGTGTGCGTGGGCAACCCGGTAAGTAACACCGTGGTCGTTCTCTCGACTACGCGGCACATGTGTCTCTCCCCCTTTGACCGAAACGTTTCTATCTCTCCGCGTTGGCATCGCGTTTCGCGAACGCCTCCTTCGTATAGATTCTGCTTTCTCAATTCCGACGTCGCTATACCATTCTATGGAACACAGAGTCGTAGTTAAAGTCGTAGCAGAGTCGTAGTGCTATGATCGCAGCGAACGATACATCCGAGGACGGGGATGCGTACGCTTGTGAGAAACCGTATACAGCGTGGCTACAAAAAAGTATTACAGCGACACGCTGTAACGTTTACGTACCGATTGATCAAGTCCCAAGTATGTTGTAAAATTTCGTATGATTTTAGCGTCTCGGTTGCGTGATCTCGTATGATCGCGAGACCTTCATACTTCGCACAGCCATTATATAAACACTTCGTTTCTTCCAAGCATCTGTCGAAACACGCATCTACCGCGTGACAGATGTCCATAGCCCGGGTCTCGATCATAGACATGCAACGATGTTTCGTTTGTTCCAAGGAAGAAGATGATAACTATTATCGAATCCGAGAGAAACGAGTCAGTTTCCCTCGGTAGGCTCGAAGGACACGCAGTAGCACAATAAGGGAATTATAAGCGAAGTAAGAATAAGTTGGACACGATCCAGCGTTACAGGTACGGCTGTACGAGGCTGTTGATCAGGTTAGGTCGGGGCCTGGCCTGGGCTGGGTTCTGGATTCCCTGGTGCACGCTCGTAGGTTCGCACCAAATCGTGATTCCCCGAAGTGGGGATATGTCGAGTGAAAGGAATAGCCGAAGGAGGTAGTAGAACCGAGAGAGGAACGAACGGATCGAAAGCGGGAGAACGCCATAGTCCGACGGCGGGCGGCCATGCTTCTCAACGCGCGCCGCAAAATCGTTTCCATCTTTGAACACGTTTCCCATGACCCCCTCGATCGGAGAACCCGTTCGCGATAAAATCGAAACGGTATAGCGCGTACCTTTTATCGAGCGATATAAAAACGAGAAATCGATAAGTTTTTGCGACGCACACCGGTTTTTATCGGATCCGGTATAGATCAAATTCGCGGTGACCGGGGGATCAAGCGCCGTATAAATGAAAGAAAAATTAGAAAAGTTTCGAAATAACGGCCAATTCTACTTCGATGGTTACGCAACAGGCATTATGCGTGATGCATCGAAAATTGTATCAAAATTTCTATACGCGTTCGAAAATTGTATCAAAATTTCATAAATATATCGAAAATTCCAATCTACTTTATTGCACGCGAAATAAGCCGTTGAACTATTGCTGTTCGAACGAAACTATCAACTATGTATCAATTAGGTGTCCGATAGCAGAGAATGTTCGATGAACTTCTCGGACCTCTTCTATCTGTCTGTCTGTCTGTCTGTCTGTCTGTCTGTCTGTCTATCTATCTGTACATACAGCGGATAGAAGGTAAAAAGCTTGCTGTCGGCAAATAATACAGAAAAAGTAAGGACGAAGAGTCAGCTTCGTTCGAATCGGTGTTTTCATCGCGACAACATAAACCAACGTTGTAAAAACATGTTAGTCGTATATGGCAACGGTATACACGCGGACAATCGGAATATCCATTTTTCTCATACAAACAGAAACACAACGCGCCGTAACCGCCTACCCGTTCGACCATCCCTGGAACACTCTCTGTCTCCTTTTCCGACCTTCATCCCCCTACTCCTGCGCCCCTTGGCTATTTCATCTCGTCACGCGTCCCATTTTTATTCAAATTCATCTGGGAGCTCCTCCGAGAGCCGTCGGTCGAGAGAGTGCTGGCCGGTTCGCCGGTTTACAGGCTGGTCCACTCCCTCTGATCCCATCTCGCTTCCCCGACCTGCAACGTTGTTCACCTTTCTCTTCCCCTCGTTTTCCATAAATTTTGTATTTTATCTAGTCTACCCGGTTGCAACGTCGCTGTTTCGCGCGACTTTATTCTCGTACCGAGGCCCCAGACTTTCGGACCAACGGATCGCCAGGGTTTTCTGGTTCGTCGATCAAGGTTTCGGAGGTTCGGCTCCGAAGTTAGTATGCAATCGACGTTATCGGGATCGTGAAATTTTGCGGGTACATGTTGAGAAGGTGAGATTTTATTTTGGAAATTAAGTTAAGTTAAGCTCGTGACGCGTCACGAATTGTTTGTAATTCGCTAAATTTGACTAATTTGCGTTGATATATACATTGAAGATGGTCTACATCTAATCACGTCAAACGATTCTCTAACAGTATGACCAACGCGTAACGGTTAAGGCGTAATTCTTCCCAATGAATAGACAGTTCGCCCACCATCAGTCGTACGACTTGAACCATGATCTCTTCTTATCCACGAACAAGATACTTATACACCTATTCCATAAATTTCGAAGGATAAGAAAAGACAATTCAAAGTCGAGACAGCAGACACGAAAGAAGACAATTAGTGGGTAACTTTAATTCAGCTTCGATCTGATAAACCATCTGATCTGTTCGACGGTCGATTCGTGAAGTTTCAGGGGCATGACCGCGCGCGTGCACGTGGAACAGGATGGCGTGTGCGGTGCGTGCGTGAAAAGGAGTAAAATAACGCTGAACATGCGCGCACCATCGGCCGATCGTAAAAGCAGAGGGACCGGAACGAACTGTACGCGTTGATAGTTCCTACACATACGGTTTTCTTTCGGTCGCGTTTAATGAAATTGCCTTTTCGTGGCGGGAATTCCGGGGCCCTAATGAAGATCATACGGCTAACCTCGCTGAAATATAGCCGCTGATAGCCGATGATAAAACAAAGCCCCGCTGGATCGCATTAGATCCCATCCTAGGACGGGGATGGATGAAGAAAAGACGCCACGACATCGACGACGCGGACGTGTCCGACCGTTAATCTTCGGATTACGACGACCGCCTTCTAGAAACGTGACGCGGGATTTCTTCTTCTTAACACGCTGCGCTGTCGCGGGAAAAACGAATCGCTCGAAGCTTCCGGATGCGTACTTTGCCCTCCAAGGGAATAAATCTCGCGCCTTTCGATGGGATTATGATGCTCACAGGGGTTTCGTTTAGATAGTCGAACAATTCGACGAAGATACCGAACTATTTTTCTGCGTGCCGTACGACACTGCTGTTCTTAAGAAGTTTCGTTATTTTCACGACTTTAAAGAAGGACAGAATCGGTAATCCCCGGCCCGTGGAGAAAGCAATAGCTCGCGTAATTCGAGTGGTGAAACAGTAAAAACGCGTAATACGCGCTTTTAAGAATCTCGAGCAACGGAAGGGGAAAAGCGTATCACGTAGATCCCTGTAATTCCCGCGATACGATCGAGAAAGAACAAGGTGAAACGAAATGAGAAATCGACTCACCTTCCGGCTGAAACGACAAGGGCGGTGAGATGGTTGCGAGGCGACGACGGTGCAGCGTCGTCGAGCGTCGCGACGATTGCAGGGCCGAGGGAGGGGATGCCGCTGCCCTTTTCCCTTCCAAGGGTTTCCACGGCCCGAGCGGCTAGTCCATGCCGTCTCGTTTTCCAGCTGCTGAAACATCCAATGCACGTTTAAGCGATTCGTAACGTGGCCGCCGGCCAAACACATCGGACAGTGCCGCCTCGTTCCTCGGCTTTGCTCGTCCACCAATGCTTGTCTCTCTCTCTCTCTCTCTCTCTCTTTATTTCTCTTTCTCTTTCTCTTTCTCTTTCTTTCTCTCTCTCTCTCTCTCTCTCTCTTTATTTCTCTCTCGTTCACCGCGCTCCAAAGCAGAAGAACCAGCCTCGAATCGCGTATCTGTCTCGATATCACGATCCAATCCCGAGAGAAACGCTTCCTCTCGTCGTTTAGTTCCTCCCCTTCCCACCGAATTGTTACACTCGAACACACTCGTGTTCAACTTTTTACACGCGACAACGTACGCGGTCGTCGGGCCGGTAGAGCGCTTTCCGCGTTGCACTCACTGTAAACGTGATCGCACGTTGCTGTCGCCGTTTGATCTAAAGATTATACAGATACAGATCGTATCTCGTCGTACAGATCGTCTGTACAGACGACTCGTATACTCGTGAAACGTGCAACTCGCGAAGCAAGCAAGACGACCCATGTCCTCCGAATGATCCTTCGCCGAACGCCGTGCAGGACGAAGCACGAGGCGTTTCGTATGCACGCGTGGCGTCGATTCGCGATCGGAGAAGCGAACAAGAAGCGAACAAAGAGCGAACAAGACGAGGAACCGCGAGACTGAAATCGGGGCGAAAAGCGGCGAGAACGCGCGAACCTGACGTTAGCGAATCTGGCGATGCATCGCCAGATTGGCCGAGTTCCGACTGCGGCTGCCGGCGCGGCGGCGAGTAGCGAAGCGAAGAGATGTTACACGAGCTGCTCTGTACACGCATTGGCGAACGTAACGTAACGGAACGGAAATACACGCGAGGCGAGCCAGGCGAACGAGTTAGCTCGCTGCCAAAGCTTGGCAGGTCTACACTATGCGTGCAACCCAGGCCAGATCGCCGGTAGGTACCGCGGCCAACGGGATCTACTACTACGCTTCGACTGTACCGGCCTTTTCTATCTCCCTTTCTCCTCTATTTTCCTCTCGCTTTCTCTCGCTGGTCGCCGCGTCTCGCGGCGGTCGGATCTCTCGCCAAGCCGACGGAACACAGGCCGAGAGCGGATTTGTTGCGAGCGACACGTAATAACGACCGCCTCTCTTTGCCTCGCACACGCTAGCGTCGCAAGCAAAACCGTAGGATGGAACCCGGTCGAAGCAGGCCAATCAGGCAGCCACCGTATCTACCTGCGGACTGCCTTCTGTGTAGCACCTGCGGCCAACGTGGCCAAGCCTTGTAGGTACTTTGTAAAATGCCGGCGACCGTCGATGACAGATCACCTCGGCCTCCTCTAACCCCTAGCCCATCTCTTTCCCTTCTGGCAATACTATCCGAGAGCTCTTCGCCTTTCTCCCTCTCTCCCTTTCCCTTTGGCTTTCCCGTATAATCTTACCGAAAGCTTTATATCCTATTTTTCTTACCAACGCTTACGTTACCAACGTTTCTGTTCTCTGTGTCAACGTCAAAGACAGAATAATATCGAACCTAATACTAATCGAATATCGATTGCTGCGATTTTCCATGGTCGATCGCAATTTTTATTTCGTTTCATCGGTCACGCGTTCCTTCGGTAATTGGTCATCTGCGAGGTTATCTGCGAGGTTATCTGCGAGGCAAGGTTCCTCCGATCTAATCTTCCGAGACTAACCGTTATCGCGATACCTGCCGAACGTTACCAAGAGTTTGTCAACCTTTTTCACCAAGAGTGACCACCTCCGCGATCGCGAGAACGGAAGTTGTCGAGAATCGAACTAATTGCGAAGGGAAACGAGTGGCCAGTGCGCGAGTCGCAGCGCGGAACGTCGCTCTTGATTGAGTCACTAGTCGCTTTTATTTCGTTGCCTATTACCCAGCCTGGAGGCCGCAAAAATGCGAAACAAAGGCTCTCTGGCCATTGATTGAACTCGCTTGTCTCTCGGAAACGTTTAGCGGTCGAAATTGGCGGTGCTTTGGCGCTTTCTCGCCGCGATGCCGGCTCCCAGAGACCGCTCATTATCTCTATCATCATCGTCATCTTCTTCATCGTCACGGGCATCGTAATCATCATCGGTATCGTGGCGAATCGGGCCGCGAACGCGCCACCCGTTCTCCGATGCCTTCGCGTCGCTCGTAAAAAATATCCGAGGCCGTTTGCGGAACGCCTCGAACCGGCATAAACGGTCCGCAAAGCACATGGAATGTCAGCGTTTATCCTGGATACGTGTATTATTGTTCTTATTCGCGGCATAATGCACGTGCTTTCGTCAGTTACTTAACTCCCATCCCCGAATTCTCGATTTTCTCTACTACATAGCCTTACAACGGCGGCAAAAGCCGCCCAAACATCGTGATCGATAAGAAACGACAGTTCTTCTCTCGAATGAGAAAAGATTCTCGTTCTATCCATTTGACGCTCCTAATAATAATTTTCGGCGATGGAGAACATTACAAGTTTTCTAGATCATCTGGCTTTCATCCCGAAATTCATGATTAGAAGAGGAATTCTCGTCGATTATTATTCGTATTTGCATTGAATCACGATCTTTTGCTTTTTAGATTATAAAGTAAAATTTCCCTCGTCAGTCTCGCATTCTACTCCGATATTTGTAAAAGGAGATAACATTGAATTTCGTAAGTCGTTCGAAGAAAGTTCGAGGACTTGTTTTTCCCTCTAACGAAACGCATACAGGAACGTTCCTCGTTCGTATCGAGCCTATCAGCCAAACGATAAAAATGTCAAATATATTCGTTGCCCTCCACAAGGCCGGCGTACAACGTCGAATACTTTAATTAACACGGTTGAAAAGGGAAACGGGGCTCTCTGCTGCGGGAAGGAATTTCGAAAGAGTCACTGGGCACGGACCGCGTGCGGATTTTAATGTTAATTCCAGCGATTGGCTCGGCCCGGCTGTGCCGAGATTTCAGGTCCAACCCACGATATCTTAATAGGTTCCCTGCTACTCCAGTCGCATGATGGCCGCTCGTTTATTTTCGATCGCCTGCTTCGCTCTCCGACAAGGCTTCTATTCAACGAAATTATTAGCTACGAGGATCTGTTACCGGCTATCAAGAAGAGAAGCGAGAACACACACGATAGCGATAACGTTTTCGTCGAATAACCTCATTATCGAGAAAATTCGTGCTTCGAAATTCGTGCTTTGGAAAGGAATACAGCGTGAATACTCCCATTCTGCAACAGGAGCGTCGTTATTTTTCAATTCTATGAATTTTCGCGATTCTTCTGGATCGCAGATGTTCGCGCATTGTAAAGACACCGGCGACGTTGTGATGTTGTTTAGCGAGCGACGAACGATGTTTAGCGAAAAAGAATGAATTTGCCCAATGATGATGTCGGTCTATAATAATTTAAATTAGACTATTAAATTTGAATATCCATCTCGTTTGTATCTTTCGCATCGATAGCGCGACATCGAGCGATTACAAGAAATCCGATACACGCTGTTCCATCTCAAAGAAATTAAGGTAAAATTCAATCGTTCGCCGTTATAAATAATTCAATACGTTACGAACTTGGTACAATTTAAACTGTGCGCTATTCAAAGACTCTCGGGGACTCGATAGAGATATGTATATGCAAATCGAGTAGACAACCTTCTTTTTTGCCACGTTTAAAAGAAACAAACGGCAGAAAACGATAAAAAAAATTGACCGCTTAATTGTGCACGAGAGAAGTGGCCTACTCGCTTTTACGTCGATCCGCCGCGTGTTTTATGTTTATTATTTTATAAGCAGCGTAATCTGTGAACGGTTAGGCTTAAATAGACGGCCACCGTGTTTAAATAATGACACTCGGCAGGTTTGTAAAGTCACGATTTATCGTTGATCGTCGTTCGTCAAAGCAACCGTTCAAATACAAAGTTCGAGACTATGGATTTGATAAATTTACAACCTTGGGAAGGAAATCATAAAACGACGGTATACCTGGCGAGAATACCGGGCGTGTACCCCAAGAAACTCATCGCTAATCTCTTCGTATACCGAAACAACGTTCGTACCCCTTGAACGTTTCTTGTTGGACGGTAGGTAGATTCCTTGAAAACGTGAAACGGCCGAAAGCATGGAATTAAATATGTCTCAAGGCATATTAGAAATGTCTGCTGCGTTTCGAAAACATTCTCACCGTTACGTCGAAATGACAGTGTCGTCTAAACGAGCGCAAGACGCTCGAGGCAATTGAAAATTGAAATTGGAGACGGACGTTGACGATGGCCATTTAATGAATGGCCATTTAATGGATCAATGGTCAATAGGTGTCGATTCGATGTTACAAGTTACAGAAAACGTCGACAGGGGTTTGTTCTTAGCGCGTTACGCGATATTTATGTTTACCGTCGAGGGGTATTCGTCACAATTATCGGCTGTTTAAATTGACGCCGGCTGATTCGTGTTCAGTACTAAACGAGGATACACTAGACGGTGTTCGCGACTCGGTCCACTCCTGGCACGCTGTTGCAGACCAGAGAAGCAGGCAGAACATAAGAGCTCATAAATGTGAATTTAAGAGGCGCAATAAAAACACATTGAAATTGAGAGTGAACGAGCTAGAGCGCGTGCTCCCGCCGTAAGATTCTCTCGTTTCCTGATATACGAAATGTTTAGGAAGCACAGTCGTCGTCCCCCTCTCGTCCTCTCTGCTCTGCTCTTGCTTTATGCTCGCTGTATTCTTTAATCAATCGCGTCGTCTTCCATTATAAACCTTCGTGTCGTTCAAAAGTATCGTATAATCGCTGTTGGCTACGAAATGCAAGATCCCAACGACGAGTGAAACGAAAAGAATCGCTTTGTCCGCCCTCCCCCCCTCCCCTCTGCCCCCCGGAGACCCCCGCCGGAGGGTCATTCGCGCGCCCTAAGCTCGCTCAATGTCGACCGGGATATTTCGGAAAGCCATAATCCGCATATTCTTGTGTTCCGGTCGAAACAGGCCGTTTGAACAGGGCCACGATCACCTCGTAAAAGCCCGACTAATGCGTTTTCACTTTCGTCGTCTCTAGGTTATGCAAAAAAAAAAAAAACGTGACAGGGAAAAAGCTCAACCCTTACGGTTGTTCGCCATTGTCGAGACGATGTTTCGCCTTGGATTTGTCACGATGCGGTTTTTTCCTGCGGCCGACCTCGAACGAACACCACTCTCGGGCCGTTATAAAATGCGTCGTCGCTTATCTAAAATCGACCCTGAAAACGATCGCTATTGTATCGCATTGTCACGAATGATTTATACGTCGCTCTAATTTTCTACTATCTGGCAATTTTGGTGGTAACGTTTTCCAATACGGATTTTTATCAGATGAAATTTAGAAGAATTAGATATCACGAGATAGACAGATAATGTCGGTGTTTGGTCGAACGAATTTTTGATACAGTTTCTGGATGTATGGACGCGACGAGTAACGTAACGTTAGCCTGAAGTAAGAAAGTGCAAATTCCAGGCAAGCCCCAGTTGGCAACACTGCTTTCCTCGCAGAGACGCAGTATCGACCGCGGCCCCCAAAGGCTAAAGCATCTCAACCTCCGAGTTTCTCCTTCCTTCTGCTGTCTGAGCAACCTCCAGGATCCTCGACCCCTTCTCGCCCTTTTACGGCCTCGACGGCAAACAAGACGACTGAATTCCATCGAATAATTAAAGCGAATCAGACACTTATCATTCCGGGACTTGCAAAATTTTGCCCGCGAATCGCTTCATTCGCGTTTATTTATCACGATTTTTGCCACCACTTTTAACGGAAATTCCTCTGATACGTACGTTTCGATAAATACAATAATAGTATTCCCTTATACTTTCTTATCGTACATTTACAGCCAACGATCTTTAAATTCTTTATCGCATATTCTAAAAGAATCCACATTCTCTGGCGGTTTCATCGACGCTTCCAGAAGAGTTTCAACGTAGCGTTTAATTGTGTCGAGACAACGAACGGCACGTCGCATCCTAAATTACGCGTTATTCGCAGGGAAAGCGTTAAACACCTTCACGACGATGTAATCCGTGACAACTTGTAAAGTGGATAAGACGCGTGCACAGGTGTTCACGAATATTCGACATGCACGGATACAGCCGTGCACGAAATCGTTCTACGAACGACACTCGTGCACACGTACATAAGTACGCAACGAGAAGACTCTACGACGACCAGTTTATGGTCTCTCAACGTTATATCGTCTGTGTATATCTCTGACAATTCGTCGCTAATGCTTTCGCCATTAGTTCCGATTGCATGGCGTGCCTGCCGTGCCGCGGACACGCTTAACCGCCAGAAATTATGCGCACGATTCACCGGGTCGGATCAGCTGCTTGTTAACAACTACAGAACTTTCGTTACATGCCTCGTCCAGCCAACGAATTCACGAACCGAGGAGGAGGCTCGATCGATGAAAGTCTTTCTTCGATCAGACGGCACGGGACAATCTTCGGATTCGACGTTCAATCTTACACGGAATAATCATGTTCGCTACATATTGCCAGACACCGTTAATCTCTAATGTAATAACGAGCAAATAAGACCGGTATCTAATACTTGGAAGGAGAAGTATCGAAAACGAGAAAATAATTCGAACAACTCTAGCAAAAAAAAAAAAAAAAAAAAAAGAACGCCTCGTGCTTACTTATCCTTACGATAGTACGACGCTTTTGTCTGAAGAGAATGCTTGACGTTAGACGGAAAGATACGTAAAAGAAAACTACGTCCAGATCACGTAAGAAAGTGTTACATTCGCAACTCTGAGCGTCTGGACTTTAATCGCCCATATTTCACGTCCTAACAATATATGACAAATTCTTATGGCAGACAAATATCGTATTACAACTTGCGAATTTTTTCTCTCGCGTCTTGAGAATTGAATCAAGTTAAGAGTGCCACTCATCTCGAGGAGAACATCGAACGCGCGTAGCTGGTACAAAAACCGTGCGATCCGAATCCACGAGAGGGTAATTGATTACACGAGTCGAGGCAGCAGAAGAAGAAGAAGAAGAAGAAGAAGAAGAAGAAGAAGAAGAAGAAGAAGAAGACAGGCGAAAAAAAGGCGAGGTAGAAAGAAAACGGGAGGCAAGGGCGAGCAGAATGCAGGCGTAGGAACACCGAGCTATCTAATGGATGCGAATATATCGCTGTAATAAATTTCGCAAAAACCCGAAAGGGGGAAGAGAGGACGAGCAGGGGGTTTGCTCGGTCGGCCAGTTTCGCGGCAGACCGGCCTAAGGGCATGGTTCTTGCGCGAACAAGGAGGAACGACGAAGAAAAGCCGAAGGAAAGCGGTCAGACGAGAGCGTGACGAGGCGGTCACGTTTCCGTTACGTACACCCGACGGCCATGTTTCCCCCCGGCTCGGCCAATCGGCTGGCTGCTTTCGTAGAAGGGCTGAAACAACCCTACGATCGGTGGAGCTCCACCCCTCGGGAACGTTTCTCCGACGGATCAATAGATAGCTGCAACCCCCGCTACACCGTCGCTCGCCTCACCCCCCCCCCACACACACCGCCCGGGAACTCGCCGACAGAGCAACGCTACAGACTATCCACGTCGTTTTCCAACCGTTTCGAAGGGAAGAAAGCCTGCAAGCTGACTTTAAAATGCGTTCGCTTGGCCGGAGATTGTACCGCTTCGAGGAAACGTTGTTGTTTAAGCACAGCTGCTCGTTTTTTTAGCGCTATTTAACTGCAACTCGCCGCCGAGCCTCCACTCGATAAATGGATACCGCCATCGTCGTGCAAGGGATGACCGTAAAGTCGCAGATAAGACGACGACGATAGGAATAGATTGAAAGTGGGTCGAAGGGTAACGGTGGAATAACAAATAGCAGAGCAACGGTTTGTTTAATATTCGTCGGTCTATACGAGCGAGAACACAGCGGACAACTTGAGAAATGACTTTTCCTTGAAACATCTTCGAAACGCGATCTCCCTACTTTAAAAACGAGAGTATCCTTCCCACAAATAGTATCTCACGTCTTCGTTCAAGCCTGCATTTCGATGAATGAATGAAAATATTTATTTCAAGCACGGAACCGGTGTCGATCGTTCGCAGCTAGAAATTCTCCCCTTAATAAGATCGTATCTATCCGGAGGCGGTTTGGTATCCGATGGGAAACGAAGTGGGCGACGTTCGCTTGAAAAATGCATGGCCGTCGTGGCGGGGTGTCGGCGTGTATGTAGCAACGACACCCCATGGTATCTCGAATACACGGCACATACGGAATACCAACAACGTTGGTCGCACGTTCCCCCGCGTGGGACCTTTTTGCTTTGAAATGGAATTCCGTCGGCATCCACCACCCTACCTTGGCGCGACCTCGCGCGGGAACATGGCGACCGCTTCCACGAACCACCGCCGCCGCCGCCGCAGAAGCATCAACCGACGACCGCGTTGCCTTGCGAGGCGTGCTACGTGAAAACGAACGGGCGGAGGGATGGTTGACAGGGCGAAAGGTTGCGAACCGAGGGGAACAGAGGGGAGAACCAAGGTAAGAAACTACGGCGAAACAAGGCAGATCGTCTTAATTTCAAACGGTTCGCGTAATGAAAACTTTCCTCATTAAGGGTCCCCTTGACGTTCGCCCGCCAAACGTTTGCCGTCAAACGCAAGACAAGATTTTAGGTGTTTCTTGAACGCGCGAGCTTCGCTCGGACTAGAGAATTTAGTTTCGGCGATTGGATCGCACTGCTGTCAGAAGCATACCGCGAATATTCGATTACGTAGTTCGAAACCGACAGATTCCGAGCTATATTTATTTAAAGTTTCACGAACTTGTTGTACCGATGAGAGAGTCTGAAAATGAAAAAATGCTTACAACATGTTGTAACCGAGTTCGCTGTCGAAGCAAGGAAGAATCGAGATAGATAGGATACGAAGCAAGAAGAAACAAGGACGAAGAAACGAGAGGATGCGTGTAACAACGAGCAGCGACCGTGCGTAGGAACCCCGCCCGCTCTTTGATTATCCGCTGCTTGCTGTAATAACGAGTTCATAAAGATGTTGAGGCGCATGCGCGCGCAATCGGCCGATCTCTCCTCCTCTCTTTCCCCGGCAGACCGTGTTCTTTCGTGCCTGAACTTGGAGAGCACTCACACGCATCGAAATAATATTCCCCATTTACATACTTATAGGCTCACACAGTCGTGAATCGAAGCAGAACCCTCCTACCGAGAAGCTTACTCTGTCGGTTTACTCTGCTCTTCCATTCCCTCGTCTCTTTTCGTTCTCACCAGCGTGTTCTGCCCCTAGGATCTCTCTCTCTCTCTCTCTCTACCCTACACCACCATTTTTTCTTCTTTCTCCCTCTCGGTATCCCCTCCAGATTCTACTCTCGAACCGTATTCTCCCCTGCTCGTGGCAAACGAGTCGAACACGTCTTGTCTGCCTCTTCCCTCTCGATCCTCTCGATCTTCCATCCTCGCTTCTTTCGGCCGAAGCAAGCTCTTTTCTCGGTCTTATTTCGTCTTTAATCTCTATCATACGTTTACGAGGCCGCATAACCACGAATCGAAAAAGAATCCTCTGGACGAGCAAAACGGATCGCGATACACTTCTCCGTTTCTTCTTCCTGTTCATTTCCTTCGCCTTCTTTTTCTCCCTGCTTCCAGGTCATCCCTCGTCCTTGGCGGCTTCAACTGTCTCAATCTCACCTCCGCGTGAGCGCTTATTCCCTCCTTCGCCGCGATCTTTAGCAACGTTTCATTACACTTTGTTAACTCTCGCCTTCCTTCCCCTCCGACTCGTCTTTCCACGCAACTTCTCGTCGTATCCTCCTTTACCTTTGGAAGCCATCCTTTCCGCTCGAGCTGCGAGCTACCTCCGCGGTGGATAGACGCCGCACAGGTCGAGACATCTTATTTGAAACAATGTTCCTCGCTCGCCCGTAAATCCTCATTTCAAATCCCGAAACTCATATAAAATCTCGCTGCGCCAGGTCCGAACCCTTTCTGTTAGTCGTTCCACCTCGACCCTCGCCATGACCTTCGTCCGATTCCACGGCCCTCTCCGACCAGCGTCGTCGTCCATTTCGCTTCGTTTCTCCTTTGATATATCGTTTTCGTGAAACGTGGCCAAGCTGTATCTACTTCGCAGCAGATCTTTTTCTCGCCAAGCGGCGAGCGTATCGCGGAGAACAAGCAGAAAGATTCGGAACGATGACAGAATGGAATTGCCGTGAGCAATGGAATAAATGTGGCAGGAGAAGGTTCGAGAGACGACGGTGGATGAGAGGACTTAATCTCGTTTAATGGCAAGTTCGCTGGTAATAGGTACGATGGAAAAACATTCGCAAAATGTATCGTAAAACGATGTTATTCATGCAGAGGACGATACGACGGAAGGAAGATCGAATCACGACGAGGGTTGAGATTTATGGAATAAACGACCAGTCAGAGAACCACTAAGGCTAAGTATAATATGGTGGTCTGAATAGAACACAGGACGGTGGAATGTGCGGTTAGAAAGACACCATTAATCAACGATAAACGAGCCGAAGACTAATAAACATTAAGTAAAATAAATCCTTCGATTAAATTCCGCTCATAACGTCAAACCGTTTAATAAAAAGAATCGTTCGAAGTGACAAAACGAAACAAGCAACGGGCATAAAGTGTGACGCTATTTGAAGGACAAAAAAAAAAAAAAAAAGAAAAAAGAAAAAGAAATCACATTTGGCCACGTATTGCGAGTTTCCTTGACACGCCGGTCTCCTTGTTTCATCGAGATTCCTTTCCATCCGCGTAGAACGTTTCGCTCCAGGTGAACGTTTCACTCGATCGGAGAGAGCCCGCGCCGTTCCGTTACGTCATGAAATCCTTGCCGCGATAAATCAGCTGGGCCGAAACTCCGCGACACGTGAGTCGTAATATTTAAGTTAATGACTCGGTATAATAAAGTTAATGGCTTTATGATAGCCGTCTCGTGGGACAGCGCGAGACCGTGGCGACGACCGTGGCGACGACCGTCGCGGAGACACGCTCGAATACCCGCGATGAACGCGCCGCCGTTAGCGTACGCGTATCGCGCGAGCAAACCTTTAGAAGGACTTCTAAAGGTAGAACGAAGCTTCGATAACGTTAATTCGATTTGCTTGAACTCAAGTCGAATGTCAAACCGATTTGATTGAAATTTCGAAGAATGTCCCGATCGTTTCTCAAATATCTAATAGGAGGCAAAAGAATAAAAATTCAATTCTGAGATCAGACGAAAGGACAATTTTCGTATACATGAATTCGTTGGTACGATCGTATCGGCGGATATTAAAATCGTTTATCGCGTTTTTCCCCCTATAGTCTTCGTATGACATATTCCAAATAACAGCAGAGCAGATGAAACGAATCTCTCTCTGCTTAGATTTCATTTCTTTTTTTTTTTTTTTTTTCTTTTTTCTTTCTCAATTATGATCGTAAAACTATGAATTCGCATAAACGCATTCGCAGTCTATTAATAGGAAGCTCCACCTTAAGAGCAACCATCGAGAGCTCGCACGTTTCAGACTACTTCCAACGACGTTGTACAGATATAATATCCTTTTCTCACGCGGCGCGACAACGCACCTCGAGCTTCGTCTTTATCGCCTTATAAAACGAACGTCTCTCGCACGCGCACGCGACCGTAAATAACGGTTGGCGATTCTTGACATTCTCTCTTCTTTTCCTTGTGCGTGCACGCACGCGAAAACCTGCAAATCCTGTCCGTGCCGTACCACGTGACACGGCTCTCCTTCCGATCTCTCTGCTCGTGAACCGTGAAAATCCTTGCTGATAACGAGCAAACCTATTTGCTAAGCTTGAGATGGCAGAATGTTACACGAACTGGACGATAAACGGCGCTGTTAATCTGTAATTCACGAATAACGCGTGCGAAATTATGAAAATCAAAGAGAAGATCCGAGAGTGAGATCAATTAGCAGCTGCGTATCTCCATCTTTCGATTCACTATGAATTTCATAAAATGCTTGATACTCGTATCATAAGGGATAAGTGTGGTGGAATCGTGGAGGATTGATGAAACGATAACGTCAACTTGCTGTTTGCGACCCGTCGTAATTAAATAAATTATAAATAAATATAGACAACGTCCAAAGTCGCTCGTACAAACGTATTCGCAAAGACAGTGTACAATCGCTAGCAGATAGCTCGTAGATGTTAATCGATAACTCGTATAACTCGTACAACTCGTATAATAAACTGCTAATAACTGATTCGCTCGCGATCGCGTCCGTTTATTTATACTGATCCAGAGAGAGAGAGAGAGAGAGAGTCGGAAAATTCGAGTTCGTCTTCGTTCGACGATTGCACGTAGCAGCGACGTTGTTTATTTTTTCCTACATTACGCGTACATCCTAACGATGTTGATACCCCGACGCAAAACAACAACATTATCTGAATTGTCCTCGGACTCTTGTGCCGCCACCTAAGAACAGAGAAGAGCCCTGAAACATCTTGCAGCGCTTGTAACGAAGATAACAGGAATACAAGAACTCTCCGTGTTCCACGTCGAATCTTAATTATCGCGCAGTTTACAAAAACGCAGTATACAAGCGTACGAGAGCCCCGGTTACCTTTCTAACCTTCTGTTTAAAGAAATACTGAAAACTCGAAGCAGCAGACAAGAAAGAATGGTTATTACGGTAGCAGCTTCTCCGAAAGCCAGACAATACACGGTATTCCGTCGGCGAGTCGGGGGGGGGGGGAAGAAAAAAAAAAAAGAAAAAAAAAATGTAATTTGCAGCGTACGCGATACCCGGATTTTATACAATCGCGCGCGCGTTAGCTCGTAAATATCGCAAGGCAGCGGCCAGTGGATTTTTTCTGCTCGGTTTTACGATGCAACGCATGCAACAAATCAGTAGTTTTGCAATCGCATCGCGATCCATCCGAGTCCACGAAACCTGGAACCCAGCTTCGGAATAAACATGCAGATTGCGCGAATCTTTCCCTCTTTATTGTTATTAACTTGGCGTTATCTACTCCATCTCGGATGAGTCTGGATAATTGCGCTGTCGACAACGATGGAGATAACGATGCATTTATGGGAAACAATCTCCTTGCGACGCGAGTAACTCGCAGGATTCTTTGAGACGCGCGTGCTTTTGTGACGCGGGGATAATACGACGATGCGTCATAGCGCCGGAGGGCCTCGGATTAATTTAATGAATCTGGCATCAAGGGAAGAAGATACGACTGGCTATAAATAAACCGCGTCAGCTTATCACGATACTTTCCAACTACCAACGACGATATTACCACGTACGCGCAGGTTGCGATGATCTAAGGTTAGACAAATGTTTATCCATAGCATCGACCGTTCTTTTCCACGTTCGCCAATTCGTACAGTGACCTCGAATGAGTTCGAGATTGGTGGATGCAACGGTGGTTGCAGAAAGTATTTGCACGTACCTTCGTTTTTTCATTTTCTATACCGTTCTCGCGGTATCAAATTCTGGTAGTACAAACATGTACACAACACTAAACGATATACTTATACAGTCTAATACGGCTAGCTGTAATTAATCAGGACGTAAATGCTATAGCGAATACGGCGTAAAGTGAAAATACTTTTCGTAGCCTAGCGTGTGTTTATTCTAGTTTGCGAAATATTCCACAAAATATCGTTTCAACTCTTAACTCTGTTCGTTTCCTCTTTCGATGTGGACGATCGATCGTCCATAAAAAAAAAAAAAAAAAAAGAAAAAAAGTACGTGTGAAATAGTTTTCCAAGAGAAGTATTCTCTCGTATAAATTTCATTCAAGCTGGCGCGTGCAACTTCAAATTATTAGACTTTGCTCGATGTGTAATTTACTTTACTTAAACGCAACTTTACGGTCGAGATATCCACGATAAGAAGTCGAATAACAAATGGATGGATGAGAGTCGTAAAAAGACTTTAGTCGTACGAGGTCAAGATCACCGTTACCGATTTTTGTCGATCAACGATAATGCATAACGCTCCTTTTACCTTGACGGTCACGTTTTCCATAGTTGGACATCGTTGGCTCGCTCGTTCTATTCTCGAGTCAAGATGCACGATTTGAGACTGTCAGAGTCTGTTCGATCGCATTGTCACCGATAGAAATCCGAATGCTCAAGTACGAGCAGACACACACGTACACACGAAGCACGAAATCCCGGCACGCGTGACACCAACCTGACGCCGGCGGAGAATATAACGCACTGACTAATACCATATTCCAGCAGCCCTTATTTGAAGCCCTAAACCCTTGAAGGTGTGTCCCTGCAAATTTACGGTTAGGCACATGTGTTCAATTTCGCGGACCTGTTTGTTCCACTCCTTCGGCCTCGGAGGGGAAGAGAGTCCTCCTTCGAATCTGTACAAATGCTTAAAAACGAACTGACTTCCCCTCTGTTTTTTTTTTTTTTTTTTTTTCTTATATTCTTGCGGCAAAAACGCAATCAACCTCTTTTCAGCCAACGATTATTGGGCAACAATTTTATGTAACCTCAACAACAACTACAAATGAAATCGTATTTGTGAATGTTCATCGCTCGATCGGAGATTCGAAATTATCCGACGCGAACGCGCGACGAAATCCGAAGATTACTTCGCGATGGCCGAGAACGTAAACTGAAAAACCTTCTTGAAAGATGAAAGAACGAAACGAGAAAAGCGAGAGAAGGCTGTGCATGTATCAGACGAATTAACGGAGTTAGAAGCGGAGGCCGCGTAAATGTCACGGCGGCATCGAAAGAGTCACGTGTGTGAAAATTCTGTTAATATCTGTCGTTAGTTGCGGCTAGAGTGAAGCGCGACTCTAATAAACGCGAACCGCTGAGAAACGGTAACGGGAACGCCGCGACGATTTACCGAAACCGAAACGAATATCGCGCATTGGTCGTCGATTATGTTTTTCAGGAGGAGACGCCCATCAATTTTTCGTTACCATTTTTGGTTAACAGATTTGGTTTCGTATTAATTGAAAACGATTTACTTTTTTTTTTTTTTTTTACTATGAGAACACGCTCGTATGCTATTCCTTGTGCAAAATCAAGGAAAATAGTTAAAAAATGACACGTTAGCGAAGCGGCGTCTTCTCCGCGTCTCGTAGGGGACCTTCTTAAATTCTATTCCGCGCTTGTTAATTAATTAAAAACCGCGTTAAACTACGAAGCAGATAAGCGCGTACTCTATCCTGTTTCCATCGCGCTTATAAGCGTATTAACGTATCATATCATCAACATGAAATTTTAACGTAATTTTTCGTACAGTTGTTGCTTGGATGTTCCACAGACGACGCGTGCAGCGACAGCCGAGCACAGTCACTTGTTTTTCCCAGGCACAACATGCAGGGTTACGACAAGACGCAGTATATACAATACTCTTTCTCCGATCACAAGACCATTAGAAGTGCGCGTCGGCTTTTTGCCCGTGGCGTCTCTCCCGAATTTATCCCGCAAGCATGTTGTCGCGTCTGCCTAAACTTGAAACAACATTTATACGTTTCTTTTTTTTCATTTTCTTTTTCTTTTTCTTTTTTTTTTTTTTTTAACGACGGCAAACACGAAAAACCTTCTTATGATTACGAAAATGGTGAATTCTTTATCGATGAAACTTAGAATTTTAATTCAAGTTAGATTCTTAAGTTAGATCGGTCCAACGCTTAATTTCACTCTCGTTTCAACCGAGAAAAGACTTTCAGCGTCGGGCGATTCCTTGAAAGAATTTTCCAACGTTAGAAAAGTACGATTTGGTCGAAAATCGACTCGAAGGCTTGCGCATCTTCGTTTCCTAGATTAACCATAATCACCAGGAAGCATCGATTTAGACGAGCCTCGCGTCCCGTGTATTCTTTGCCTGCATAACTTTCGCCGGATGCATGTTCGAGTAAATTGCGCACGATACGATACTTTCCAAACATTTTGCCGGTTTTACTCGCGAGGTACAAAATCTAGTTAACCAGCGCACCAGAAAATAGCCTTCGCGTTTAAACGCGTCGAAGTTACTGCTGTCTAAGACTTCCGAGTGCAACCCATTCGTTCTTCCGGAAAATTGTTTCGATCCTCCGTCGATATTCCAACAATTTGCCACTATAAACATACGCTTGCGATTGTAATTCTTTTCCAATAGCGAGCTGGTTGGACGAGGAAAGCTCGAGCGGTAAATTACGCTCAGCCGGGTTAATCCCGGTGCATCTATTCGCTCTTGGTGAGAGATTCTAGACCGTCGGAAGAGGCGAAACGGAGGCAGCCTCGAACGCTGTCGTCGCGCGAGCACGCCGCTAGAATTTTACGATACGCGTATTAATCATGTCGGACGACGTAATGCACGAGTCGACCAAGCAGTGCGTTTACGTCGAAACAGATTTACGACGAACAACGTCGACAAATTTGCGTTTAATGAATGACGCACAACGAAACGCGCGAACCGTCTGCGACAGACAACAGAATTCGCCGTGCATCATCTATATAATCGAGATTTCGATCAACGTTCGTTTTATAATTGAGGAATACTCGCGATTTATCCCTCGATCGGGAATGGAAGAAGCTGATCGTATGACAGACGTGAATCAGCGATCGTCGATTTGTCGAACGGCGATCCGCTTGGTTTTTCACTAAAAGAGACACGCGTTTTTCACTCGTTAGGGTTAAACCAAGCCCGTTACCAGACACGCGATTCGTATTCGACTGGTTCCGTCGCGATTAAAGTATCCTTCTTCTCTGCCGCTTTGCGCGTACCAGTTATAAATTATTCTTCATTGTACACACTCACCTTTGACGGGCCGTAGGTGAGGCGGTGAACGAACGGCGATAACTCTTCTTCGCCACATGGGGAAACCTGCGCCGCACAAGTGACCAACAATTAGATTTTTCACCACTTTAACGAACATTTTTCTTAATGCCTTGTTCAAGGCTATGGTCACAGTGCTCGCAAGTTGCGATTCAGACCGCGGTTCCGACGAATACGCCGGAACAAGATTCGACGTACAGATTCTTAACACATGCATTTGGGTGTTGCGGATTCGAAGCGACAGTTGGCCAAGACACGCATCCACCGTGACCATAACCCGATACACAATTGTCAAGCCGTACAATACAACGCTTTCTATACGGATATTTAACAAAAAATTCAACGTAGACGCATTCGTAACGAAGTCCGAGCTTCGATTCATCGATAAATCTGTAATTATCCGTTGAATCTGGAATTATTCGATCGATCGGGTTATCAAATATAGATTATGCACAGTAGTTGAATATTTTACACCTGAGACGATGTGACAGCGGCGAATATAGAATAGCTATCAAAGAGTACGATACGAAACGATATGAAATTTACTACACTCGGATCTGATCAATTAGTATATAAATGCTGCAATAAATACGATGCGTACGGTGCATCGCTACATAATACTTTGTGTGGTCACTGTGTCTTCTTAACTTTTATACCAATACGTGTCATCGCTGTTAATCGAGAATTGTTAAGACAAAGCTGGTCGTGCGAACCGACGAGATTCGCCAGAAAGAGACGGGCCGCTGAGAGATTAATTTGCACAGCCGACACCACCACATTGCGCAGCAGCGTTGTTAACGCGGACATAATGTTCCCTCGATAACGCGACATATTCGCGTTCAGTTAAGCGGGTTTATTAGCGATACCGAGCTAACGGGCGTTACGCGATGAGCGACGACACGTCGTAAACCGTGGTTCGGCAAACGTACGCAAACATTTTCACGAGCGACTGCGATGTAACAACCGGGCAACGTCCAAGTTAACTTCTGCCGTAATGTTATCAACTAGCGGCCGCGCAACGCTGTCTGGCTGCTCGCCGATCGCGGCTACGATTACGGCAGACCACGGTCTATTCTGAACCTTGAACCAGAAACAGACGTTCTCGAGCGATAAATAAATCAGGAAAACAACGAAGGCCCTTTGAATCGCGACGAAAATAATCAGCGAATAGTTCACCTCCAACTAGTGGAGATTGTTACGTTAAAAAAAGAAAAAAAAAAGAAAAAAAAAAGATATCGATCGAGAATTGATTCTAATCGATATGAAACGAACGGGGCACGTTTCGTCTGACCATAGACGACGGATCGCATTTATTTGCACGTGGCTAATCACGGAAAAAACATTAAGCAAATCAATTATTTAATTTTTTACGCGTTTGAGAAGAGTAAATAGCTTTCTTTCTTTCTTTCTTTTTTTTTTTTTTTTTTTTCTATGTACTTTGAGAACAGTGAGTTGTTGTCAGAAAAATTCTCGTGAACTTTATCAAGAGATCACTTTGGACGGAGACACGGTCGGTAATTTCAAGCGAACGAATCGCCATACTCGCGTTATTTTCACTTGGTGCTGTATATCGATGCTCTGAGAAGAAAGTTGGCATGATAAAGCTAACGAGGGTGAAGGTAATATAGTCGTTGCCTTAATTCCCCTTAATCATGGTTTCTTTAAAATGTTGTTCCAACTCGATCGAGTAGCTCGAAGAAATGTTAGACAGCTGACGTATCGCGTAAAAGTTAAACGGAGGGATAAAAAAAAAAAAAAAATAATGGTTGAATAATATATTCCAGCTTTCCGAGATAACGATTCCCCGTTTTCCATTGCACGTTGAAAATAAAACGACTGCCTCGCAGCTGATAACAAGCAGCTTTACATCGTCGATTTAACGAAACGTTTCTATAAGAAGATCGATCGACGATCTTGCAAAATGTGCAGCTAATGAAAGTTACCTTCGACCGAGTCGCCATCGCTATGAGCGCACCAAGCACGAAGAAAGTAAGATGGCGTCGCACTTTGTCCGTCGGATAACCTCCAGAGATTAAACACGCAAAACCGTTTGTTTAATCCTTCCGTGGATCGATTCGCGATCGCGTCAGCTCGTCGCGACGACGAGACGAATACTGAGCAGACCTCGTTTCATAGGACACGAAATACCGGGGCAATGCCGAGGCACGAAAGGGAAGAAAAAAAAAATCAAAGGAGATCGTTACGACACGACCTTGGATCTTTGTTAGTCCCGGCTGATATTCGACGTTTGGAAAAAAAATTGGAGTATTGACGGAAGAAGACCTTCTGCGGAGGGGAAAAAAAATTGGGCCTCGGACATTGGGCCTCGTTTCGATTGTTCTTTTGACCTTCGAACGGCATATTCGGAACGGATTCTGCGTTCAGAGAAATTTTACCGCCGGGTACCGGAACGTCCTCTTGTTCGATGCCGACGGAACAGCTCGACGGGCATTCTTCTTCGAGATCTTTGTCGTACGATGCACCACGATTAACGGAATATATATATATTTATTAACGAAACGGTAAATCGTTAAAATATCATTATTTTGAAACAAATTTGAAAACGATAAAAAGCAGTAGAAGCAGCTGAAATAATTGCTTCTTATATTTTTAATCCCCAAGAAAGTTTGTATTCCCAAATGATAGCGACTTTTAAAAAATGCTTCTTTCGTCAAAAAGTTTATCCGAAGATTATCCGAAGAACGTGAACGTCGTCGTGATCAGTTACGATGATCCCAATGATCCCAAACTATTTCTCCCAATGGAATGTTCCCGTTGCTGTGTAAAGTTTCGTCAAACGCAAGAGGCAAATATATCGCGATTAATATTTTCGGAATTATAAAAGACACAATAAGGACATCGCGAAGGATTGATTCTTCGGAGGCTACGAAAGAAAGAAAAACGTTTATAAACCGGATTTTTCAATTTTGGTTTCCAGGATGATCATAAAACAGTTACTCTCATCGAGGAGTATATTTCATGAATTTCACGACCGTCAGCAGTTTTCTTACGATTATTCTTTGAAGTTAGAAAGAAAATGATGGCGAAAACGACGTTCGACGACCAATAAATTTAAAGTGCGATTCGAGTATATCTAAATGGACGATCTATCGCGTTGTTCGGAAATAAGGTAAACCGAGTTTTTCGAGCATTCTCCAACAAGCAGAATTTTAACCTGATTCTTCTTAACAGCTGGATCAACGGAAGTAATCGCGTTTCCGCGCGGTTTCGTCGGTCGAACGTCACTCCGCCGAGACAGTAGGCGGCGCCCGGCGTCTTTTTCTCGATATCGATTCCCCCTCCCTCCCCCCCCACCCCACCCTTTCAGTTTACTTTCATTCCGCAACCCCTTTGCGCCGTTCAGATTAGTCAGAGTTAGGAATTCGAGAACCCTGCGGATTCGACGGGGGAGACGAAAGAGGCGTCTCGAACGGAAACACCGTCTAATTTTCCATTTCCTTGTTTGCTTCCCACAGCCACGATGACCATCGACCGGACGTAAAAGAAGCGAAACATTTCGGCCGATTACAAGCGAAGCGATTTGCAGAACGATCTCAAAGTTCGTCTGAAACCAATTTCGCGTATTGCTTCAACCGTGCCCGACTGTTTCGCCAATTTCGCGAAGTCTAGTCAATCGGAGGCTTCGATTTATCGATCAGTTGATTTCCATTTTGAGAGAAGCTCAATTACCGGGGATCAGGTAATCGCGCAAAGACAGACTCTTCGGTAGCAAAGATCCGTTTGTTTGCTCTGTCGAGACCGTGATCTTGCATACACGCTCAGAAATGCAATGAACTGTGTTCGTTTTGTTAGTTTCATCTATCTTTATTAGGTAAATAGTAGCAAACTCCCTACAGCCGTGTTTACCGAATGACAAGAAAGTTACTACCCGTGCTCGTATCTAATTAATCAATACAGTATCCACTGTGCGTGATGCAACGCAGCAATAGAAAGATCGATCGAGTACGAAAATCAAGCGAATCGAAGATAGATTTATCGAAGATCAGAGGCAAGGTTTGGAGTAACGCTGCTGGTTCGAAAATACAGAAGCCTGGAAACGCAGGCGTGCGATTTGATCGACCGTGTCTGCTCGTGGCGCGAGTTCGTGGCCAAGGAAATGGAAAGAGAGAAAGAAAGGAAGGAACGGGGGAGGAAACTTAGAGAGAAGAGCGACTCGGCATTAAAATTCAGGTAGACGAAAAATCGAGAAAGGAGAGGAGGGATCCGGTTGGGAAGAGGGAGGAATGGGAATGGAGGGGTTCGCTGGTAGGAAGGGCGACGCGAACCGAGGATTTCTTTGGGTAGCTCGTTTACTCGGGGTGGGACGAAAGAGCAAAGAAAAAAAAGTGTAATCGGTAGCATGCGAGGCACGCTCAGCAGCCTTCGCAGCGCGTACATTCTCGGCTCGTAATATACGACTTCCGTACGTTGATGGAATATTCGAAAAATCCGAGAGGCCGTCGGTGATAAAAGTATGGAAACACCAGGGACGGGGGTTTTGCTACGTGTGCGGTCGTGAACCGGCGGACAGCCGTGTTCCGCGATTCCCGTTTCCGTCAGCATCGACGATCTAACGAATCGTTGAACGCGAACTTTGCACGCCCCTATACTCCGACAAATCCGCCGTGAATTTCCTAGAAACTAGCAGCTCTCCTTTATTACCTTCTTTCGCACCTCTAACCCGTTCTAACCCGAGATTTTGCCGCGTACCTTTCGCTAAACAAACGTTTGCACGCCTATCCTCCGTCGTTGATCAAACATCGGCAGCCTTAAACGGCTCGATAACTCGTTGAACAAACCAATTGAGAAGCCGGTAATTTCTTAAGCAAGCCGGAAGGTGAGTAAAATAAGAAACAGAGCGAAGAACGGAGAAAGATTCGCGGAATAATCGCAACATCACCCCCGGAAAGAGAAACAAACGTATCGTTACGGATCGAGTTGCTCGACTCGGGGCCGTCGCGAAGAAGAAGAAGAAGAAGAAGAAGAAGAAGAAGAAGAAGAATCAGCCGACGACCACCGAATCTTCGGTTCTCGGTGACCGGCGTCAGCCTACCAAAATTCTCGTCTTATCGGCAACACGTCGGCGCGTATTTTAACGGAGGAAGCGCCTGCACGCTCTCGTGTGCACACGTAGGTCGGCTTGTGGGCGTATAACAACCGATATAAGCGTACAACCTACCTCGGAGATATTCCTTCGAATTATACGACGATGCCAAGTCTGTTTCCGTCACACTCGTGTTGGTACGCACCGGCTAACTGCCCGTTGGAATGCAACGTATCTTCGGGTTGACAGCCTATCCGCGAAGAGGCTACGTGAAAGAGGCAGAACCAAGATAATCTGAGTGTTTATCGCTCGACCAGGAACGAAATCCCGGTGAACGTTTCTCGCGGCTTGGTCACCATTTTTTTTATGGAGAACCTTCCCGCTTATACCTAAGTACGTCCTGGTTGCCTCGCGATCGCCAACAGGCGTTAGCTTCGAACATTCTTCGAACATTTGACAATGATGCTTCTGTCGTAAATTTTTTACAATTCGACACGTTCGACAACGTGAACGCGAGTTCTATCACCTGTAACGTGTTACCCCGTATACCAACGAATAATCGTTACGCGATATCTGTGCCTAACTCGCGATACTTAACACGCGGCTGATCGACCACCGCAGTGATGTAGATCGATTCATCGTTTTTTTTTTTTTTTCATAAAATAGCGCTCTACGTTTGCTACGTTTCCCTAGAGTGTTGATAGTAAAAGGGATCGATTATACTTTTCAAGCCGTAGAAACGTATCGTGTATCGTGACTCGAGTAACTACGGCAAATTATTGATCAGCTATTTTTCAACAATTGCCTCTCCGCTTCTTATTTTACATCACGCTCGATCTATCTAAAATAGATCTATCTGATCCAACAATGAATACGCGCGTTACGGTTCGAGAAAATTCGCAAGTATTTTTAAGAATTTCTAACTTTGATTCCAGCTTTCAGAGAACCGTCACCGTCTATCCTGCGTTGTTCGCGAGATATTTTGATGGCATCGTTGCTCATTCCTTGTTCCAAGGGACGTAAGACGCGGTCTCGCCTTCCGCGCGCGTTCGTTCCTCGGCCCTCGTCGACGAACCGGATACGTTATGGATTATAAACTTCTTTCCTTCGTCCGTTTTAGATCCCGCCTATCCTCCAACTCCCCGATACCGATGATCGCATCCTCCCCTAAAAAAAAAAGGACGCGATGGACCGAATGCCACGTGAATACAATTACGTGAAAACTTAGGTCGGTAAACACACCCTCCGGACGTGGCAACCGGGATACTGTCTCCGTTTCCAGATCGTATTTTACAACTATCGGACCCGCCTCGCTTCCTGTTCCTCTCGAACGCAATGGTCTCTGCGCGATTTCCACGAGAAATACTAGGAAACATCGAATACAGGGTCGAGGGAACGTCGCGAGGGACGCTCTGGAGGAAGACATTTAAATATCTCCTTGATGTCGCTGGTTCGTCGCGTAACGAGTTTACCAATTAAGAAATTTAGTTAAGAAACTTCTCGCGAGAATCGACCGGAGGATAAATCGAAGGGCGTGACAGTTACGAGTTTCGTTGATAAACCGATATGCCGGATTTTCACGAAGACGGACGCGTTATCGTTTCTCTCGACAATAGATTCGCATGGGCGCGCGTAGCTTTTTTCCGCGCGAAACCTCTCCGTTTCGCTTAAAGAACGCGCGCTGCTTTAACCAACCTCGCGAGCTCTAATCACGGATCTCTAAAGAGGATCCTAATGGTGTCCATTAACGATTTGTTAATGTTGCTATACATTCGCACGTTCACTGTATCGCTATGTCAGCTGTACGAAGCTATACGAAGCTATACGTAAAAAGACAAATAGCACGAACAACATCTCCGGTATCACAGCGAACATCCGTACGAGACATCGCAACGTCCGAATCGTATTCGTATCTCGTTCGCATCTTCGCCTTCCAACCCCTTCCAAGCACGACGAGCCAGCCTCGCCCTCGTCCGGATACCTGATCGTGGAATCGTTCGGTAGGGAGGGGGGGGGGGGACGTATAAAGATGACGAAGGACCTGGGTGGAACCGAAAAAGAGCGCGCGGCATGGGAAGGTGGAGCGAACATCGAACGAAACCCTGAAGAAAAAAGAAAAAAAAACGAAAAAAAGAAAGAAAGAAAAAGGGAAGAAGAGGGATCGCGACCGACGAAGGGACGAAGGGACGAAGGGAGGAGAAGGAAAGACAGGAAAAAGAGAAGGAAAAGGAAACGTAGGCGAGCGAAAGGTTTGTGGAGAAAGAGCGACGGCGAGGGGGGAGACGGAAAACTCGGCTGGTCTCTAGCCGTAAGATAGGGAGGAGAAATACGTGGTCGTAAAATACGAAGCGCAGTCCCCAAAGAAAATACGAATTAAAGCCGCTAACCGGTGATCCGAGAAACTTCTGTATAATCGAACAGAGACGTCAGCGAACCCGATGCTCGTTCACCTCGAAACCAACATATCCAGCCACCAATACAGCAAATTGGATTTTTCCATCGATTTTACTTCGCGGTTCTAATTGTTAGCACGTTTGAACGTGCTTGTACGCGACCGATCGTCGTCCTCGAAATATCTTTCAATAAGTCGTTGACGCGTACCGCGAGAACAACTCAAACAAAGAGCTAAAAACGTTCGCGTGTCGTCCGCGTCGTTGATACCAGGAAACCGAAACGATAACCGAAAGAAACCAGTAAACAGGTTGGTAAAAATATGGAAATTCGTAGACAACGTTGTCGATTGAAATAGAAACTCGCGCGAAGTTTTCGTCCAAAGCCATGCAGCTCGGTTGAAACTTGCATGGAAGAAAGGGGACACGGCCCCTCCGGCGAGTGGCATTTAACTTTAAAGCCTCGTGACTCCGGTTACACGTAGCGAGCCGCTATCGAAGGGATCGAGCCCCGGTTGTTTCACCGAAAATGTCGCGGGTTCTCTGCTCATCCGCCCCCGAAAGAGGATATTAACCGTAGATAACATAGGGGAGAGAGAGAGCCGTGTGCTGCGAGCGCCTGTGACACGATAGAACGGTATCGCGCGGTTTCAACCCTTTCGCTCAACCCTCGGTCTCTCTCCTCCGTCGCTCTGCACCGCCCTGTCGTGAAATTCACCCTTGCGTACAATAACGTTGGAACTCGCGGGAACGCCCGTAAAGGCCAACCCCCTCCGTATTTAATTTACTGAATAATTGGAATCAAGCTGCCTCATTTGTGTGCCGCCGTCCTCCTTGCCCCTCCCATTCCGATCGCGGAACAACAGAGAAACCCGCCCTACGATCGCCAAACCCCTACGTAACTCGGATCCTGCGAGAGCCTGATGAGGAGATTTGTGCCCGTTCATAAAACTCTCCTCAACCTAGCCTCCTCCGTTGGTCCTCCTCCCGACAGTCAACGGCTGCCCATCTCTCTCCTTCCTCCGATTCCACCGTTGGATCCGCCACCCGCTACGGGGGCGAATAAAGATGGCCAGATAATACGAACGACCGACTAGCTGGCAAACGGGATTACTCTTATCCAGTCAACGGCAACGGGTTCTCGGTTTAAATAAGCGCCGGATATTTTCCACCCTCCTTAACCCTCGCCTAATCCCAATCTAACTGCTAACTGTTCCGATATTTTCACCGATTCGGATAGAATTTTTGATTTGGTAAATTACGAGACGGTCGTGCACTTTCTTTTTCTGATAGGACATTCAGAGAGGATGGAGCCATAAATTAAGAGAAATTTCCTAAACGCCGAACTCTTTAAATTTGACAACGTGAAATCTGAAAAAGTACAAGTCTACGTCTTCGGCGAACCGATTTACGGTAAGCTGTTGTTGCGTCGCACGCTCAACTACCAATCGGAGAAGAAGTTTCGCAGAAGCGTTTCGTCTTCGATGGAACGTTAACGGGGCGTTTGTTCAATCGTTGGTCCATTCTTTCGCGTACTATCCGAAAAAATACGATTTCGAGGTACCGATCGCACGCCGATCCGCCGATCCGCCGATCCGCCGATCCGCCGATCGGCTGCTTCGCAGATGTCTCGGTCCCCGAAACTGGCCGTTGAAACGAATGTTAGAAAGCGCTTTAACGTTCGGAAGGATAAATATTCTCGATATCGGACGAGGACGAGCGCGCATCTACGCGTTTAAAAACTCGTACCGTGTCCGGCGGATAAACCGTGCACAGAAATGAATGGTTTATCGAAGAAACTGTCCGATCAGAGACGATTCGTTGGGAAGTGGCGGATAGCACGGTGCAGAGTCTCGGAACGATCGTCTAGCGGGAAAAGAAGCTGGCAGAAGGAGGACCCGACGACTCCTCGCGAGCGGAGAGCCAACGTTAACCACGCATGCGTCTCTAAAGTAAGCAGAAATCGATGGCCGCTACTCTTTACTCTTCGTACGTGTATAGTACGCACGTAGCGAATGTCGACGGTAAACACGTAGCCAAGACCGCTATAGAACGAAATAGGATGGAAAGTCGTAGGGTACGACGCGGCGCATTTCAAATTCTCGAAACTCGTCGCGCGTCCCGCTATCCAGATCGTGGCAACTTTGAATGCCGATTGTTCACCGAGTCAACGAGCGAAACGATATAATTAAACTCCGCTTCGACCGTCTATCCATGCAAATCGACGCTGAAAGAATCTTCTCCTGGAAGGATATTCCAAAATCGAGAAGAACGCGCGAACCCGAAGCCTGGTACAATTCGAAGTAAATTCTCTAAATCGATGCTGAAAACGTTTGCGATCCAACGAATCGAATCAGCGTTCTCTTCGATCAAGTCTTGTTCAACGCGTCTGATTTGACTCGCGGAGAATCGGCGCGGAGAGTCGTCGGGACGGAATCATAATCGAGGAATTACGTGTCGCGCGAGAGGAGAGCGGATTGTCTCCGGCAGCTCGGACCAAAATTAACATCAACGTCGGAGAGAGGCCCGTGGGCGAAGGTAAATGGCAAATGGTCCGATGTCTGGATCGCGCCGGTTCATGGACAAGGTCGTCTCTATGCGACGTTTCAGCCGGTGATGTTTTAATTATAACGTGCGTCTAGAACGACATCGCGCGATTAGAGCGTATACAGGTTTGGCGTTATGTTCGCGGCGCCAATCATCTGGCTGGAATTTGTCGCGTTGCGATCGACGAAACGACTTGGAGATATCACGAAGCGTAAACGAACGAGCACCTGGACGATTCTGTTTCGCGGTCCCGACTCCGCTATCTCATGGTCACCAACGTTTTACAATCGATGCGAACGTCGCCGGGTTTTTGCGATGCGCGCATCGATCACGAGCCAGCCTTGCTATAACAAAATACTATAGAAAAAAATAACCCAAGTGTTGGGTTATAAAAAGTAGCCGTTCCGAAAAAGAAGCTGGATGACGAAGACGGACTACTTTCGTTGTGACCTGCTAGCGGGAGAGGCACGCGGCGGTGAGATCGTGACCTTCGAGGATAATTGCATCTGCGAGTGAAACTCTGACCTCGCGGCATCAACAGGGAATAATTTAAAGCGTAAGAGACGTATTCCGCGAGAGATCGTTGCTCGCGAAAACTCGATCGTCCTTTCGTTAAAAATATTTGCCATTCGATATTGCATCGTGCGAATATTTATTTACGAGACACCGAACTATGCACGAAAATTGCTATCGATTTCTGGATAACGATATAATACTCTGGCAGCAAGCACTCCTAGCGGAGTCTGCTCCAACCATTTCCGACTTTGCTGCCGGTATCTCGAATGACCGTACAGTCGATGCAGGGAATTTGATCTGTTTTACCATCGTCGTATAGAAAATTGTTGCAAAAGTTTTGTCAACTGCGGATAAATTTACGTTTACCTGTTCGCAAATACGGAAAAAACAGCTGACGTTTCTCGATATGAATGGCGCTATCGTTCATGTCTACGTGTATTCGAAATCGTAGGTATCTATCGAAGACAATCGCGTCTTAGATGAATTGTTTTGCGTGGCGCATCGATCTTCCTTGCTCGAGTAAACCGGTATTATCGACGAAAGTTAAAGTATCGAATATAATGTTTTCGCATATGTGCGAACGCGTCTAAACAAACGGTTCCGCTAAACGTCGATTGAGTGGGACGAAGACGAATCGAACGAAGCGTATCAATTTACGGGAGAAGGATCTACAATACCAATAAAGATATAGAAGTTTTGACTTCACGGCATCGATATTTCAGTGACCTGTTATATCGATCAGGTGGTGTACTTTTATGGAAAATACAACACCTACTGTCAATTAATCAAGGAAACCATGTTGACAACACGAGATAGAAATTTTTAACATACGAACGATAACGATTTATATTTACGCGTTCGTTTATACATAATATGACACAGTGAAATACAGTTGACGAGTGCGAGACAGACTGTACGAACATAAACCTATATAAAGATTTCCTACAACAACCACCAATTTTCTTGATCTTCCAACTCGTTAAAACAGCCTTACCAACAAGAAAGAAAATTACGAATAACGAGCTTTTCTGCTGCAAGTTTCGAGCGTAATCCTTCCCCACCGTAGAATGGACGTGACGTCGAAGAACAGCGGATGTGGCATGCGCGCGCAGACGATGCATGATGGCCGCCGCGTTCGATTCCGTTGGTGGGGAAACGAGTAAGTGGGGGAGAAGAAGAGAAGTAGGAAAGGATTCGCGCTAGCGAAGAAACGATAGGTCGCGGGAAGGGATGGTGTAACGATACCATCGTGAAAGCTATTGGCAGGACTTCCATGGACCTAAGCTTTGCCGCACGAAAAATAAGGGCGGCCATCATGGATTTCAACATGGCCGTTGCCACCTCGAATAGAGCGTGTCCTAACTTCCTTCGAACGTTTCTCCGTTGTGGAGAACAAATCGAATCGAATAACGCAACGTATATCTCCGTTAGAGAACAACGATGCGTATGATATTTTTTCTTTTTTTTTTTTTTACGAATTTTAATTTGACATGTTTTCACGAAAACGAGATGTAAAGTTGGAAATTATTAGCGTGACAATTGTATTATCGTTTCAGGAAACGGCTCGTTTCGTTTAGAAACTATATTACGTTTCGTACGTGCGCGTTACGTACGGTCTCATATACGATTTACGAGCAATTAACGAAACGATTGGGTATATATCACTGAAAAACACGGGTTCGGATCGGTAAACTCGCGAACTGCCGCAAGGAAACAGGTAGACCAAGCCTACAGCTGTTTGTTGTAAGATCTTTACACAAACCGAACGATTCGTGCATCCTAAACGCAAAGACAACAGTCGTAAATTTTTAGTATCGCCTGCTGCATTTGCTCGGTCAATACTTAATTCATTCACGATCTTCCCGTTAACCATTTGGTCAACAAATTTCCACTCTACTTCCAACAACTATCATTTAAGACTATTTTTTTCAAAAACCTTGCTCGTACAGGCAACAGGCACTGGTAACGTAAAAAGAATACTTTCATTTCCGTACGAAAGCTTCGTTTTTGCAGTCAATTGTATTTCTCTAAAAAATATCTCCGATCTAATCTCGACAAAATATGAAAAGCCTATTTATCGGCTTATGTGTCCTGTCTCTCTCTCTCTCTCTCTCTCTCTCTCTATTATCGCGTCAAGCGTCTTCGTGAAACGTTCGCTGAAACGAGAGATCATCAAGATCGAAATAGAAAAATTCAGTGGCTAACGTAACGGCGTTGTATTTCGATTTTACATATAGCGCGAATAATTTAGGGCGAACGAATTCCGAAAAATACCCAGCGAGAGGGAAGGTTGCCGCGACCCGAACGAAACGATCACATCTACGCGACACTGGAGTTCCGCGGGACGAGAAGCAAGAATCATCGTTCACCTGTTCATAAGGTCAATAGGTAATGTGATAACGACCGTTCATAATGGTTACGGACGAAGGAATTACCGTGCAAACCGACACTTAAGGTTTATCGTGTCTCTTACCGCCAAGTTGTGTATACCGTTCTCTTAAAAGTGAACGGTAGTGAGTTGTAACGAGATTATTGACTTTAAATCCTCACGAATGACCCTATAGGAGATTGAAGCTACAAATATATTACCAATACCAGACGGCCCCTAACGCCGCGGTCGCGTGCGCCGCTTGCATACACAAATCATTTTACCACTTAACGTCGGAAAAATGTGCAAATAAACAAACCGTCTTGGCATCTTTCCTCTGTACACCGTCGTATAACCGCTCCTTCGGACCGGTCTTCATCGCGTTAATCGGCTAAGAACCCGTTCGAATTAACCGCGTTTCGTCCTTTTCTCTCCTACAAAGGAATCGGCTTAATCGCCTTAATAGGCCTAAATAAAAAGAAAAAAAAAAAAAAAAGGAAATAGGCCTAATCGCCCTATCGACGATTGAATCTAAATTAACGAGAAGCTGCGACCAGCTGCGAAACGAGACGAGGATCGCGATACACGACGAAACGATTTCGTAAAATACGCATACAAAGTGTGGCGTGTGATCGCGAGGCGGATAAATACGCGCTCGACCGTCTACGGTATAAAACGGACGATTTCATCGAGTTCAGTTTCGTTCAGTTTGGTTCGTTTGACCAAAAACGTAACGCACATATCCCAACGACAGCGGACTTCGTTGTGAGAAAGAACGCCAACAGTTTCCTACGATAATTCAGAGGTCCAGTGTCAATGGGTATACAGCGGTTTGGATAGAACGGAAACGATGGAATCATCCAGGATCTCTGGACCCTGTTACAGAGATCAACGACGTTCTTCCTGTAACCAAAACGTAGCCGCAACGCAAACCACGTCGATCGTAAGTTTAGAAAAATTCGCTTCGAGCCGCGCGTTAATTATCTCTACGTATGTTCGACGAACTTTAAAATACGCGTCAGAGAAATACTCGAAGAAGAGAAAAAGATTAAAGGCCGCTGGGGCAGGGAAATGAAGCAAAGTTGACGTATCAGACGGTCTTACGTGCAACGATCGAAGATAATTTCCGTCACGAGGCACACGTAGATATATCGTTTACTGCCTTACGGCAATAAAGATTTCACGCATTCTCGTTTAAACGTTCGGTCTGGACGTGCAGGCGATCGGCCGAATCTATCGGCGGCCGTGTGCATTGATAAATACGCTGGAAGGAATGGAAGGAATGGAAGGAATGGAAGGAATGGAAGGAAGGAATGGAAGGAAGAAGAGAGAACAAAAAAAAAAAAAAAAAAATACGCTTTTTGAGATACGCGGACGCGAACGGATGACGTCAGGCGGCAATAAAATTGCGGGATAGCAACGAGTATCGCGAAGCGCGATTCGAATCGATGCCGAGCGTGTAATTTCGAAGGAAGGTCGAGCGATAATATTTTTCGATCTGCACCGATTAATTGCCGTCGCGAGCCGAGCAGACTCTGCTTGGCTATAAATCGACGATAGAATTCGTGATAATTGGTACACGATTTAAACAATGCGTAATCGACACCGTCCACCAGTAAATCAAACCTACGCTACGAATTGAATTATGTCGTATCTCTGCGCATTGTTAATAGACCGCGGATGATCTATATCCTATATCTTCGTGAACAGATACAAAGCAATCGAACGCGGATAGACGTACGACATACCTTATTTGGATTATTAGATCAAGAGGGATTAAGAGAACTTACGGGTGATCAGAAATTTTGCGGCAATTTGACGAGCCGAGTGACAATATTATTAAGTCTAACTCCAACTAATTAAGCGAGTGTGGATCTGTACAGCGAAAATAAGAGAAAATAACGCTTTATGAAACTTAAAACGTTTCGGGTTGCGAGTAAAGTCGATCATCGTTATAGTACATAGCGCGACTGTGCAGTCGACGATCTTGCGTCCTCGTGTCTCCATCGAGGTGACAGCCGTGTAAAACCTAGCCTTACGAGCGACGTTCAGAAGACCCATCGTTGAGAAGACAGCTGCCAAGGAACATTTCGAGTTTCGAGAACCGAAGGCGGTGAAAATAATTTGTCTCGTTCTTGATGGACGAAAGTGTCGTGGACGAGACTGCTCGAATTTAAAAAAAAAAAAAAAAAAAAAAAAAAAAAAAAACTTGCTTTTTCTATGGCAGAGATTCGATCGTGCGAGTGGAAGAAACGCGGGATAATAAATGGTCGAAAAATCGGCGGCGTTCTCCAACGAATATGCAAGAGATGTGCGGCGATCGACGAGAAAGCACGTTCCGTTATGCGTAGAGATTCGACGACGACGGTTTACACAGTGACTCTATCCTATCTCCGGAACTGTTGCCTAATTGCTAAGGCAAACACGCGTACGAGAAAGTCTAACGCGGAGGTGCAGCGCGACGACCGACGCCTGGGATCGGTCAATTTCGTTTCTTGCTGGCCGCACGCGGTCACATCCGGCGATGTTGGCGTTAGAATTCGCACCTTCGTGGAAATTATCAGCATCGAATCCGTTAATAATACGATTACGTGTTACGAAAGTGAGACACGTGGCGCGTACACGCGGAGCACCTACGATCGTCCTTCCTCTCGATGTTTGTCACCAGTTTGACCAGTTCTTCGCGCCGCTCTTACACGACAGCGCGGTTCTTTCCGCGTTAACACCTCGAGCGTGAAACAACGTTGCCATTCGTTTGCTCTTGCCGCGGGATTGACGCGTAAGACGACGTTGTTGTACGTAACGCGAACGAACGTTTAATTACAGCGAGTTCGTACGAATGGCTGTAATCTGTAAACGTTTGATTAGATTCGAAGCATGGAGAAAGCTTTACGATACAATATATTTCTTATCTTAAATTTATTTCTTATCTGCTATTTTTTGAATGATTACCTCAGCCCTGAGTTGCTGGACGAACCATCGGACCACGTGTCAAACGGACGAACGTCAAAATATCCCAAGAGGATCACAGCCGGCCCGACGTATCACTGCAAACAGCGTGTTTCTCACTCACACTTCTGTCCCGGCCATTTCTCGAAACAACGAATCCACGAAGACCGAACCCGTGCGTTATCTGCTTCGTAAACCTACATTACACGGCGGATCCGTCGTCTGAAATCGTCGTCAGTTATATCGTCCAACTACCTTTTCCATGTCGTTATCACTCAACTTGCCGCCACTCACACGAAAGAGCACGGTATCGAAGGTGTCGTAACGAAGGCCGCTCGATTTTCGTCGAAAAGAACGATTAGAGTCGGCGGAATGATCGACGATCAAGGACCCGATATACAGAGTGGAAACAGCGCGACAGAAGAAGACAGAGCGACGAGAAAGTGGAAGAAAAGAAAGGAGAAAGAGGGGCAAGGCGGAAGCAGCGATATCGCGGAGATAGCGCTGGAGATGCGCTCTCCGCTATCGTTTGTCGGTGGATCGGCGCGGGAAAAAGAAACTTGTCAGAGGTACCGGAGGACGTCTACGAGAACGTGAATTACAAAAGGAAGAGGTGCGCGCCTGCGTGTCGCCGACAATGTACTCCGCTGTTACTTTTCGAGCGCATAACAATGGACCACGTTGGTGAAACGGGACTCATGGTTTCTGGATGGGACGTACCGCGCACTGAACCAGTTGTTCGGTCGCGCAGATTCTACGCCCCACTCTTTCAGCTTCCCCCCCCCCTCCCCCCGCCCCTCTCACGCTCTTCCATTCTCTACGCGATATTCCGGAGAGCGTTTGCCCCTACCACCACGACCGAACAACCGATGAACAACTTCGAATACCGATCCCCACCATTTGCGTTACGTTTCACCCTACCACTGGAGCTAGTCGCTCCTTGGATCAGCACAACCTTTTGCTTCGACGCATCGCGTCGCATCGCTACGACCGACCGGAATCCACCCCACCACCGATACACACCGATCGCTGTTCCATCAGCTCTGTATACCGGGTGTGCGAAAACAACGTCCACGAACAACGACCAAGCACGCGCGTGTTCGATTACGTAGCGATTCCGAAACATCTCCAAAAGAATCGAGTCTCCAAAGTCGAACGTTCAAAGTCGAGCGCGCGGAATGTATCCGATCTTAAGAACTTATCCCGGAAAATTTAGATCGATCGAACATCGATCGAGCATCCATCGATTCGGCGAAACTCGCTTCTTTTCCCAAGTCGGTACGAAAGCGAGCCTGAAAGTTTATCTTGACAATCGATTCTCAAAGGTAATTTAAGCAGGTATACACAGGTACGTGGTATCCGATGAAAAGTATGTTCTGAAGGTTTTATAAATACACCAAACGTATACAACAAATGTGCAAAATATATCAACTTAACGGTCGACTCGATGTAAAAAAAAAAAAAAAAAAAGAAAAAACTAAGTGATCGATCGAAGATCGTAGAAAATCGTAGAAAACGTAAATGATAGAGAGAAGGAAGATGTTGAAAGTCCGTGTGTTGTTGTGGGAACGGGCGATTTTCGTTCTTCGGAAAATATCCTTTGAAGAGAATTTAAACGTAAACGTCGAAACGACAGATGTGGAACGTAATTCTGTCCTTTTGTATTTCGGGGACGAGTCACGCGATTTTAAGGGTAGAAAAGCACAGAGATATTCACGCGTCAAATGTTAAATAAAGACATACATTTTCTGTAACCTAAGGACGGGTGTATTTTTAACGCGCGCAAGTGGACGACCCTTAATCGACGCCATTAAAATTCGTCTAGACCCTGTGGATCCCTCCTCGCACTCGAAAGCAGACGTCCGTGATTGGAATGACGACCTTTTCCACGCTCGACTAATTTTAAAAAAGTCAAACCTGTTTTCTAACTACCTCGAGGTTGGGCTTAAAACGTCGGCCCAACCCCAATCGAAGGCGACGCAAACGTCTATTCCACAGGGTGTGGTTTCTCTAGAAACGACTTTCGACCAGGGTATCCACCAGGATATATTTATATCCTCGGCTAACGAATAAAAGAAGGATCCATAATTCTATTTCTACTTGCGAGCCATTCCTGCAAAACTTGACATTCTCTCTGATAATGAAAGCTTCGATAAATCTTTAACGATTCAGATAGAGAGATACTCCTTCCGGAGCCGAAGAAACCGACAATCTCGTATTTAAACAACGTATTTTCTCATCGTATCGCGTTCTATTTTCGATGTTGAATCGACCGCACTAGGAAGAACACATTGTCTTGACTCTTCGTTTCACTGGTTTTCTTATTCGCGCCATCGTTGATGTTGCTCGGTGTTGCTCTTTTTTCATTTTCTTTTTTTTTTTTTTTCCTTTCTCAACGTTCGAACGGACGAGACGCTCTCACGCAGAGTTCGAGCTCGCGAGGGGGTTTGACACTTGAAATAAAATACGAGCCAGTTCTGTCTCGTGTCACGGGCCGCGCCTACATATCCAGTAGAGTTGGATAACGAAATACAAAAGAGTCATAATACGCGTATCGTTCGTGCACGCCGAAATTTCTTCGTAAGTATATCCAACGCTATTCTGACCTAAAAATTCATAAGGACAATGATTCAAATCTGCTGCAATCGTAACCACGATAGCGGAGAACAGTTCGTTGATACGATTGTTAATGCTGTTGTTTTCGATTCTCGATCGTGTTATAAATCGCCCTAATGATCACATCCGAAATAAAAGTTCGTATGTTATTATAGCACGTTAGAAAAGAAAAAAAAAAAGAGAAAAAAAAAGAAAGAGATATCGGACATTTCGACAGGCCGTCGATCGTTAAAACTCTTCTGAAAAAGCTCCGATCTATTGGAGAAAAACATCGGAGTGGTCGAAAAAGACAGCGAATACCGCGATGCTGGTTGTGGAGTGGACAGAGTGCTCATACGAAGAGGAGAAAAAGGGAGATTCGAGGAAAAAGAGGGGGAAGCGACGCGATACAGGAAAGCAAGCTGCGGACGTTACCTCGTCGTGCTGGGTACCGAATCGATCTCTCGGAGCCAGCCAAAGCCCCGGGTACAACTCGCACATCCCCCCTCTTATTCCTCTTCGTTGCTCATCTTGCACGCAGACGTGCAGGACACGCGAGACACGCGTGCACAACCTCTTCTGTACGCTATAATTTACGGGTAGTCGATCGTTGCGCTTCTTCAGAGTGGCATTACACGGCACTAAAGCTCGAAATTCGCGACGTTTGCGTATCAACTTCAGTCACGTCTCAGAAAGAGGGTTCGCTGGAATGAAAGACGGTAGAATCACCGATCTTTCGTACGATTATTGTATTTTATCCCGTTAACGGGAGCTTTAACAACTCCAAAGACGATCAGGATTAGAGAGAATCCTAATTAATGGATAAATCGATATAGAGGGGTGCGTAATTGGTTTTTGTAGAAAAAAAATCTGCACAGACTCGTCAAGACGGATGTCGGAAATCGAGGATGGCGAGGGACAAGATTTCAGCCGGACGAAAGAAACGATTAATCGCAACGTGGATAAGCTCTATGCGGAAATGCTCGGGTTATTCGTGAATTGGTTAGATCGCTTGGCATTGTATTGGTACGAGCGGTCAAGCATGAAACGTTAAGATACAAACAGCTAGAGTTGTTATATTTATCGTGATACTCGAACGATCTCTTTTACGATCTATTAAGCACCACGTCAAACATTACGTGCCGGGTCTACGACAGCGGATCTTTTCTGGAGGTATTGCATTCAAACGCGCGATTATGGTCGCGCCGTGTCCCGAACTCTTTCCCGTTTCTCCGTTCGATCCATACGTATCGTGCCGGACCGTAATCGCTTTTACCTTTCAGAGCGATCATTCAGTGGATCTCGGCAAATATTCTTTATCGATAGTAACGTGTAAGTATCTCCATATAGGTTGTCGAATATTTACCCCGCTGTAAATAAGGAGTGTCGTTCGCCGTATTAACTGACAAACTTGAATTTTACATACGCTCGATTTTTGACGACAGGTACGTTAAATGGGAGAAAGAAAAAAAATGAAAGGTAATTTCAATTATTTACGATAGATTTGCGCGAGAGAGAGTGGGCGATTAGGACATCAAAAGGAATCGATTCGCGACAATTCAGCGATCGCGGGCTGCATAAAAACGAGACATGAAATATAAATGGGTTGATTTAAAGCGGTAGATTATCACTCGGCGAGCGTAACTTATCGCGTCTAACCGAAGGAACATTAACTGTAACGGCGAAGATAGCGACGAAGCCCGCGAGCGAACGCGCTTATGCGCCTATTTCTATTTAACTTCTTAATTAACATAAGCGCGCAACTTCATTATTGCCGTCACACGCGAGCCTATTCACGTTGAATGGAAAACGCGAAGCCTTTGTAGCGCCTCCTGCCATTTGCACCTGCTATTCCAAGTCCTTGCTCACCTGACTTGCCTAGTGCCTGGCATATAATGAGCACGTGCCGTTTCCTCACACTCTTCCAATGTATTCTTGCGTTTCGAACCACTTTCCGAACGTTACATACGTCGCTCGAAATACCTGAACAATCGCGAACGGCTTTTTATCGGCTTTATCGAGTTAACCACTTTGGAATACAGTGGCAAATCCTCGGTGTCTTTGTTACTCGTGACGTAGGATTCATTTCATCGAAACGTTTATTATCACGAGTAGACGCTTCTTTCTCACGTTTCAAAGATCTTCTCGTAAACCTGCGATCTTATTGTTCGGATTATTAGCCCAACTGTTCAACAAATAGATCATTTAGCTACGCTCGCTAATTACGGTTATTCGCTACAAGTACGAATGTATTTATGCGTTTATAGGAAATTTCAATGTGAATTACGTAAACAAATTAAAGTAACCCGTTCTAACACCTAATATGCGAAAGAAATCTCTGCTTAAGCTCCATCGTTTCAATCTCATTTACGGTAATGTAAACTTACATAAAGCTACTTATCGTGGAAAAACTCCACGAATAACCGTCGATTTTAAGCAAAGAAATTTCACCAAGTATTACAACACTGTCGCTGTTCTACCTTCATAATTTATGGAACTGATTGGTATTAGCTTCTGAAACGGTTCGTGTTGCCCCAAGGTTTACTCCTATCCTCGATGCATTCGATAAAACGTTCTTGAACAAGTGGCCAAAACCGAATTGGATTGTCCGCTACCTAGGAAAGGATTGCGGTTGAACTGTTGCCGGAAACGGTCACGGATTTCGAGAGAAACCGAGATTCGAGGCGAAAGAATAAAGAACGACCTTGTAGAAATTTAGACAAGCCTTCGTCGCGCTTCCGCCTTTGTAGAAGAAAAAAAAAGAAAAAAAAAAAAGAAAGAAAAAAAAAGTGGAAGAAAAAAAGACTGCGGCCCGAAGTGTTGCGATTCTCGCGACGGAAAGTGAAATCCGGCCACGTCGATTCTCGGTGAAGAAAGTCGGTCCCATCACATTTTTAGGAAAAACGTGCCAACGATCGTGAGACTCGTACTCACAGCGAAAACACGCTGTGACGAAGGAAACGGTAACTAGAATTTTTCGAAACTTTTATTCAGCTCGGAGCTTCGCGAAATCTTTTCTGCTGATTTATAAAATGTTCGTGAAGGGACAATGGGTATCATCGAACGCGCATTGTTTTTACGACATGTTATTGCACGATTTGCTTCGATAGCGGCCGGTCGTTTCGTGCGTACGTAATCTGGTCGATTAAACGGTCGTGACTGCGGCGGAACAGGTGCTAGAACCAAAGTTATTGTCACTGTAAAAGATAACGATGCTCATGTATCATTCGCCGAACTTCAACGCGCGTATTTTTGCTTTCTTGCCGCGGCTGTGTCGTTCGATGCAACGGGTGAAAGAACGTTGTCGAACACCATTGTGCACAGTGTCAAGTTTTATCACACCTGTTGTGTGATGTATCCACGTACAGAGCATCACGTGACGGCACATTCTTGTGTCATTAACGTCGTAAAAATAAGCGAACATCGTGTCAAAAACGATTTAAATTTCCGCTGTTAAACGTTCAGATTCTTTAAGAAAATTTACGATACCTTATAAGAATTAAATACGCTACTAGCGGATTGATACCAAGCACGACGCTTCAATAGACGTTTGAAAATATTCGATCGACTATTACGGATTTCTGTGACGCGATAGAAATTGGATACTACCACCTGTATATAGATACGGAAACTTGAATTCAACGTTGAACTTGAGATATTTCGATTGCGTTGATGTAACAGAGGCTGAATCATTTAACACCTATAATTCCGTAACAGTTTAGAAGCACATTCGTAGGGCGAACAACGTTTATTAGTAGACTCACTTTACGCGGGAAACTCTGAATAGATCGATGCATGTAGTTAAATCGAGTTACGATAATATTTGCCCCTTAACCTGAGCTCACGTAGCATTCGATGGCAGAAGACGACGCCGAATATCGTTGAAACGTGACGAATCTGGAATATTTACTCATTTTGTAAACGTCTCAAACTTTACGATCCATCCGTCCTCCTATGCGCGGCATCAATCTCTGTTGGATGGTATTATAACAGATTTGCGTAATCTGTTATAATCGACCATCACGATCGATCAAGCATAATTGCGACTGCGAATTAACGTTCGGTAGAGTCGAGAACCTATCGACGTTGAAAGGTGTTGATTTCTTCGATCAGTGTATGCTAAAAAACATTTACAACGAGAAATAACGAAGTAAAACTTCGGATCGTTCGAAAGCAGTACTACGGCTCTTTTAAAAACTTTATTCCAAGATACCCGGCGGCTGGTTGTAAAGAAAATTATTAAGTAGTCTTTGCTAAGGACACCGTACACGCGTTTAATGTGCACGAATTTGACGGCAAATAAATTTCCCTCTACTGTGACATAAATTTCGGTCGAATGAGAAGAAACGCGCTCGAGTCCGCGTCCTCGCAGTTTTCACCGATTGAGAAACAAAAATAACGAATCGAAGAGTTGCAGGCAGCGGATTGAAATCCAGCAGCTCGAACGATTACATATTTCTTTGCGTCAAGACGATCCTAGGCGAGCACATTCGAGCGATAATCTCTCCTCCAGCGGCTACCATAAGTAACGGACGCCGACGCGACGGTCAAGTACGGTTACGTCTAAAAAAATTCAGCAGAGACGATCACATCGTAGCGACGTCTACTCTACCGTATAGTCATTGTCATTGATCACGAACTGAACTGTTGTTGTATACATCTATGTCATCGAGCACTGATTACTCGCATTGTTCGCTAATTTACAATGTTCGAAACATTCGTTTGAAAAGATCTAAGGCTTAAAAATCTCGAAATAAATTAATAAATTAATAAGAGAGAAATAGGGATCTGTTTATATATAAATTTATCGATGAACAGTTAGCGTGTGCGATAGAAGTCCTGTCGGGATTTCTCTCTACCATCTATTACTTTTCGTTCGTATCGTAGGAATCGACGTTGCTATAAGCGTGGTCGACAAGCAGAATATTATTTTCATTTATCCTTTTGTATCGTGGTTAGATACGAGCGCCAAATTTTCAAGACCCGATATTACCCAAATAAGAAACGTAACTCGAATCACTCACCGTTTGAACGGCAGAAAGCGACGATCGCTGAATTTCGTCGCAACAACTCAGGGAACGAACGATCCTCTTGAACAACGGGACACAAACGACACGAGAACTGGTGGCGAATAACTAGCGAAGTTTACGACGTTACCGAGGATAGACAAGGCGACAAGTTCGGAACAAGTGATCGGACATAAGTAAAAGTGTCTTCACCTCTCGAATCGAGTGAAAACGGTGTACGAGCATCCCGGCCGCGGTTCCGGGTTTCCGTGGATCCTGCGTCGGCGTCGTTGCACCCTTGCGCGGCTGTCACGGCGCAAATTCATCCCATTCCCCTTTCACACCCACCTCGTCTCGATGGACGTCCGCCCTAATCCTCCTCTGTCGCCCCTCTCGCGATACCATCCTGCCGTTATTTCCACCACCGTCGCTCCATCGTGATCCTGTGCGCGTTGCGTGCGTCATACAGGACCGCTTCGAATCAACCCTCCGATATCACGATCCGTTTCGTGCCTCTTTCTCCTCTTTCTTCTCTTTCTCCTCTTTCTTTTCTTTCGATTAAACAGACGCCACTGAAACATTCGAATCGTTATTTCAATCGTGTATCGTTCGTAATATCGTAGGAGAGGAGAGAGTACGTATCGGAAGTGTGTGTTCGAAGAATTTGTTCAAATTCGTTTGCATCGATGGTCTCGATGGAAGAAGATCTGGATTCTTCCAGACGGAAGGCACGAGCATAGGTATCGATAGACACGTTTCGAGTGCGCGAAAGAAGGTACGCAAGGTATAAAAGTGGCGCGCAATTTTCTTGTAACTAAATGAAAATAAATTCACGACCGACTAATGGTATTCCCTTCGACAAGGCTTCGGCCGAGCCTTCGTGGGGTTTTATGAACGTAAATTACAGAGCTCGATGGCCGCCTCCTGCCAACGCTGACACTCTTGGTGTTCCAGGGCCTTGGCAACTTTTTCAATTTCACGGTCACCGACCCCCTTTTCCAACGCCTCGTGAACGCGTATTTCATCGAGTCCTGCTGCAAAAGTATCTATCGTCCGTGTTCCGATACCGTATTCCCGTCATAAATACGAGGATTTAATTTCCTTGCCACTTTTGCAAGATATTTTTCCGCTCGAAGCACTCCTGGTCCATGGAACGATGGAAAACAAGGGAAAATTCGGTCGAATTGGCCGCCGCTGAAATTCCACGCGTCACAGTCTGGTCGTTCAAAGTAAAAACTTTACCGCGCTACGAACCGAAGAAGCATAAAAGAGTTATCTCGTTCGCTACTGGGACTGGCATCGTATCCTTGCTTTTACTATTTCCTAGCGGGTTTCGCATAGCCATCGGCATTCTCGATCTGGATTGTTCTCATTCTCCTCGTTTTCTCCCCGTCCATTTTCTCATTCCACCCTATCGTTCCTATCGCCGAACGCGATGAGAATTCAAGCAATTTCCGTATCGAACCTCGGTCCCACAGTTCAATCCCGTAGTATACTGCCGCCGTTTAATTAACAGACTATGGAAACAAGATAGCGAAATAACGACGAAGGGAAACGTGGTCACGTGGCTGAGATACCGACACCCCGTTCGCGTCCATTTCCCCGCGAAGGATCAAACGAACGTCGAATAAACGAACGAGCGGGTAACAACTTTCGTCGAATTCTCCGTTGAAAATATCCGTCGAACGATGTTTCCGATACGGACCTTAAATCGAATTCGACCCTCGTTCGAAGATCGAACCATTTAGCGTTGGAACGCGTAGAAGGCAACAGAAGGAGCGTTACTCTAAACGAACTTTTTTTTTTCTCTCCCGCCCTCGAACACGAAACGGCGGCGTTTAATGGGTTAATGAGCGACGATAATTCCGGCCCCGCGGACTAGCCGCCATAAATCGGCGTGTAAACCTTTTTATCGTCCTCGTTGGTACAAACTCGAATATCATTCGCACCCAATATAAAGAGGAGCGTTGGAGCGAGCGTATAAACGAAAATTTCACCTCCGATGTTCGCGCCCCGGTATATTCTCCTGCGTGTACGGTGCTGCTGTTGTTTCCATCGATTTCAATTTATTAACATTGCACCGATCGATATCGGGACTCGTGAAGCTCGCTATAAATTTCCGCCGGATAGAGGCGAGGCTCGCGAATCGTTCAGGGCGAACCTTCAACGGGCGTTGCAGTTCCACGATGTCGTTGTGGTCGTTGGTTGGCGAAGGTTGGTTGAAGTCGGGTCGATTTTGCGTTCGCTTCCCAGCTCTCTCTCTCTCTCTCTCTCTCTCTCTCTCTCTCTCTCTCTCTCTCTCTCTCTCTCTCTCTCTCTCTCTCTCTCTCTCTCTCTCTCTCTCTCTTGGTGTCTCTGTTTAAGACCAGCATGGCCGGAGACGACAGGGAAACCAGCCAGGGGGAGGAGAGCTAAGGGTGAGAGTCCGTAAGGTTGTATCGCAGGCCAGAAACACGGAGAACCAGCGGAGGAACAGCCAATGATGGCGGAGAGGAGTGTGGCAAGGCTGGGCAAGGGAACGGGGGGATTTATGCCGCTGTGTGCCTGTCGTCGGAGGCTGGATTGAGAGCCGCGAAGCATAAATAACGACACGTCAACCCCTACCAGGGGGATACTCGATCGTGAGTATGGCAGAGCTACCCGACGTGCTTGAATTTGCCAACGTGGGCGAGACAATGGACAGAACACAGCGATTCTCTCATAATGAATATATAATTGAACGTTGTACGCGAGCTTGCAAGTCACGTTTTCCATCTTTTTCAGGATAGTAATTCTACAAATTCAGTACACCCAGTACGTATCCATGTTGTTGTTTTTGCATTTAACTCTGGAGTTAAACAAACGTACGCGTCTTTTCGTCCCTCTGGAATTTTTCTAAAACATGGCTCGTTGTGACATTCAAATATTAGAAATGAAACTTATCGGGTAATTTCAATGGATCTTGCGTCGTCGGACCAAGTCGGTTGTTCTCACTTTCAATCGTGCCGTATTTAAAATCCTCCTGTTTGATCATAAAGCGACGTTACGTCGCAGGATCGATACGAAGAAGTAAAGTAAGCGATCTTCGGTATTTCTCGGACGAGCTTGTAATGCGTGAATCTGTCGCAAGATTCATCGACGATATCGAGAAAACGACTGATCTCTCAGCGTGGTAAGTATTATTGAAAGAAATAACGTTTATGAAAGATCGTGAGAGGTAAAATACCGAGAAACGATATCGCTAGATGTTACGGCAAAAACTATGGGAATTGATATCTTCGTGATCGTGATCAAAGGAACTATGGTAATTCGTATGATAATAACGTATGGTTTATCACGAGCGCGGGACTATATTCCACGATTATCTACTCGCGGCCGAGCCGTCCTCGCGGTATACCTTTTTCATAGCTTGTTTAAGATCTCATAAACCACCGCTTACTGAAACTTCTAAGTGCTTCCAGCCGAACCTGAGGGAGCTGCTGATATCGGTATGCGACGCTCGGGAAACTGGAAAAATAACCAAACTCGCTGCACAATCCTGACCTGCGAGCACTTCGATATATAAAAACAGATCGCTGTAAATGTACAGTACCTGATAATTCGAGCGACACTTGGACTACGACTCGGTTATCGTCGTTTCGCGGAACAATTTTTTTTTTTTTTTTTTTGTGCGAAATAGCAAACAATGCAGACTACTCTCGTCGTCTTGGTTGGCTAAACCACAACGTAAAAATTCATACTCGAACTTCGCGCAAGATAATCCATACATCTTGCACGCTATAAGGCGTTATCGATCTATAGCGTCGTAATTAGGGGAAATGATACGAAAATACCGTGCGTTACACAGCCGGCGAGAGAAAACGTCGAAAACGAGAAAACGACTGAAATAACTTTATCTTACCGTGCGCGAAGACAAAAGGAAAGTAGCGAAGATTCTGAGGGACCTCCAATTAACGCGCGACGTCGAAAAACACACGGTCGTTACGGCGATTCCGAGCTCGGTGGTAATCAATATAATCCTTTATGTGGACGTTGTAGAAAATTACGTTTATCGTTCCGTGGGACGTCCTGTACAGTACGGTGTTCTTTCAACAGCACCGCTGTATTTCTTCTTATCCCCCTTAGTTTCTCTGTAGTTGGCGTCGCTTTCAGAATCATTTTCGTTCCTCCTCACGAACAACGTGGATCCAGTCCGCCCTCGGATAGCCTCGTGTCAGCCAGCCTTAATTCATGGCCATCTTAGTTATCTCCACGAGTTGGCAGTATCTCCTTATTCCCCCGACGCGTCGGTAGAAAACGAACGCGACAAAAATCGAGGAAGACACGGTTCGGCTCGACCCGTCCCATAAAGTAACATTAATTGAAAATCTCGTATAGTCGCCTCCGCTGTGCGCCAACGCGAGGACAAAGAACTCGTCGAATACGGCGCAACGTTTACATGTACCGGATAAAACTGTTAACGATCCTACCGAGAGACCGGCGAAACATCGAACACGCAACGACAACGACGACTTCTCGTTGGTATTCGGTGCTACGTTTCGATGAACCTTACGGGTCCAAACGGAAGCCAAATCGTCCGATCAGCTCCGATTTTAGTTAATTTCGCTTGCAATTAGGAATATAATCGATCCTTAGTTTCTCCAAAACGTCCGTAACTTTATTTATCCATCGCAGGAACATCGCATAGTCGATCGTTCACTTCGAGATAAATTTTAAATATCCTTTCGGTCACCAATTGCGTTCCTTTATTTTTCAAGTTACGCATTCGTATCGGCACAGCTTCTCAGTTGGCTCGTATATGAATCGAGCGTATCAGCTCAAAGTTTTACGCGTTTTCTAGTGTACGCATAAATAAGTTAATCCTCGCATCGACTTAGGATGCAACCTGATAACCGAAAGAAAACTACCGAACTTCCTCTAAGCACTGGCGACACGATGTAGGATAACCATCGAGACGCGCATCGCGATCCTCCTCTAGTCTCGGTAATAAAAGAACGCAATAATCCGCGCAAGTAGAGCAATCTCGGATCCAACCCCCGAGGTTCGCCACGCTGAATAAGGGAAAAGAGAGGAGAGAGAGAGGGGAAAAAGAGAAAAAAGAAAGAAGAACGGATAAGAAAAATCTCTCATGAATAAGGGATGAGACGAAATCCCGTAGTAGTCATGTCAAACCGAGGAGGAGTTCGAATGACGAACGTAGCCGGACGAAGCGGAGGCTTGGTTTCGGTGCGCGCTGCCCAGCTTACGGCGCCATTAAAATAAAATAAAGCCTTCCTCTGCCTTCCAACTCGCACCCGCCGCTGCTTCCTCTCCTCCCCCTTTCTCTCCTCCCTTTTTCACCCCGTCCCACATCCGTTTCTTTCTTTTTCTCTTCTTTTTATTTTTTCTTTTTTTTTTTCTTTTTTTTCACTCTTCTTATCCTCTATTTTGCCGTCCGTTCGGCGATTCTGTCTTCTCCTCGCCACGTCGCCGCGGCAGCTCACGTTTCCTAACCTCTCCCTTCCGCTCTCCGAACCCTCCTCTCTCCGACTTCCTCCTACCATCAGCGTTTTCAGAATGTTGCCAGCGTAGATAGCCAGGGCGTAAACGTAAAATCATTGCTGAGTATACGAGCAGAAGAGCCGTCTACGCGTTTCTCTCGAGAAGGAGCCACGTCGTTCGTACAGATCACGACGCTTATAATAACACTTAACCACCGACATTGAATAGCCGCAAGTTGCAACCTCTCCTCTTTGTGTTCCTTCCACCCTTTGTACTTCCTTTCACCACGAGTATCCTCTTCGGTTTCTCTCGGTTTCATAGTTGCCCTGCCGACATTGCCCTCCGTTTTTTTTATTCCTGCTTTCGTCGATATTATTCCTTTCTCGAATTACTCGATACGTTTCTCTTGGTAACAGGCTACGGATGTTCACGCCCGTTTCCGGCGACCGCCCTTTGACCGACGTCCCATTCCCCGAACACCTTGACCTTTTATCTATTTTCGTAACTTTGCTCGGCGACAAATTCGCCAAGCAGTGGTGAACGTTTCGCATAATGTAGAATTATCGAGTCGCCGTGTCCGCGACCGGTTCGAACATGCTATGGAATAATCGGGTAAGATATTTACTCTTCGCCGTGTACTTGAGAAAAAGCTTGTCAAATTCGCGCGAAGTGTGTCGTAATACGTTACGTTCAATCGGAATGAAATACTCGGAAACGTATCGAGTGTTTCGATCGTCCGCGAAGGTACGTGTTATTATATTATCAAACCTTTGGAAATCTGTTCGTCGTACGAGATCAGAAGCAAGAAAGAACGCTGAGCCGAGAGAACCGTTCGACAACTCGCATCGTCAGCGAACTCCGTAGCGAAAGTAGCTTTCATCTTATCACGAAAACAGGAGGAACGAAGCGAAAGATAAGGCGAAAACGACGTTCCACGTTCGAGGACCTACTTCGTACGGGAACGAACGAAATGATTCTATTAGCGATACCATTAACGAGTCGGGTTTATTATGCTTGACGCTTGGTTTTATAGTTATAACTCCGGCCACGTTCTTCTTCGTCCCACTTCGGACGCATTCACGTCGCGATAGGGGATGACCGACACCAATTAGGCCCGTTAGATGTATCCAGCGATATCCATTTTCCGATTCAAGGGAAAGATCGTCTGTCCTCGCTCTAGCTTGCATTCTTCTCCGTTCACAACATCTTCTACCCGAGATCATCGCGTATAGTAAAAATGATTTTACTATGAGAAGACAGTTATACAGCGTACGATGAGAAACAGTGAAATTCACTCGCTCCTTCGAGAGGGAAGAAGAGATTCGGTTTTTACCCTTAAACGAGAACGATCACCTAAATGAAAGACGAATTGGCGAGATTTCTTGAAAAGCCGCCGAAAGAAGAAAGATAACACGGCGAATGAGGTAAATTACATCGAAACGATTTTCCGAAACGATCGGTACGGAATTTCTAGAACGTTCCGGAAAAGATATTCCGGTTCGTGCATTCCTCAGAGACGAGCACGATTTCAGTTAGGACTAGATCGTCGCGTCAAACAAGAGATGGAAGATTCCGTCTTAACAATCCCACGCAGGGGTGGGATTTGTATCCTTAAGGGCCGGCAACGACTGGGGGAATAAAATAAAGGGCGAGACGAGTAATGTCCGGGTCTGGAAGACGAAAAGCTAGCTCCACGAACGCTGAGGGAACGCTTCGCCGGATATTAGAAACGCACACGCAACCTATATGGACCACATGCGACCTATAAGAGCTGCTTCATAACTTCTATTTCCTCTCGTAAATCTTGCCTCTTGGCTACGCGATATTTCCCGTTTGTACCAACATTGTGCGTATTATTAAGTCTGGTGGAAAGATTGCGCCAGATTTCGTAGGGACCAGCTACGTCTCTTTTATATTCCGTTCGTGTTTGATCAGACCTTCGCGAAATAAGATTCAACGTCGTTGAAATACGCAAGTATCTTTCGTATCGATTGGTTTTATTTTTCGAGCCAGACACGCTATTAAAAGCCGTCCTCCTCTCAGTACTAGAATATGTTTCCTATTATCTAGAGACGAAATCTTTCACTTTTAAAGAAATGCTTGTATCAGAGATTACCGTGTACACTACCGAATAAAAATACCACGAAAGTTTGATTGATTAAAAATTACAGATACTAAAATGCAAATCGTCACGCGTTACTTCGTATTCGGAATTTCCTAACAATGGTGAAACTAATCTTGAAGAGCAAAGATAACGTGCTGTCTTAAAGGGTAACTTTACAACGCAATTATCCTTGTCACTTTCAAATGAAACGAAATAACCGAAACACCCACAGCGTTATCGGTTTATAAGGTAATGATGTATTTGAAACACCGTGCAACGACAGTTTCGAGAATTTCGAGGAAGGATCGGGGCAAACGTGACGCGTTGACGCGTTAAAAATCGCGGTGAAGAGCCGCGAATGGGGACGTTAAACGACGTTAGATCGCGACGAATTGTCACATCAAATCAGGCGTAACAATATATTTTTTTTTTACTCCGCAAAGACGCGACTTTCCGATATGGAACAGCCCTTTTAGAGTGCTATAGCAGGGCCGCGTAGCGAACAGCCTCGACTGTTAAAACGGAGATTGCTAAGGGAGACAACAGTCGTGGACAACGCTCGAGGAAATGTCGCCGCAATTCAACCCCTTGAATACGTCGTCGTTGGCGCTTACGTCTCGTCGTTGCATCCCTTCGTGTCGAACACGAAGATCGCAAAATCGAGGAAACGACAGTCATGATTGCTCGTCCGCATTCCAGAATATTTTACCATCAACATAACGTTCGCCTTACCCCGGGAATCGTTCGACCGTTCGCAGCGATCGATTTTATCGTTCTATCGAAGATGCCGCATAGGAAATATCGAATGCTTCCTCTGATTGGAACGAACCACGATGTCCAAACCACGCGAGCGATCTATTTTTGAGAAAAGAGAATCTTTCAAAAGACGACAGTTTTAAGAAATTGATGAATTTTGTCGATTTCACGCGTCCAAAAATAATATCACAGTCTCTCTTGGTCATCGACTTCGAACGACACGCAGAAATTTTACTATTCGAGCATAATAGACACTGTGTCCTTGGTTATTCAAATTAATTACGAAATAGACGAGCGTCGTGATACGTAACCGATCGTACAAGCACAGCAATTATATACTTTATGCAATTTATTAGCATATCGTGTCAAGAGAACAACTCCGTACGTACTTTCTATCCTCAATTTGCTCAATTTTATTAAAGGAACAGAGAATATCGAACGTTTCGAACGTCTCGAACGTTTGCTCTAATTCGATAAGCAAGGACTGCGATAAACCGTGTTCGTTGGAGAAAACGGACGCGACGGATGCTATTATATCGTCGAATGGCGAATCAACGCGCCAAGCCTTTTGATTTGCAACAGAAACCGCGAGTAACGCGGCTAAGAAATCTCAACATTTTGTTCCAACCGTCCATCGAACGAACGAACGAACGAACGAACGAACGAACGAACGAACGAAAGGAAACGTGTCCGGTGCATCTTTAGATTCTGAATGACGAACGCAGCGAACAGCCCTTTAAATCACCAACATAATGACAATCCGAGTATTGTTTCACGGAAGTCGATCCAACCGAAGCGTGCTCGTTCAACTGGTCGTTTGATGGGCAATAGACACTCGGTGACCGTTCGACCGGTCATCCAGCACCGGACGACCGCCCCTCTTTCTCCCTCTCTTCCTGTTAAACGATTATTTTTGTTGTCGTCGTAAATCCTTTTAAACGCGCCACTCTTCTGGATCTTTCACGTATGTCCACACCTAGCTACGTCTCCCCCGACGACTATCGCCTCTCGTTGATGTCTCACTTAGCCCTTCCTGGTCATCGTTCCTGGCCGCGACGACGGCGACGACGGCGACGAAGACACGACGTTCGACACGACGACGATGTCTTTCCGCACGACCGATTTGAGTTTCGCCGGTTTCCGTGTTAGCCGCGAACGTTTTACTTGTTCTCGTTTCGCTTCTCTGCGCCGCGTGGATACGACTGGCTACCCTTCTTCGTTCAACAAAATAATCGACCGACCGTCGAACCACCGACGCCCGATTTCACCTCGTTTTCTCTCGAGCTTCTACCCTTTTTTTTTTTTTCTTTTTTTTTTTTTTTTTTTTTTCTTGCTACGTTTGCTTGTCCACCTTTGTCGTTTTTACGTTCTACATCCAAGTTGGACGCATCGCGCGCGCGCGTTCCAACCAACTCCGTTCTCCATCGAATCGTACTTTCCTATTAACGAGAAATCCTTAGGAAAGGATCAATCGACGTCGATACGAGTGATCTCTCGCTCTCGTTTCGATTTTGTAAGGATTTCTTCTCGACGTTAATCTTTCTCTTCTAGGTTGAAACTAAAGAGAGACCGAGATAGAAAAAGTTCGAGGACTGCGGCGGAATTAATGAGCGAAAATAGGGCTTACGGTGGACGCGAACAGCAGATGAAACCTCGTCGATATAATTAATCCACGATAATTGAATCGAATTTTTAAACGGCTTCAAGCGTCAAACGTTACAAAAGAACCCGTACGAACGCCGTACGTGTCGATATCATTAGCACACTAATGAGAAGTACAGATGAATTAAACAATCGATCCTTAATTTGCTCGGCCGCGTTAGAAGCATCCGTATGAATCCTTGTTCGACTCTCGGAATTAAATACGTTCTTATTGATACCCCACCGTTCGGTTTTTGCCCAACCGTTTCAAATAGGAAGATTTTATAGGCGGAATTTGTTTTCCAATTTTTCCAATTGTTTTATCGAGTTTAACATACCGAGAAAAATTTGCCAGAAGCGTCTGTCGCAAGAGTGTCAGGGGAGTTCGTAGTTCCAGGAAGAATTTCTATTAAGAAACGATCGCAACTTTCGAACGTTAAGTATCTCTGTAACGTCAGTTCTCGTTTTCTTCCACCGAGTTGTTTGCGCAGAGGCAGGGGATGGGATTTTTGAGGTTAACCCGGAAACACTTCGAAGCATCCGTCAGCTCGAAGACCATTCGACAGTAGAATGGTTAGTCGAAAGGTTCCCGATGAACCTTAATTAGTTTATTGCTAGGGATTACGTTCTGGTCGGTCAGTGAAAAGCCTTTTTTTTTTTTTTTTTTTTTTTTTCTTTCCCCTCCTTTCCAGCGTCAAAGGCTGCAGCATTTCCTGGTACCTTTTTTGTCGGTTGTTTGGGATTTTCTCGGTGGTCGAGATAGTTTCACTTGCATTGAAACGCGGTGAAATAAAAGCACTCGACAATAGCGTCTCGGCGTTGAAAGACCATCGCACGTAACGTCCCTTTACATTCTGAGAATGCGATTTTTATAAGATCGATCTAAGAGGGCATGGTCGTGATACGAATATCGACGCTAACGCGACGAGTTCCTTTCTTTTAATTTCTTTGTTTTTTTCTTCTTTTTTTCTTTTTTTGTCTTCGGTATCTTCGATATCTTCGGTATCGAGTCATTTTCATTATCCACCAATATTTCCTTTGCTCGAAATTCGACTAACCCTACATTTCATCCGTTTCTTCTTCGATCTCTTCATTACGGTATAGAGATCCCTTGCGTCAGAAAAGCGCGACAGTAAAGTCGAAATTCAATCAGTCGAAATTCGTTAGAAAATTGAAACAACTTCAATGAATCAAACGAATCGTTGTACCCGCATCCGAGACTCGTACACGAGTATCATTCGGATCAGATATTCCGTTTCCCAGTCCTTGCACTTCCATCGAAAAGAAGGAGAATGTCTCGGCTGTTGGAACATTCGAAGCAGCCCGTATCTCCGTGACGTATTCGATCATAAAAATGTATAGTAAATATTTCAAAGTAAATCGTCCGTGAGAAAAGGAATTACCGAAGCCATGTGTGTCTTGCTGCCGCCGCCACTTTTGAAGTTTGAAAAAAAAAAAAAGGAATGGAAAGAAGAGGGGAAACAGAACGCTGGAACGTCGTCGACAAAGTAGCTTCTACGGGTAAAATAGTTCGCCACTCCCACGGGATAAGAGGGACAAGGAGCAGTGGAAAAGTCGAAATCCCACCCACTCTACTCGGTTTCAGTCGCCATTACAAATTATTCGAAACCAGTTCTCATCGAGGATCGAGGATCACGAATCGCTCTTGCCGGGTGTGTCACTTCAACGCTCGTTTCGCTAGAACGGAGCGCGGCCTTCCTAGACGGCCTAGAATAAGATCGTTGAAGCTCCTTATCTACGGTTGAGAGATTCCATTGAAAAACGATCCACTCGACGAGAGACGGGACCGCGTAATTGAATCTTTGCTTCGACTTTCTGGTCTCTTCTCTCCGTTTCGTTTCAAAATCGTGCAGATGAAAAGTAACAGTCCGCTCTTACGGGACGAGGAGAGCTTTTTAATTTTTAACCGCGGAAGACGATCGACGAGTTTTCGAGTCTCTGCGAGAAGCCTCCCGTATCACGGCATCGACGCGTTTTCTGAATTAACCAGCTTGCTCGAATGCTAACGCGAAACGTCCAAACCATCGATCGTTTTATTATTCTCGTCGATCGAGTCGCCCGAATTCGAAGCTAACTCGAACCGGGCCTAAGATTGAGAGAGAGAATTGGTGGAAAAGTTAAGAACGCGGGTACATTCCGGAGAAAATGAAGGAGCATTGGATGAAACGGAGCGGATGAAAAAGGCGCGCGCGAAGAAGTAGGATGGACGGGACGTTAAAAAGCCGGTTGAAAAACGAATCTTAAAAAAAAAGAGGAGGTGAGAGAGCAGCGAGCAGTAAAAGGATGAGCGACTGGCCGTCGAGGAGATCCCGCGAGTAGATAATTGTGTAAGTGGATCCCGTTGCCCGTGTTCCTGTGGCGAGGCAGCTCGAGGGCGGCACTGACAATCAGTCGAGGGATTACTCCCCGTGGAAGATCGGATGAAACATCGAAAACTGCCGGGGGATCGTCGCCGATCGTTCGTCCAAGGTACCCGCGGAGTCGATGAACAAATCTCTGCGAAATGATCCGCCATAAATTTCAGCCAGATTCTCTGCCACGTTCGATAAATTTTTCCTCCGAAAGAAAAAACAAAAAATCCGCGTATAAGCTAACGCAACGAAAACGAGGAATATCTCTGTTCTTTATTCGATCGTTAAACATTCTTTCATCCCGTCGTTCGGTAATTTCAATTTAACCGCGGTCGTATCTATTAAGAAAGGAATCATTTTCATAAAGAAAGAAAGAAAGAAAGAAAGAAAGAAAGAAAAAAAGAAAAGAAATGTCACTAGGTAAAACTGAAGACTAGCCGAGACTAATTAGAACGAGACGATGTCTCGAAACGTGTAACAAACGTCTTTGATTAACGGTATTATAAAGAACACGACAACGCGAGACAGGGATACCATTTCCGACCGTGTGATCGATGGTCCTCTCTGATCGTCAACGTTGAATCCAGGATGCACGGTCCGCGCGATGCGCGATGCACGCCGCAAGCCATCGAAGATCGTCGACGCACACGTCGTTGCGTCGTGCATAGTATACGAGGCAACACGATACAGCGGTAGCATTTATGGGCATCGCCAGCGTGAATATTTATGCGGGGACCATTATCGTCTACATAATAGCGGGTATGGCGAACACGGATAAGCGAGGCTCTCGAACCTGACGCACGATCATTCTCGTGCTCTTGAGTTCTCTCGCGTCTTGAAACGAGATGAAGGCAGCAGGGCCGTAGCGAGAACGATTCCACCATGAATATACAACCGGTACGTCTATTTTACCTCGATCTGTATATGTATATATACAGCTGACGCTGTAAAACTAAGAGAGAAAAACTCTGTCCTAAGATCCGTTTCCTTCGCGTAAAAAGTGAAAACTCTATTCCTTTCGTTATCTCCATCGTCGATTCGATCGACGTTCTTCTGTTTGTGTTCTTCTGTTTTGCTGGTAATTGCTGGTGATTTAAAAATTCCGTGATACTCGAGAACTTGATAGCTTTACGAACCGGTAATAGTCCATTAATGCCATCGACGATTCGATTTAACGTTTGCGTCCTTTCTCTTGACAGGATCACCGTACATTTAAAAATCCCGTGATTCTCGAGAACTTGGTGCTTTTCTGTACGACGATCTATCCTAGTCCTCTAAACGGACGTCGTTCCCTGTTCAGCTCCAAAAAGGAGAAAAGAAAAAAAAAAAAAAGAAAAAGGAAGAAAAAGAACATCGTCCTTAGCCAAGACCACGAGGTAGAACCATAAATAATTTCTCTCGTATCGAAAATCATATTTCACCGGTTTCCATGGTAGAAGCTGCGTCGCCATTTTCTCAAAAAACTGGCTCCAGCTCCGGTTCTCCATATCGTCCGCTGGTTAAAATGGAATGGACTGGTATCGGCGAGTGCTTTGAAAATTTAATCCCTTCTACGGTCCTGAAAACGCCCATAGTGGCGGCTGGTTGGAGAACTCCGGTGCACCGCGGTTGGTATCTGTCCCGAGGAGATACGAAACGCCCATGGTGTTTCATGGTGAGCGGCGTAAGGCCAAGATCCTAAATCACATTTGACTTTGGTAATAGGATTGCTTGGAAAGCCTAAACCCTCGGGGAATGAAATCCGTCTGATAGTAAATCTACCTCTTCCTAAATCCCCACCCTCGCCCATCACGCTTTTTCTTCGGCGGATTGAGCGCGCGGTTCAACGTTTCCACCCGCGCATTCCACGAGCGTGGAATGTCGATGTTTCACGGCGGACACCGCCGTGTCCCTATTACCTCCGAGATGAAAGACATTTTTCGGCTGCCTGAACTCCTCGCTCAATTCTCCCTTGCTGGCCTCGCGTTACATTTTTCTTTTCTTTTGTTTGTTTTTTTTTCTTTTTTTTTTCTTTCTTTCTTTTTTTTCTAAATATTTACAATGAACACGCGGCCAAGGATTTCGAACGCGAAACAGTGAAACAGTCCGATCTTGCCGTGTAATTTTCGTCGTTCGTTAGAATTCCTCGTTCGTTTAATTCATCCCCCTCTTGAGTCTCTCGCGCTCTTCGGAATATTTAGATCGGGCGCAAAGTCGAGAGGTTCAAATCTGTTTCGTTATCTTGTTCCGCGTATCGTCTTCGCTGTTTCGCGGATCGCCGAACGTACGAAGCAAAATGTTTTCGGTTGAAAAAAGACACAAAGAGAACAGCGACGAAATCCTCGGAGTCGGAGGATCCTTTTCTTTCGAACACATAAAAAATCCTTCTATACCGGCAGGAAGTGAAAACAGGATGGAATGTAGGCCAGCAGGTCAGTTTTTTTCTCGACGAAAGAACAAACGATACCGAGCAAGATGTTTCCCGGGTGAAGTAAAATCGGAGAACGGCGAGAAGAGATCGAAATACCGGGGAAAATCCAAAGCGAACGGGAGAACTAACGCGATCCAGCGTGAAAGAAAACGTTTCCGTCGCTCTGAGAAAGAAAGCTAATACACGCTTCGTGTGTACACTTAGAACATCCGTGTTATCCTTCGTCAATCCGACGACATTCGAATCTGACGATCGTTCGTTAACGCGGAGCAACTGAATTTACGCGAATTTACTTCTCCGTACGCAACGAAGGGGACAAAAAGATGCAACAGTGAGTCGACGAACAAGGTATGGCCACTTACCGCGACACGGTGACACGGACAAACAAAATGGAAAGAAAACGGAACAAAGAAGACGTTCACCTCGTGTGTCGGACGTATTCGTTCGCGAGACCTACAACGTCTCGTTTCACGTGTTAATAAATAGCCGGGTTATTACCGGCAAGCTAATTCCTCAGTCACTCTCTTCATTTAACGAAGCCAATTATGAGAGGCATAAATGTAAGCACTTAATAGTTGTATACACAAGCGCCACGCGCGTGCAAAATCCCGCTGTTAGACGAGAGTATAACGTCGTTCTGATTCGCTTCTCTCACGACGTTTCATCTCGATATCTACGTAAGCGGTGAGATAACTTTCGCTGTTACACGCGTTGATTGGTTGATTTGAACGACCGAGAACTGGATAAATTCAAATATCTGTTTTGCATCCTCGCTCGAATACCTTTCAATCCTTAAATAATGTTTAAGAAAGTTCGTGGAGAAATTCCGTAGCGTGTATCTTGTAAAATGTTCACGTAACTTTGTGAAAATTCGTAAACTTACGAAAAGGCGCAACCGCGATTCTCGTCGATCGAAGCGACGGGGAAGAAAGAAGATCGACGCCATGGCACAAGCGGAACGTCACGGCGAAATTAAAATGATCGAATACTGTTTGCGTATCATTCGTTGGACGGTCCGAAGCGAGACTGGAACCGTCGTGACCGGGTTCACAGTTAAACAAGTGCTCCGCTTAATTGCCGTCATGATACTTTTATCGTACGTTAATTCCGTGATTGTCGTTACGAAATCAATTTGCCACGATACTTGAGGCCTCGTAAAGTTATTTAACGTGTATTATAAAAACAGCGTGCTTGCGCGGTCCCCCTATTGCGACGCGGCAGTTTTCTTCGTCGATTCCCGGACACGGCCATGAGGCATCGTAAAATTCCGCACCGTATCGACTTGTTTCGTTGTTCTCTTCCGCGGTTCTAGCTGCATTTCACTGGATTTACGGGCTCGCATAATTCCGATAACCACGCGACGCGTTTTCGTCGCGGGACAAACTTCGTCTCTCGGAGTCGCGATATTTACGAAGAGAGAGTACTTGTTCCTCGATTCGAAGCATCGAGAGACGTACCCTCGATCGGAGAAGCTGTCGCGACAACGAGGTGGATAGCTTCGCCTTCGATAATCGCCGTTTGTAACACCACGATTTGCATTCGTAGTCAAGTAACATTCGTATAAATAGACCTTTACACGCTTTCGAATACGAGAGACCTGCTGTATCTTCCTTTCTCTTCTAGCGAATAGATAGTTATAATTTAAATATCGGCGTTGCTTCGCCTTGTTACTGCTGCAAACATTGATTCGTTAAAACGCTGCGAAGATTATAAATCTTAGTACCGTCAATGTAAAATTCGTGACGGACAATACGGAAACAGAAAGGAGGGATAACAGGTAAGTAACGTGTACGAAAGGAAAAAAGGTTAAGAAGAAAGTACCTCGATAGTTCATCGCGAGCAGCCAGCGTATACTCGACACGAAGCGTCCGTTGCTTGAGACATCACTGGCACCCAACGCGAAGCAACGTCGATTTGCCTTTTTTTTTTTTCAATGGTTACGCGACGGAACTGCGAGACGCAATGCAGTTACACGTATTGCCCGCGAGAAACTGATCGTTTGCAACGGCTTCGAATCGTTCGTGGTCCGAGGGCCGTCGCCGGTTATTTGTACGACGAATTAACACGGCTCGCAAACAAATACGCGGTGCAGCTTTAAAAGCTCCGTCGCGTTCGTACCTTTCGGTCAACCTTCGCTGCTTTAGCCTTGTTGCCTTTTTTCCATACGCGCCGTCTCCGAGTGGAAACGACGCTCGTGAAATTCGTCGAACGAGGAAAAGCAAACATTACGGCTACTTCGTGACTTGAAGTGCGACGTTGCGTGGAACATCGATACCTCGTACTATGCGATATCTTCTAACCTGTACGTATCGAAAGAACGACAATTTTTATTTGCTATCTAACGTGGATCAATTCGTTTACATCGAATATCATTACTTCTATCAGCTTTAAATCTCTATGAAATTCTCTATGAAATTCTCTATGAATAAAAAGGACGCGTGTAAATTTATTAACTCGAAATTTCGCAGATAATATAACTTATAGGATAAAAGTAAATATGTCCGACTTACGTCCATCGATTCTCGATCGTTTGAAATCGTCGTAAATCTATCCAGGTAAATCTAACCAACGAGACGTGACACAGTAAACGTGGATAAAACTTGATCCGCTGCGGCTGCAATCAAGCTTTGTTTACGTTTATCACTGTCTCGTCTCGTTGGACAGACTGTACGTATCTTCGAAGGATTCCAAAGCATTCTACAACACGGTTACTGTTGCCTTTTTTAGACGATGGTAACGTAGGTAGCACGCGTCCTACGTGTCTGCCCTCTTGCAACGATCCTCCCAAACTTCGGTTCTGCGGAACGAACAGTCGATAATATAGATCCCTAATACCTTTCGCAAACTACGCATGTATTGTCTACATTACGGCGCGTATTTTCACGAATAGGGCACAAATAAAACGAGTAAAGATATAGAGCATAGTTGTAGACCTAGCGTGCATATTTATCCTACGTGAATTAAAATACAGCCAATGAGAGAAATTGGAGATTTTTTTCATCTACGTTGAAATATACTCGCACATTGTAACACCATGTAACGTTATTATACATCGTTAGATATCAGATATCAGACGTATCTAATATGTTTGATCGTACAAGGAATTTTGTATTAACTTAATTTACGTTTAGATATGTTGAGTCTTTCAGAAGGTGTTCAGAAACGAGACATTCCTGCCTGTGTGAATACCAAATGCTTTTTAAGTAATCAAGCACAAAGGGAATCAAGTTAAATTTTAATATTAATTTAATTACAATGTTAGACAAGAAAGCTCTCTCGACGACAGAGTTACATCGAGTATTGATCTTTTTAGAACGCGCTGTATGGACTCTTTCAAAAAAAAAAAAAAAAAAAAGCTGCAACGTTCTCTAAGGGTTGTCGGTTATTACCATTCATAAAATGTTACGAACCGAAAATATCAAATCCACTCGAATATGTTAGTACGCGCAAGCTTTCTGGCTTCTTCTCGGCTCGGCTCCAGAAAACAGTGCGGTTTTCTTAACGCTGTCTTCGTTGCAATTATTCACGTATATTGCGATTTACATACAGGATACGATGAGATCCGTTCCGTTCGATAGAGACGTTTAAAGATCAAAGGATCGCCGGTATTTCTCGTTTCCTGAAAAGATAAAATTCATGAAGTTGATCTTGCTGGACCAAAGAGATCGACCTACTAAAACCGCGATAGATAGATAGCGCGATAGATTTGAGAAATTCAATAGAATGCCGCGACACGATAAAACGTTTCCTTATTTGCTTAAGATATTCTTATTCATTTCACGACGCGACCATGTTCCGTGCAAAGGCCTTGCACAAATAGTAACGAGGAAAATTTATAAATAACGATAACAGCCCCTCGACCAACAAAACGCGAGAAACCGCGATCACGATGTAAACTAATCTCCATTGGTGTTAACGTTTACGATCTTCTTGCGGGTTTTGTCGAATACGCTGGGATCCCACTGGATTTATGAAGCGATGATTGATGACCGGCTCTGGACAAGCATATTCTTAGACGGGTGAAAGCAATTGCTTCGGCAACATCTCTAAACTTGATTACCGTAGTCGCGAGCCGTTAAAGTGCGAAAAAACTACAATGACAAGAGTTCCTCCGCGCGCTTTAAATCTGCAACGAATATATTTGTACACGCTTTTCATATAGACGCTACTACGGAAAAATTACTACTATTCTATCCTTGAAATATAGCTCGTTTTCGCAAAGTAATTTCCTGTATCTTCGCGTTATCTTAAATTTATTCAAAAGACGAAGAAAGAAAGATACACGAAGCTAATGAATAAAAATAAGGAGTAGAGAGGTCATGTGCTCTAATAAAACGTTTTGCAAACGAGACATCGGAAGAATAGTTATCGCGGAGGAAATACAATCGCGAAATACCGTAGCTTATACGAACTTACTTGGAGAACGTTCACTTGCCATTCCAATGGACGAACAGTACGATAAAACACGCGATCGATGTTTCGAAAGAAAGGCGAACGTTGCTCTTTATCGGTCCTCCGGATGGATCGGTCGAACCAACTGACCGATTCAGCAGCTGTTACCACATCGGCAGCGGCGTACAGAGGCGACGGTTGCCAACCCGACGCTTTTAGGGGAGACATATTGGCGGACGTTACTGCTCGAGAAGAAACGCGTTCTGCGATCGTTTCCAAGGAAACAGAAGATATTAGCGTGTAAAGAGGACCGTTATAAACTACACGCTTCCGTCCGACATCTTCTCCTTGATCCTCGCAAAGTCCCTGCCCTCGCATTTTCCTCGATTTTCGTTCACAGCTGTACGTCACACAGAGGACACAGCGTGTCATTTGGACAGGTACCAGTTGGTTGTTAATCGCTCAACAAGTCGACCGAGTTCGACGTCGAGCGTTACGAATTTTTGTATCAAACGTTTTTTATCTCGTTGATAACGGTCGCCTGTTGCAACGTATACACTATGATTATTTATCGTTCTTGTCAACCATAATTCAACTTTGAAAACTTACTTACGCGTTTTTCCTCTCTATCTTTTTTAACTTCCCTTCGTCGTGTACGTTAAAAGTCACTTGTGGTTCTTGATAACTCGATCCTAATGCAATATTTACTTCGCATTTCGATCATCCGCTCAGGTAGAACGTCTTTTCTAATAAAAATTCTCAAACTCTGTACGACTGTCCAATTTTCTTTACAGGTAGAAGAATTATAAATTTCTTCCACGTTTCTCGGATATTCTTACACGCCCCGACTGCGTTCAGTTCCAGCTGCACCTCTTCTTTCAATCGGAAGTTTTCAGAGTAACCGTCATATAGGTGCAATAAAAACGTAACTCCGACGGTCCATTCATCTAAATCCTTTGATGGAAGGAATTCCACGTCGCGATACTCTACCTGTACCTCGAAGAGCGCATCACCGTATTTATATTTTAAAATTTTAGCTACGGCTTCGTCTCAGCCCCGTTTTATTATCTTTTTTATCTTTTTTTTTTTTTTCAGGGTACGTTTTCGTCTTCGATTCTACTCGGTACCAGTTCGCTTCGATTCTGCGGTTGAGTTGGACGCGCGTTGTCTAACGTTTGCTACGCCCAAAACACCAAATGTACTCACAATTTTTCTTTTTTTCTTTTTTTTTTTTTTTTCTTTTTTTTTCCGTTTAGCATTTATCGCGTGTGATCAGTGAAATGTTATTCGTCAGCGACGGTCTTTTCTTCGATTCAAACGGCGATGTCTTTTCACCGGTCAGGTCAACATGCACGAAAGTTTGTTCGAGCAACCGAGTGAGAAACGATCGCGTACGTTCTACGACGAAAGATCAACGTGTTCTTAAAAACGTAAGTCGAATTATTGATCGCCAGTAGGCTTCCGTTTCGACGCCCTTTAGGGCTAGTTAAACATTTCTATATCGCCTTAACCAGAATAGGAAATGGTAACGTGACAGGGTGCTTTCATTCTTACTTTTAATTACATTTATCTGAAAATTTCTTGGAGAACAAGCCTCGTAACTCGTAAGTAGGTGTACATCGCCATTTCCAAGCAGCCGGGAATTATCGAATTTTCCATAGGGCTTTTCGTCTCACACGCCCCTGGACCAACATGGCTGCTCTTCTCGTGTATCCATGGTAACACCCTTCAGCTTTTGATATAATTCTCGTGAAACGCTCACGCTGGGAACAGAAGGGGCGGTACGAAAAGAGGGTGAAACTATCGCGAAGGGTGTGCTCGAGATAACGTGGCCGACTGACGTAACGCAAAATGCTTTCTCCTCGGCGTCAACCATTAAAAGCCCGATCGCGTGTATTTATTGATTTATTTGCAATTCAATGAGACGAGTAATCGAAGAAACGATATTGAAACGCGACGTCTGACACCATATGGAAACGAACGGTAAGATTACAGGTGTGAAAATTCGTCGGAAAAGGAGATATCGTCAGACGGATAGGTACAACAGTGATGTGGGCGTACGTTATTAAATTAATTTTTAATGTTCTCGGACGAAAAGGGAATTTATTGGCGCGTACAGATTACTCGCTCGGTATGTCTACGGCCCTCGAGTTCTCTGCTGGTAACGCTCGACATAGTAGTACAGACTACCTTCTTCTTCTCGGACATGAAAAAAGCGAAACGGAATTGACGGTCTTTTTCTTTCATTACGATCTCTATATATAGCACATATAAAGAATGAAAAGTTATGATATTATAAAAAGTTGTGCCACCATGTATATAATTTAGAGCAAGTTGGATAATTTAGTACTTCTCGTAGTGACCTATGATCTCTTAAATTATCCTTTGTAATGGATTTCGCATTGAATCGTTCTCTACAGGGAGAACACCCATCGATCCGTTTAATCATTCTCTAACAACGCGTTCTCCAAAAAAGCAAGCAAAAAGTAGCTCCGTTACATTAAGCATAATGTTGTGATAAGCATCGGGACGAGTACGATCAAAAAGTCTATTCATACTTTTCCCTTGCTAAATAGACCATCCGACAAATGGATGGCCAGAACGAACATCGTTTCCTCCGTTTGGAACGCGACGGATAACGGAAGAACATTTCGCGTAGCCAGGAATTTGCAATTGAACCGAGTTTATTGGACGATAAAGGAAAAACAGCAAACGGTGCGTTTTTCAAATGATAAAAGCTGCCGGGTGGCCAGATAAAAATCCTCCGAGTAGTATCGTAAAACGTACCGCGAACCCCTCAACGGATCATCAATAAATTCCGGTCTCTCGAGAACGCCTGTAAACACCAGTCTCTACCATTGCGACAGTAAAATTATAAATCGACAATCAGGATGCGGTATCACGTCATGCACGCGCGAGCGCGTAATAATTCGTCGACCTCGATCTCGATATAAGATTTTATTCCGCAAGAACATTTGTTTGTCGCGTTTACAAGAGGACTCTATGATCGCGTTGTATTCGGAAATTTATCTTATTCGTCTCGATTTATCGGTTATCATTTAACGAATACTCTTTCACGATCGTATCTTTCGTTCGACTTTCCCAGCGTATCGCTACTCTCTATACTTTCATATTTAATATTTAATTTAATGTTTATACTTAACGTTTATCTGCTGCTTCGCGCGAGTAAATTCATTTGCGCATACGCAGCTCTAAATCATAATAGACATCTGCATATGTCGGTTATAATTCAAAACACGATTGTCCTCACGAACATGTCGCGTTAATCCGCCATGAGAGTGAGAAATATTTGGCTTACGCTGGTAGAAAATGAAAAGTATAGGTAACCCGTTAGGTTCTCGCAAATCACCATTTTTTTTTTTTTTTTATTCTAATATAATCGTAATTCATTTAAGATATACGTACGTAGAGACATATTTTATACACGATCACTGTAACGAATCCAGGTATAATATACTTGGGAGATCACGTTTTGTCGAGGAAAGATATTGGTCGGAAGCCGCTGTAAAACTTTTATTAGGGCTCACGTTGGGGAGAAGTCACGACAGGAGGACCAATGACGTGTACTCCTTCGGGGGTTGCTACCGTGAACCAGATGGTTAATCGCAAATCGTAAACCCCGCGATAGACCAATGAGAGTCGGCTTGCTCGCGACTCAACTGCGAGACTACCCTCGCTTTTCGAAGCCCGCTCGTTTCACCCGTAATGGCGAGTATCTCGCAGCCGATACGTTTGAACGACTTTCATCAGTTGTTAAGTAGCCTTAAATTAATCTCGTAAAAAAAGAAAAAAATAGCTACGAAGAAAGACGGTCGAAGCCAGATTCGTTACATGGAAGAATAAAAGATTTAATTTTGACGAATAAAGTTATTCGGAATGGTTCGAAAACCAAAAAAGGGTAACAATATTCCAATTTATCTCCGTGTATCGTTGTTGATAATCTCGCACGATATTCGCTAAATCTTTATTAACGATTTAAATGGTTCAAGTTTCTACTTATCTATGTCTAGGGAAATGGATAATGTGTAAGATATCAGTCTGAATTCGTCGATCTTGCAATGATTCCTGAAACAAATTAAAAATACAGAAAAATCAATGACATTGTATAAAGCGCAACTCGATTTTCAGTAAGGGAGGCTCAAATATTACTTTGCAACTTACCCCCTCTATTTTCATTGATTATCTTCTCTGAATCATAGAATTCTATATACGAGAGCCTTTATTTATCTCGCGTACTTGGCATTTAAGTACTAAATAACCGGACGTGGGTAAAATTTGTACTTCCTACAAGTCTGTAACATATTTATTTATAGGATTAGTAGATTAAAAAAAAACCGGCAAGAAACGAGAGGAAGAAATATTACGCACAAAGAAAATATCGCTTTACCAAAGTCCTTGAGTTATCAGGAATTTGACTTCGATTAAATTGAAATGTCAAAATGAAAAGAACAACAGATTATCGCATGATTTGTTTCTTAACGGCCAAATGACTTTATAACAAACGATATCTATTACAAAAAGCCTGTGATAACTACGTTTATTCTACTTTTAAATTAAGTCTACAACAACGAACATTCGCTGTTATCGACTTCGGAAAGATGAACTGAATTTTTATTTATGTCTTTCGAATACATTAACAGCGTCCAAAGTATTATACTGTTAAAAAATAGGATCCTACTATAGTATCCGGGCTGCAAAACATCCGGGCTAGAGTAACATTTCCTACGATTTTGTAGGATCGCTGATGCCAAACATGAGCGTCGTTTTTCACTGTATGGTTTAACACTTTACATGAATTTGAATCGCGAGTATTGGATTAGATTCGGATCATCTTTTAATTTCCTCTCACTGTGAGACGACTGTGAGGTTACGCAGATTCCTAACGTTAAGACATTGTTTATAAGGACGAATGTTGAAAGTCGTACAAAAGATCCGCGAAAGATCTTTCGAAAATACGTTCGAGAAGAGAAACCGAGACCTAAAATTTTGCAGTCTGGATGTTATAATAGTAAATCTAAATATTTTAGCAAATTAAAATCTTCCAACCTTTCTTAACTGCGTTCGACCTGTATCAATCCGAAACTTTATTTCGATACGATTGACGTGTATACTCGTCGCGTAAAATAAAAGGTTACCATTTACTATGAAAACTCAAAATTTTAGCAAAAAAATAGTGCAAATGACATTTAATGATATATTATTCCCTTTATACTTCCTTATACTATGCTCCTTATACTATAAAAGAAGGATTGAAAAAAAAGTTTGGAAAAAAAGTTTGGTCGTTTGATTATTCTCTTTGGTATACTTGTTATGCTCCGCATAATAATATTGCTTTCTATAAATTGAGTTGATTATTTTCCCCAATGCGTCCTATTTCCTATTCCCCGAATTGTTTTGCGTAGTTTCTTATCTTTTGGCAATTTTTAAGTTTCTAATAACAATACCTTTTCTCAACAATGAGTTGTTAATTTTTTATCGAATAAAGATGCGATCCTCCCTTGTTTTGCTTTACCTTTATCACAGAGTTTATAATACGAGCATTTACCCTGCGGTCGACGTGTATACTCGTCATTGCTCGATTTTATCTGCGCATCCCGTAAAGGATTTGTGAAACTCAACTCCGCGGTTAACTGATTAATTACAAAGTTAATACATTCATTTTTGTGCGAAAAGTAAAAAAATACCGTTTTTTTTTTTTACAATTTCACAAAGAAGTAATTTATATGCAGCAGGCGAGTACACATATATACATATGTATGTGGTAGAAATATTATTTAATCTTACATGGTTGTATCAGTTAGTTTCTTAGCATCCCCAGTAGGAACTGTGTTACCGTGAACGGGAATCAAGGTTATTGATTGATATTGTAACAGCTACAAATGTTGCTGTCGCGTGGCCCGTCAATTTTGAGAAACATATATGAATTAAATGGAAGAAAACAGACTGGAGTGAATCTTGAACAGATTCGTAAATGGTAAATATGTTATATAACCTCAATTCGAAACGAGGTTAGATTTGTGCACTTCTGTATTTACCAGAAAATTTTCAATATTCACAATATATTCAGAAATATAGAAATTATTCACATACCCATATAACAATATGTTGCACATATATAATTCATGTGTAATAAATATACTTAGAACGTATCCTCCTGCCTTTAAGAACTCATTCAAGAAGCGCACTTAAGAACTCATTGTGAATTCGCTGTCTCAAAGAAGTAATTGATTTAAATTATAAAATATTAACAGTTGGGCCTATCGTATGGTGACCAAACCTACGACAGGATGGGCAATAACATCTCAATGCGTTGGTGGAGTAGTATGGTGGTGGATCTTTTGGAACGCGTGGCATGATTACGATCATATTACTGTAAGTAATATAATTATCGTTAGCATACATTATTTGAAAAGCTATTCTACAATAATTAGTATCTTTTAAAATACAAGATACATAAATGAATAAGTCTCTGTATTTAATATATTTTACTGCATTTTATACTATATAATGCACACGCATACATTTTATACTTCGTGCTAAATATTCAATTTATATTCTTGTATATTTAGGGTCACTTCCCCGATATACGTCCAATAGAGTGGTCTGACGAAGATTTGGGAATTCCACCAGACGATTAGATAGACAAACAGATACTATTCTGTACTAAAAATATTAAAACTTTGACAATATGTGTCAATGATTTTGTTGTATTTAAACATTGGATTACCACCATGTTAGTACTTGTATATAATAATATGTTAAACATATTACTTATATATGGTAAATTGACAGAGAGAAAGTCTGTCTGTAATATGTTTCTAATAAAGGTATCATTTGAATCGTATGGCTGAATGTTCAATTCTTCGTTCATTATTATTTTATTAACAATTAGTTCATTGACAATTCCTATATACGTTTACATACATTTGTAAATGAACATTGAAAATATAGATTTATATAAACTTCAACGATACGTAATAAAATATATACATAATATTTTTAATTACGTGTTGGCACTTTAATAGATACTGTCTTAGTCTCGAGATACTCTTTTAACCCTTCTGCGCCACTAAAACATAAAGTTAACAATGTATATCTTGTTTCGAAGACTTTTGATTAAATACTGACAAACTTACAGCTCACGACCTATTCCCGACTGTTTGAATCCTCCGAACGGAGTTTGAGGCGTGATAGCGTCGTAACAATTTACCCTGTTCAACGATAGTTTTTTTTAAGTAAAGTTCCATTAAGCTCTGTCAAACATATATATGTATATATATATATATATATATAACGAATACAGAATTGCTATGAAATCTTTACCATACACTTCCAGCTTGTACCGCTTGTGCAAATATCAAAGCTCTATCGATATCTTTACTAAGAACACCAGCAGCAAGGCCATAATTTGTATTGTTTGCACGTTCGATAACTTCGTCCATTGTTTCAAATTTTAAAATAGATTGAACAGGTCCAAATATTTCTTCTTTTGCAATTCTCATATTGTCAGTCACATTTGAAAAAACGGTAGGCTTAAATACAGATTAACATGGTCGCACAAAACAAACAAATGATATAAAAAACATTCACTTAAAAAATTATACCTTAATAAAATAACCAACATTGCCGTGACGTTCTCCGCCAATTTCTAATACAGCTCCTTCCTCTTTTCCTGATTTAATTAAACCTAAAACTTTATCAAACATTTCTTGATCAATTTGCGGTCCCTGTTGTGTTTCAGCATCAAAAGGATCGCCGACTTTTGTTTTCGACGCTAATTGTTTAGCGTAAGCAACAAATTGATCATAAATTTTAGTATGTACGAAAGTACGTGAACCGGCACAACAATTTTGTCCATGATTCGCAAATACTGCATTATAAGCAATTTCAGCTGCTTTCTCGACTAGAAGTTAATGTACATACTTATTAATTATACTTATTATACTGTTATATGTTAATAACTTAATAAGTAATTTATCAACATACTGTCAACATCATCAAAAATAACCAATGGACTTTTGCCACCTAGTTCAAGAGAAACACGTTTAAGATTACTCTTAGCAGAAGCTGCCATTATCAGACGGCCAACCTATAAATCATTTACCAAATGTTAATATGGCTTTGTGTATTAGTATAAAAGATTAACGATGTGTACAAAGATACCTCTGTAGACCCAGTGAATGCAACTTTTTGAATTCCTGGATGTTCGGCAATAGCTGCGCCAGCTGTTGGACCATAACCAGTAACAACATTTATAACACCAGGTGGAAATCCAGCCTCTTTAGCAAGTGCTGCGGCATAAAGGGCACTCAAAGGAGTTTGTTCAGCTGGCTTCAAAACAATAGTACATCCAGTAGCCAATGCTGGACCCCATTTCCATGCCAACATAAGAAAAGGATAATTCCAAGGGATAATTTGACCAACTACACCAATTGGTTCCTTGCGCGTAAGTGAAACAAGATTTCCATCTAAATAACAAATATCGTACACGAGCATTTATGAAACACAGCTCATTCACTCACAAATGTTGAACATACCTGCTGGAATAGTGTCTCCAAAAATCTTATCGCACCAACCAGCATAATAACGAATTGTATCTATGCTGGCTTCTATATCAAACACTGCATTTGAATATGCTTTTCCATTATCCAAGACTTCAAGAGCAGCAATATATTCCAAATCCCTTGTAATAAGATCCGCAAACTATATACATCCAAATATTACAATTGGATATAAAAATTTTAACATAAAGATTATCAAAAATATTATTCAATTATAAAACAAATAATATACTTTGTTCATAAGTTTCCCGCGAGCAGACGGATCCATATTTCGCCAGTCTGATCCTCTACTAAATGCCTGACTTGCAGCTGCAACCGCCTTATCTACATCTGCCTACGTCAAAGAAAGTAAACATTTAAATATTTAAGATAGTCTAATATTTGATATAAAAAAATTTTCATAATACAATGAAGATTACAAAATTAAAGTATAATACCTTATCACCTTCAGAGATATCTGCAATAACAGTACCGTCTGCTGGGTTTATAGTAGGAAATTTTTTACGACTCGCTGAATCCGTAAATTCATTATTTATAAATAACTGAAAATATGTGACATTAATGTTAGTTAATACAAGTTTTATTCATCTATTTCAACATCTACGATTACTTGTCAGAGTATAAGATACAGACTACGTATGTATAATTTTTGTAAGATACGATTAAAGGTTACGTGTTTCTCCTTATGAAAATTAATTCTTATATGTTCTACGGCTAAACAATTTACCTGAGTATATTTAATATCCGGTATTTTACGACTCATTTCTGCAGATGTATCTCGTCAGACGTACTCAGCATTAATCACAGTACTACGAGAAAATAATTCAACGTATCTGGAACAGAGCGTTAAATACTGCTTCTTGTTTTTATCAAATATTATCTTGAGAATGAACCTCTTAACTTTATTTGAACTCAATTAACTGCATACATGTGTATTTAAAGATACGAAATACTTATCACAAACGAAAACAATATTTTACAACAGACATGATTTATTGTTACATATTTTTGTTAAAACGTTTATCTATTGTCTTTTATGTAATAAATATTTATATTACCACATATATTATTTATATTGTGGTTTTGTGAAACAAGAGTTAATTAAACAGCACAGATATTTGAGATAAGGTTACATCAGTTTAATCTTTTATCTTAAATAAATGTGTACACGCACATATTTATACCGTGTACCTATATATATATATATATATATATATATATTGATGTTCAAACACACGCGATTACATATTTACATACAGTTACAATATTTTCTGGTAATCTACAAGGTATAAAATTATCAAGGTATAACTATATTAGATTATATAAAATCTCATTATTTAAATTGATAAATCAACGTATTTAAAAGAATACTTTTTCTGCTTTATAACACATTTCATATTTCACAGAAACGATTCATTTATACAATATTTTCAATCATCTTTCAGTAACTTTTACCAAAGATCATTACCAAAGTCATTTGATTACTGGACAAAAGGAATACTTCGTTACTACGGATTATTAAATCAATAAATTTCGCACACTTCTCTGTGGATATATTAACAGCATAGTTACTGCCTTACGAAAATCATTCGTAATAAAAAATTATATTTTGTGTTTGTATCAATGCAATCCCGAGAGCTGTAGAAATTTATTAGTAATTTATTAGGGAAGAAACATTTAACATGAATACTGAACAAGATTCGACTAAATTGGACGAAGTGCAGGATACGGTAAATTTTACTTTGAAATAACCACTTGTGTAACTCTTATATTATTTACATGAATCGAGAAAAGTAATTGATTCTACTATTTTATTTCAAATGAGTTTCTTTTTCTAAAAAAAAAAAAAAAAAAAAAAAAAAAAAAAAAAAAAAAAACTTATATAGCCTTGTCCAAGGATAGATTGTACTAAAAAAAAGCGACGGACCGTCTCCTCTTTATCTTCCTCAACCAGGAGATGAGCTTCCGGTGCAACCAGAAGAACGAATGGAAGCGATCGGTCCATGGGCAACCGGTCGTGTAAATTTTACACCTCAAGATGGTTTAACGGGAGTTAGACCAGTTGTTGATCGATACTCCGTAACTAGCTTTGGAGCACCCCAATGGAGAGCTCATAATCAGAAATTTTTTAAACAGTCGGATGAGAAGATTCAGGAAGCACAGTATGCAAAGAAACCTGTACATCGTTGTGATATCTTATAATTATTAGCTCGAATAATAATAAAAAGCATGATATTTTAGACTTGCTATAAATAATGCACAACGATGTGTCGAAAGATCGTACAAAGAAGCAGATAAGATACAGCTGAAATCGACAGATAATTTAAAATATCGTGCAAACGAAGTATATCGTTGGAAAACTGAATTGGAACATTTAATACTTGATATCACGAAAGAGATAGAATTATTGGAAGCTGAACATCGACGAGTAAAGCATTCTTTGTCACTCCTTACAGTTCCAGAATCTATCGCTGGCGAATTCCTACAATTACGATCAAAACGACTGGAGTCTGACCTTATCAGAGATGAAGTGGAGGAAGAGCTTAGCAAAGTTAATATCGTTAATAGCATAGCAAATGTATAAAGAAAACAAATTTGTGGGAATAATATACGTGTATTAGCAAATACATATTAATTGTTATAGGAGGTAGCACTTTGCTCAGAAATACGCGATTTACTTTGTAGAACTCGGGAACATATAGAAATGCAATTAATCGAATTAAAGGCTGCAAAAGTAAGAATGGAGATGGATTGGACTGATAAAACTGATGCTTACGACATCGATTCTCGCAATATACAATTGAAAAATGATTCTCCCATTATCTTGTGGAAACTTGGGGCTACAAGATTTTCGGCAGGGTATGTATCAGAATTAATGTTTTGATTTACTATTAGCATCAATTTAGATTAGATTTTGAAATATGCATAAATTATTAATTTCTTTTCGTTAGACAATCGACACCCTCGAGTTATGAACATTACACACGAGAAAGTTTAACTGATGCAGAAGCAGCCAAGCAGAGGTCTGTAAATTTAAGATTTAATTTGGATTCTACATACAAGAATTCTATTAAAAATCTCCGAGATCAAGCGACTCGTGTGGATCTGGTTTTAAGTCAAAAGATTAAACTTACTGAGGATGTTCGTTCACAATTAGAAAAGGAACTACTTCGCGTAAGTTTAAATTCATTGCGTAAAACATTACCTTATCGTAATGATAAGAATAATACTTTTAGTGTTTACACGAACTTGCAAATACTGAAAAATCTATAGAAGATCTTCGTCATTCAACAAGAGGATTGGATTGCGCGATGAAAGTAGCGCAAACAAGATTAGCGAATAGGTTACAACGACGTAATGTAGAAAGTTGCCGTGATACTTCCCAATTTGCGTAAGTATCTTACGCAATGAGCCATTATATATTATACTTGATGAATATAACTAAAGTTGAAACGTTAATCATTATAAGATATATGAATTTAACTACTTACTTGTAACTTTGCACAAAACATATTTATCGTGAAGTATGCTTCATTTAGTTTGGCGGAAGAAGTGAAGTTACTTAATGAACGCACATCAGCTATGTTAGCGGAGTTAAAACGAGCCGAAGATACGCAGGCAGGTTTGGTAAAAGCGAGAAGTGATCTTGAACGAGAAATAATCGTAAAACGTAAAACACTGTACATAGATAAACAACGTGGGCAGTTGTTACGCTCATTTTATCCTTCAACTATTTAATCGTAAACTTTATATTCTGAGGTTTTAACAGGCTTGATAGGAACACAGCAAACACGAGTAAGTTTATAAATGTATTTTGGAAGTATACACGATTGGTTCACGCAAAAATATGATAGTTCTGTAATATTTTTCTTTTAATATTTTATACAAAAATGAAAAATATATGGCCTGGTTGGTTACCTTGGGGTTTTTATGTGATGCTTCTTACATTTATGTATAATTAAATTAAATGTTACACATTTTTACACATATATATATATATATATATATATATATATATATATATATAAATAAATATAAAATCAGTTTAAGTTAATGATATTGCTCTAAAATTAGATTAGTCACAAGAAGAATATGTATAATCACAATTCGTCATGCGGCTGTATATAATTCAGTACAAATTCGGTAAGATCGTCTAAATTTCGAGCACCATTGTATTCAGAAACTTTAAGCCCGTCACGATATAAATACAAAGTTGGAAAACCATCTACTTCTTGTTCATTGCATAATTCTTTACTTACATCGAGAGTACAATCTACTTTTGCTATTTTCACATTGTCGTTTGTTAAGAATTTTCTTCCAAGATCTTTCCAAATAGGCGCTAAACGTTTACAATGCCCACACCAAGGTGCGAAAAACTTAACGAACGAAATGCCGTTTTCGATACTATGTTTAAAGCTTTCGCCAGTTAAACTGAGTACAGTACGGGTTGTACTGTCTAAATTTTCAGTCTTAATGTTAGCTTGGTCGTTCCCTTTCTCGAGCATTTTTGATACATAAACTTTAAGCTCCTCGTGAGTACGTTTCCCAGTATATTTATCCACCTAAATATTCATACATACCAAGTGTTATTGGAATTAATTTTCTGTAAAAAAAAAAAAAAAAAAAAAAAAAAAAAAAAAAAAAAAAAAAAAAAGAAGAAGAAGAAGAAGAAGAAGAGAAGAAAAGAAAAGTAAAAAGGATCCTTAAATTTTACCTTCTTTCCATCTTCGATCCAAAGCAATGTTGGATATCCTTTTATATCAAATTGTCCACAAACACTACGATATTGTGTACAATCTACTTTAGAGATACTAACATAATTATCATTACGCAAACTATTAGCCAATTCCTCCCAGGTAGGTGCTAATTTTTGGCAGTGGCCACACCAAGGTGCATAGAATTTTACAAAATGATAGCCAGTAGATACATGTTTATCAAAAGTATCCCCTGTTAATTCCAATAAACCATTTACTGGTTCAGGAGGTGTTGGTGCCTCATCTTCGCTCTAACTCAGAAAATTTAAGAAAGCAATTGAATACTAAGATTCGGCGTTATCATCATACATTACAATATAATATATGTGCTTCTTGTAATTACTTCCAAGGATATACCCAGCTGAGCAGTAAGAAAAGATGTTAGAGACGGCAAATCCCTTGTACCTCTGAACTTAGTACCCTTGGCTTCTCCAGCTTTAAAAAATTTTAATCTGCAACGTTAAAAACCCTGTGGTTTATTTTTTTTTCTATAATTGTATACTTATATATCGTACAATGTCACAGATATTTCGTGGAATACATCTATATCGCACATACGTAGGATAACCGGTAACATCATGTTCTATGCATAAACTATTATCTGTGGTACAATCTACTTTAGCGATTTTTATATTCCTATCCTCCAAGTTTGACATTTTAGCCAATTGTTCCCATGTAGGTTCCAGTCTTTGACAGTGACCGCACCTAAAAAAAATAAATATTCTTTATTGTAAAGGCTACATAACACTGATATCAGTGATAATATTATTCCAATGAATTTACAAATATATAGAGAAGCATCTTTTTTTATTTAGAAAATAGAGTAAAAGAATAAGATACACACCAAGGTGCATAAAACATGATAAAATGATTTTTCTTCTGAATTTCTGTTGAAAAATTATCTTTAGTATATTGCGTACTAGTATGTATATGATCTCCTTGTTCACCGTTAACTTGACTCAGCATAAATATAAATAAAAGGATATGCTTTTTTAACATAATAAAATTCGATGAACTCGCACTCATATCGATGAATAATTAATATTTTGCTAAATGATTAAATATTTAAAAATAAATATGCCACTATCAGAGGTAGTAAAAACAATAATTTAAAAAATCTTCAGCGTTGCATCACGTATACTTTTGAGATTACAGTTTCAAGACGATTTCACACTTTAAGCAATTCAGATTTTTATATTGCTTAAATAGTAGTACAGACTGATTTTCCGTTATTTGATAATTTTAACAATTACTTCGACTACACATTAGCTTCCACACTCCCACACAAATGGATCGAAACCGCCGATTCCGCCCCCATTAGATAATAATACCATCCTAGTGGCAACATTTTATCTTAAAATTCCTATAAACGCTTCTCTAGTACTGTGATTGAAAAATTTCCTTTACTGCAATGGCTCTGTTACAATTCATTACAGGTGTCGGAGAGGAAATTTTCTCTCATCATTTCGGTCATTAATGATTATTCGTTTCCTATGCAATGTCAAAATAGTTATTTATTTATATTTTAGTACATAAGGAAGTTAAATTTCTACAGTACGAAATAATTAAAACAACGATTGTATTTATCCCTAATCTCTTTGTTATATCAAATAAAATAAACAATAGATACAAAAGATCGAACTCGGTAATAAGAAAAAAAATTGTATTCGATACTGGCTATTTTCTCACCATATATGATTATTATATGATTTACATGTCGTTGTCATACAAAGTGGGGGAACATTCATGATTAAGTCATCCCGTATCGAGGATATCAATGTGTAAACAATGCGTACGTGATTAGTACAATATGAGTGGCGTAAAGAAGAAAGCTAATCATTTAGCAGTGTTTAAAAGACGAACGAGAAATGACGATAATGCCGAACTGTCTGAAATTATTATTATATCCGCGAGAAGGAGCGGAAATTTAAACCTCTCATCGAGAGGTCTATTTACGGGTATCCATATTATTTAAAAATTACATATATAAATGTTATTCGATGTCATTCAGACGCTTGATATCTCGATGCAGTAGTCATATACTATAATGTGCATGTTTGTTCACACATCTGTATTACATTATAGTTTCTATAATTTATCATTTATCCATTGTTCTTTTATTTATCGTGATAGGAAATAAATTGTACATTTGTTACATATACAAGATATCATTTTCTTACAAAAATATTATGCATTTTATTCAATATATATATATATATATATATATCATAAAGAAAGTATTATGTTAGTGATAAACGTAGTCAGTTATCAGCTTGACGCTTTTTAGTTGCAAATCACTTTTTAATTTCGTTACTGATAAACAATAAAGGTTTTATTCATTACATGTTTGGACCTCTTCCTATTTTTGCACCCATTTATATATGTAATGCATGAAATCTGAATCATTAAACAAATGTTATATATATTATCTTTTCAATCTCAATTGTAGCCATGAAACTACTTGTTTATGTCGATTCATAGATAGCTTTGCATGTTAGATTGTGAATAATGCAATAGAACAGGCAATATTTACAGTATCATCGTCAGACTATCATATGCGTATCAAGGTAAGTTATTTTTTTAAAAGTGTCATATTTTATGTTTGATTGAAATCCGTGTTAGTTAAATTATGTTAAATTATGTAACGAAATCTATTATAGTACCTAATAGAGTATGGAATATAAATGATCTAACTGAAGAAGAAATAAGGGATTTACATTTCGAGCTTGATTATGTACAAGAAACTGAAAGGTGGTGGGAACAGGAGCCACTCCAGACATTGGACTTAAGTTGTAATACTATAAAGAAAATTGATCCGCAAATAGAAAATTTAACAGAGTTAACTACATTATATGTAAATGTAACCACTTTTATACGCGAAGAAATTGCATATATATGTAAACCACTATGCAATAAACTTTAATCTTTACAGCTACACAATAATCAGTTGGAAGATTTGCCTGCTGAAATAGGAAGTTTAAGAAAGTTGAACATACTAAATCTATCAAATAATAAATTAGAGAAATTTCCACATGAATTTTATAAGCTAAATGAATTACACGAATTAAATTTGAAAAATAATAGTATAAAGGAGCTGGATCCAGCAGTTGGAGACTTTGTAATGTTGACCTATCTGGTATATTATAATAACTTATTTATATATATATATATATATACCCTTAAGACAAACTTGTATACTTGATCTTCTGAAATGTTGCACACGTTTAGGATTTATCATATAACAACTTGATTGAGTTACCAATTGGAATGGGATATTTAGTACGGCTAACTTCCTTGGACTTAGGTCATAATATGTTAAAGGAATTGCCACCTGATTTAACGAACATGAGAGGTATGATTTACAATAATGTGTCTATTTATATGATTTGTTTATAACTTAATCTTTTTTTATCATATGTCTAATGTATAATGTCAGTTTCTTAAGAAAAAAAAAAAAAAAAAAAAAAAAAAAAGAAAAAAAAAACACAGTTTCACACTGCTTCTTCCTGTATGACATAAAAATTTAATAAAAAGTACACATATTTTTTGAAAATAGCATTACAAAAGTTAAATGCAAGTTATAATCAGTTGGAAATGTTGCCACCTCTGGGTGAATTAAGGAAGGTAGAAACAGTGATGTTGCAATCAAACAAATTAACAACATTTCCTGATATATCTGGTTGTATACTATTAAGAGTACTACACTTGGCTGATAATAACATTACTGTACGTACTATTATATGCTGATCTAAGCATATATAGTGATTATTTATGGAGAAATATATATATATATAGCTTATAAATACGCATTTCAGTTATATACATAGAGAAAATTCTCAATGCATTTAATATATCTATAAAAAGATATACTGTTTAATTTTTGATAAAATATTATAATAATTCATATTAATAACAACATTATATGTAATTAAATTGTATATATAAGGGACTTTTAATGTCTATTTTGCATGATTTATAGGAAATTGATATGTCTTGTTTAGAAGGTGTAGGACAATTAAAAACATTAACATTAGGAAATAATCAAATTGAAACAATACCAGAAGAAATAATAAAACTGGTGTACCTAGAAATTTTCGATTTATCACACAACAAACTAACACTGTATGTTACTTTGTATACACTATTATTGCTATATGTTACTTTGATGAAATATTTTCGAAGTAATATCTGTTGTGTTTTATAGAATACCAAAATACATTGGCCTACTGCCTAATTTAAAACAGTTTGTGATTGACGGGAATGATGTACAGAATGTTAGAACCGACATAATACGATGCGGCACATCTCGAATTTTGAAACATATAAGACAACAGGGTATTCAAAGTACAAGCTTGGATGTGAAAGAGCACGTGGGAGCGGATACCAGCACAAATATTTATCCAGATAGGTATCTGATTTAATTAAATTAATATTTACTGTAGTGAGAACCATTGGTGGCAAACTATTTCTAGTTAATTTGCTATACTTAGGTATACAATGCAGAGTACAAAATTGCTCAGTTTGGCTGGGCAAAATCTTACTGAACTACCTCAAGAAGTTCTTGAAAATGCATGCAAAGCCGATGTAGGTACAGTGGATTTAAGTAGGAATAAGCTGTCTATCTTACCTGATAAATTATGCATAATTGAAAGAATCGCCGATTTAAAACTGACATCTAATCAACTAACGCATATACCAGAATGGATCGGTGAAAAATATAAGTACCTACAGATTTTGGATTTAAGCAGAAATCTGTTACAATCACTTCCCGTCAATCTTGGCTTGCTTAAATATTTACAAGAACTTAATATCTCCTTTAACAGGTATTGTACGCTTGTATGCAGTATGGTAGTACGCACTATTTATCTTTCATATGTAATAACGCATATTACATGAATTACGTTATTGCATTACAACTTCTGCTTTTACAATATATATTCACACACACATAAGTGAAATCTCGTTAAAACTTATTGGTATATTATACAGGTATAAAGAAATACCAGAATCTGTTTATGCTATAAATTCCTTAGAGATATTAATAGCAAATGACAATTTAATTACCGATATTGACGTACCATCTTTTCAAAAATTGCAAAAACTTGCGACATTGAATCTTGCTAATAACAACATTGGATTCGTACCGCCAGAACTAGGCACTTTGAAGAACTTAAGGTAAGTCGAGATGAATAAATCGTATTCATTAAATACGTATATGAATATTATATAACATCAAGTTTTTTTGTTTTGTTTTTTTTTTGTTTTTTTTTTTTTTTTTTTTTTTAGGAATCTATCTTTATCTGGAAATTGCTTTAAACAACCTAGACAGGCGATTTTAGCGAAGTCTACAGAAGAAATCCTAGCATATCTTAGAAACAGAATACCTCAGTGAAATTAATAAATTATTACAGAAAATTGGAGCTAAAAGAAGAACTATGAGGACATGGATAAGGATACAAAAGGACACGTGTGTCAACAAAGTTATATGCCAACTACATAATGTTATTGTAACGACAAATTCTTAGATAAATTATCTAAAATAAATTAATTGATTTTATATTATGCATTATTTAATTTTCCTGCGCGATATAGAAAGAGTATATAATATTATTTAGCAATATGTATATTTTGAGCTTGTTTCACGGACAAAATATACAAAGATAAGCTACAAAATGCATTCTGCGTTATAATCACGGACAAAATACATATGATACACTACTTTCTTTTCGCTTATCCCTTTTCCGTCTGTATGATATAATTGAAATTTTCCGGCCCAGAATACTACTTTATTTCAGACTGAAAGTTATGCTTTCAGACTAAAAATTTAGTTTCATGCTTTCTATCTATTAATCGATTTTATTTCATCAAATTAAACGTACATTAAATGTCTGAACGCAAGTATCCACGTTTTAAATGCATAAATTTTGTTCATCCAAATTAATTAGCTTTAATCAATTAGCTTACGAGCGTTTACGTTTACTCGTATTTCGGATTTGTTTTCTTTTTTTGTTTTTTTTTTTTTTTTGGTCATAATTTGTTTGTTCGGGGACATAAATATGCTCATTACTGAAAATATATCCTTCTCAGAAATTTGACAATTGAAAATTCGTATGTCTGTACGTTTGACCAACTGGAAGGTTTCCCCGTTTCTCGCTAACTAAAGTTCACTGAGCAAACCGCGGCGGGGCGCGGGATGTCATTTTAGTGAAGAAAGTCGATGTGATTAGACGTTTGTTTATGTTAATCCGCGACAGGCGTTGTGGTAAGATATCATTGTCTCTATACTGTTCATAATTTTATAGTGATGAGTCTTTTCATTCACAGCTATATATCGGCTTTATCGCCTTCGATATTGATGGTATTTGTTTATCTTCTGATTTTGCATAAAATTCCCTATAGGGATTATCAGATCAGTCCAGACGAATCCAAATATCGATTGTTCCTTCAGTCATAGTTAAGTGTGCGATTTATAGTTAAATAACGAGATCAGGGGGATTAGTTTAGCTTAAAAGTTGCATTTTTGGCGCGTACAAATTTCATATTTTCTTATTTTCAATAGACGATCCTGATATCGTTAAGAGGGGGTTATTATTAGCGCCTCGGTTCTTTTAAACAACCTGCTTGATCCTTAGCAGATCTCGAACTTTTATCACGAGGACTGTATTGATAAACGGTAGAATGTGCGGTTCTTTCCGAACAGGAACTCTTCAATTTTGGTTTCGGTTTGCCTTTTCCGCTGGATGCTCGTCGAGCAATGTCCTCGATAAATCTTTGATCTTTCTCATTAATATCAGCTGTCAAACTGCTTCTTTGGTGTCCTTCTTGCCCTCTGTAATCGCAAAATTGAATAAACAATTCAGGCTCGATTCAATTAGTTATAAGGTTAGAACAGACGCGCCGCCTTGTATATTACTATATCTATTATTGGTATTGGTGCTGCGTGTATTGGTATTTCCGTACGATGATGCCGTAACGTATGATTTTGTTATATCGTGGAGACTATTATAATGCGCGTGCCTTTACGTGCAGACAGCTAAGAACGAACGAGACTCCTCCGTGTCTAGCGCTGAGAAAGAAGCTCGTATCTCTTAACGCGATATTTGAAGCGACATTCTCGGCGGTACATTACGGCGGACGTTTCGCTAATGAAACGACTAAAATGCGGGGAGTGTAACCCGGTTTTAGAAGAGATAGGGGCTGCGGTGCGACGTCCCAGTAAAAAGCGAGAGAACTCCACACGCCATATTATTTGTCTTCTTTTTTTTCTCTCTCTCTCTCTCTCTCTCTCTCTCTCTCTCGCATTTCCCTTCCTCTTGCTTATGCTCTTTTTATCGTTACAACGAATATGTGTGCGTGGTTTTATTTAATTTTCTCTTTTTCCCTATAACCTCGTACCTTTAATCTCAGACGATTATCACACGATTACTCGCAAGAATGAGGTTAAGAATGAGAATGTTCAGTAGCAATTCGACGAGCATAGAGAATTATATTACCTTTGATAGCTATTGTAAATCTTTGCGATCAATTTCTGCAGATATGCGTTATCCTTTTGAGTCGATTTAAATTCTGATTCCTTTTCCTAAAAGCGAATCAATTGGAACTGTTAGATATGCACCTAGTATCTTGATTATCGCGATAATAAATAACTGAAGGTTTGCAATAAAGAGACACTTTTCCAACAATTTGAGTAAACCAATAATTTTCAGATTGGTCTCTTAACTTAATATAGTCATGGAAGCTGTATCTCGTTACAACAGTGCCGATGAAATTTCAAATTGTTTGTTTTACGCACGACGTACACACGAAAGTTTCCTACGGGCTATCGTCGTATACCTTTTCTTCTCTTCCGGTGAATTTAATTTAATTACGGCCGTCTCCTCCTCATTAGTGCAAACCCTTTCGATTATTACCTGCAGCGCGTTTGTCGCAGTTCTCAGCTCTTCGTAGCGCGTGTCAGAAAGGTGACGAGCCGTGATTGTTTCCGTGGTGAGTCGCGTCAACTGTTGCCTATAATTGTGCTCGCGTTCCATGGCCTTGTCCCATGCCTGTTCTCGCGCGATTATAGTATCTCGAAGAGTCTGCATATCTTTTTCCAACGCTTCTAGTTCCGATCTATCGCAATCAGATCTCAATCAGATCGATCCAACGACATCGTTTCAAGCGAAAGCTGTCGTTCGTTCGACGAATACTTACTTGGTGATGACGACGGTGGGTGGTTGTTTCTCGCAACTTTCCAGTTTTCTTTGACAAGCCATGCATACCGCCCAGACTTGAACTCCACGATCGGTCTTAGATACGATGTTCGTTGTCGACGTTCCGTTTGTTCGAGCCATTGGCATTTGCCTTCTCTGTAAAGTCGAAGCGAAATGCAATTTCTTAAAGAAGCTAACCGCGTGGAAGTTCGTACTCTGACTTCTTCTGCCTCTTGTTTCATCCCTTCGATCTTCGATCTTTCGAGATCAAGCTCCTCTCGCAGCAACGTCAGCCTCTTCTCTAGCCTTTTCACTTCGTCCCGTTCCTCTTTCAGTCTTACAAAGGGACCGTACGTTAGAAACGAGGATTATTCAACGCAATCGGTTACGGAAGAATATTTCCTCTCGGTTAAAAGAAAAGAAAAGAAAAGAAAAGAAAAAGAAAGAGAGAGAGATAGAGAGAGAGAGAGAGAGAGAGAGAGAGAGAGAGAGAGAGAGAGAGAGAGGAGAAGAGAATGAGCGTGCGTAAAGAAAATCCAGTTGAAATTCATTGAATACGAAACCAGAATGTCGGGGAAAAATTATAGTAATTGAAAAACTTGACTCGTTGTGTCTTTCAGAGGGCAGATTCTTATTCCGCGTGTACGACCACGTTAAAAGCGTTTTCATTATCACAAATTAAAATTACAATAAAGGTCTTTTTAATTCGACTTCCATACAAAGAGTTTCGATAATGTTGCATTAATGAACGAATTTCGACGCAGCCAACTTCACAGAACACAAATAAAATAAGATCTTCTCTTTGAAATGTAGATGAAAAGCTTGAAGGAGAACTTTTCGAAGAAAGCAGATAGCACATAGAACAGACAGAAGATTATGAGGCTTAGTAACGGTATCGTATCCGATAAAATAGGCTGGAAAATTATTTTAAAATTCGTTGAACGATAGAGAGATTCGTATTTTAAGACGATCGATGTCGATGACGCAAGTCGCAACAAAATGACCAAGCCGCAAAAAATCGGGCTCTTTGTTTCTCAATCGCCTTTTTCATCGGGCGATCTGTGTATTCACGTGCAAGCCGGAAGAATATCGATTGAGGTTGTCCATTGTTCGCGTATTAATACTCACTGAGACGCGAGGGCTTTGTTCTCGGTGATAAGATTCTGATTGCGCGTCTGCATAACTATATTGCTGTCCTCGAGGAACTTGATTTTCGTTTGTATCTTTTCGAGCGTGATCGTGTCCCCGTGTTTCATTGTCTCTTGCTTTAACGCCGGCGTCATCCTTCCGCTTTGCACTCGGGCGTCTCCATACGATGGATCGCCCCTCGCTAACAAGATAAAGAGAGAAAGAAGAAAAATTTCCATTTAAATAAATTGTACGCGTCGTTTCATTGCAGTCGAAGATCTTAATTTCCTTTGACGAAGAACGTTCGTTGTAATTTGTTACGTAAATCGGTTTGTCGATATTCGCAGCCTTCATTATTATGTCCACGAGTCTCACAATATTTGAAACTGAGATTGGCTATTTGCAACCACCTAACACACGAATGAAACGAACATTAATCTTAGAATTATTGGCGATAAAAAAAACGTAAAACTTATTTATGTTAAAAAATATCAAATTTATAAATGTTACATTGCGAGTTTAAATCATTCCGGAAATTATACTGTTAAACGCCTCGAAAACCCGCGTTTCCATGTTTTTCTTGCACGGTTAACCGATTGAGGATTAAATAAACACGAGGTAAGCAAACGTAACGCGTAAAAAACGCAGAAATACCAACATATACATTCCGTTTGTGTGGAAAAAATGAATATTATTTGTGAAAAGCAGCATACGTCGATGACATTTCGAGGGAACAGTGCGTCAACGAGCAACCGATGCCGGGATGGATAATGCTCGCAACATCGAGCCGACATCGAGAAAACGTTCCAAGTATCAAACGGATCATTCCCTTATTCATGGACGGATGCGCGCGTGTACGTTTCAGCCAGAGTTTTATCAGCCAGATTGATCGGCGAACTTTCGTTTTGAACGCTTCGCTTTACCTGTCGTCGAAATTTCGGCGCCGTTTCCCGGAAATTCCAGCGTCCTCCATCCGGCGCAATAACCTGCGAGTACAAACAAAGTAAGCTAAAGTACAGAACGATTAATTCGACGAGTCCTATGAATCGAACCTACCGATTAACTGCTCTTCTAACCTGTCAATCGGATCGTCCATAGATCAACAACTTTTACAATCACGAAATAGAAATTTAACACGACATTATGCTGTAAAAACAACCATTGCTATTATAAAATCCACAACTTCGTAACTTAAGTAGATGCTAGAGTATTCTTTTGCTTTCCTGAAAAATCAAGAATCTGCACAGGGGTTGCTTCTGTCTATGAGCCTCTCTATTTGTTCGTAACAAAAATTACGCTCTGTACATAAAAAGAAAAAGGATTTCTGAACAGAGAAACGATACGAGTTGACTCGTCTTGCCGGTCGACAGGTTGACCAATTAATTGGCTGTACTCGAGAACTTAATCGCCGCTTACGTACCGCTTCTGTAAGTCTCCGGAGTTGTGACTCTCGGCGAGTAAGAGTGAGCCACATATCGATTATATTGGCCATCGAAGTAATTCCTTTCTTTCGGATGGTTTGCTTGCCGATAATGAATACAAGACATCCTTGAAATAAGCTACTCGGGGGATAATGCGACAGATTTACAAGATTTCCGTTCGCCTTATCCGATCGCCTTATCAATCGTATCGCAGGAACCGTGATCCGAGAGGATGTCTGAAACTGAGCCGCACAAGTTCACTGCGTCCGGGATCAACGTTCCTCGCTCCTTCCGTCTTCACATGATACTACGAGCGATCCTCTAAAACAGAACGAACTGGTCTCACGCGCGGCCTTATTACCCTGAAATTTTCTCTGACGGCTCCACGCGCAGTCGATCTTCGTCGATCTTTTGTTTGACTTTAGGTGCAAACTAAAGCGCGTTGCTTCACGTGCCTTGCCGGCTGTCCGTTAATAGCTTTACGTTCTATACAAGCAAACGACGAAAGCGTAGAACGCTAAGATCGTGGTGCACAATTTTTCTTTTCTTTTTTTTTTCCTTTTTGTAGAGGAGAAACGGAACGACAATGCGAAGAATGACAGGCGTTACAGATGTTCTATACAAGTTTGCTTCGATCTACCCACGTGAGATCGACCCACATATCGCGTTGTCCGTTCGATACCCAATTCTCAATAGTTTTTTCATATAGTATAAAAAGATAGAAAGATACAGGTTTCGTATTCAAATCCTAATTAACTAAAAAATTCGTAATGCGGCTTAAACAGCGATTTGATTTTTATTAATTTTGAGTTGATCTTTGTTGGTATATTCAAATTATTATTGAAAAATGGAGTTGCTTCCTCGTTGTAACGTGGTTCGGAGGCAAATCGTGTTAAAAAGACTTCCCGTTTTACGTTTTTACATTATTTAATGTAACCAAGTGAAACGCTCCAGAACTGTCCCATTCACTACGATTCACTATGGCTCGGACCGATGTTTCGAAAACCTCGTGATCCGTCATACAAGACATTCTCCTCTGGAAAGGGAGCTGGATCGAAATTAATTCTCTGGTCGCAGAATCGTGGTGCGAATCGTTCCGCTCGGAAATGGAGCAAATAAGCGGCAATAGAAAGGGTGGCATGGTTCGTTTCATCCCCGACTTATCACGGCGCCACCGCGTCGTTGAATTTTACAGTCGGTACAGCGTAGGCTGTAAAAGGAAATGGTGGAACGCGAAGAAATTTTATTTCGTTTCATGTTGGACGTTCCGCACTTTCCGCGTGATTTGTCCATGTGCGTGGCCCGGTCTCGTAAATTCTTTACGAGTTCGCGGCGCGCACGAAATTACGTAAAACGGGCGCGAGAAGAGCGAACGGAGAAATGGAGCGGTTGCGTTTCGCCGTGAATTAGCACGCGTTTGAGGCGAGCTAATTGCACCGATCGTCGAGAAGGCAATATCACCCAATTGCGTGTCTCTCGCGATCGCCGAACACGGTAATCGAGCGTCATAGGTGAGAAATCATGGGTGAGAAGTGATCCTGCTCGAGCAGAAGATTCATCAAAGCTTCGGGGATTACGAGGATTCTTGACGATTGACGAGACGAGGAAGATGACAAAATGCTGCAGAGATTTATTCAGGGAACATTATCCTGGGATTTAAAAGCGGAGAAAGTGTGGAACAGATTACGCATGGGCATTATGGACGAGTTTATTCGACGATACGTATGTACAAATTTTGTCTGCAGTGAAAATATGAACGTCGTGACAAGCCGTAGTTCTGTTTCTCCTTTTCTAATAGAGTACAATAAATAATTGATATTAAATCGATATTACGATCAAAACGACATTTACAGAGGTTGGGCGATTCATGAAGATGACAAAGTATAAAGATTTATTAACGTACAGCGAGTAGTATAGCGATATCTACGATCTCCGATAATCGAATTAGGATTACTCACGGCTTTCGATAGTTTTCACTTTTTTATTATATCTCAGATTCATAATTCAGGCGATTTCTAATAGCAAGTTTTGTTAATTGCTAAGGTGTTATATATACATACATGTTAATACATAAATTGATGTTTCCTCTCTTCGTTTTGGCTACGTCTCACTAGTCTTTCTAGCACGCACCGTATGCGCACCGTATGCGCACCGTATGCGCACCGTATGCGCACCGTACTTCTATGTCGTTTTATTTTCAGAATATTTTCTGAATTTTGTCCCTATGGGATGATATTATACGAGTTACGCGATCGATGTTCTTCGATAGGATATAGCAACAGTGTGACAAATCATATATATTCATATACATGATCGCCTACGTAATTTCGATGGCATACACGGCAATTTCTCGTTTATTGAACTGAATACATGTATGTTCATACGATTCGCTGCAGTAAAGAGAGAAGTAAAGTTTTCTACGCGTGCCTCTAAATTCGATGGTCAGGAACTGTAAAATTAATGGAGAAATCAAGTTAAGGATTATACGTATACTCGGCGCATTCTGCACGAATGTTTGTTACGACGGTATGTACAAACATTGTGCACGGTGAGAATATTCATATCGTGAGAAGACGTAGTGACGCGTTCGTTATCTTTCATAAATTATTTCTTATTCTTGTTCCTCCTTCTTTTCTTGATAGAGTACAATAAACAACGAACAGACGAATTACGAATACAGCTTCGATCCACTGGCATCTAAACGTAGCGTGTTCGTAACGTCTAACTGCGTTATAAAAGAGCATTTCAACCTTGAAACACGATACATAGTACGAAAGTTCAAGTGATCGATCAAACAATTCTTGCCGTAAATCTTGCCGTTCCGATTCATGGACGGTAATTCTTTTCGCATGTTCGAACGAAGCTGTTTCCATTGCAGCAATTACATTTCAGTTGTGCTTGACAGAGTGTTTGTTCGCAATAGAGAAGCTCGCGATCGCTCGAAGGTACAAAGATGAATTTGTTGCACAACCGTTGTTGTTCGTAGAGATGCGAATCGATACGAGGAATCGCCTTGCTGGTAGCGATCTATCGTTCCCGTAGATCGCTGACAAAATAGCCCGCCTCAAAATAGGGTTGAGCGTTTTCGCGTCGATCGCGAACGGATGGAACACATGAGTGTATTTACACATTTATGATTTCACGTGTGCAGGTATGTATCTAGCCTGCGTGCAAATATGCATACGTGTGCGTGTGCGCGTGCGCGACTGTGAAACGTGCATATATGTATATACACATGAAGCTGCCGTTCGTTCGCCATGTATATATGTACATGTACACTTTGAGCGTATCATTTTCCACATAGGCTGATCAATTGCCAGGTTAATGTTCCTTTCATCCTCTTGAAACTTGGCGAACGGCTTCATTAAATCGGAGTTTATTTAACGAAATGATATTCCTGGTCGCTCGTAGAGTCGTATCTCGCTGTTCGGTTTTCGTTCGCCGCCGTTAGTAAATTCCTTGTACAAATACCGCAAATTCGACGTTGACAACTTTGACGTTGCGAAAGTTTCATTAACAAGACCGTTACGTTTCGCTTAGAGGATGAAAAATATGAGGACCGTGCACGATCTCGCCTAAAATACTGATCACGTAAATGCGGGAATAAGAAACCTATTTCATTCACATTTCTAAACATTTCGGTCTCCTGAATTATGATTCTAATATTCGTTGCATAACGCGAAAATTCGTACTTTGCATTACAACAACGAGTCCCAATTTCATCTCGTATTCCCTTGAATTCTCGACGAAGAAGAGATAAAGGATCGAAGAGAAGATAAGAAAGAAAAAGTTCTATGATGATTCAAGGATTCGTGTGTCGCGATTCGAGAAATGCAGACGAAGCATCGAACATAATTTCGGAGACTCGTAATACTTGCGGTCTCTTCGTCGAAAGCTCAACAGGAGCTGTTAGGCGGAAGGAGGAATATTCTACGTATATGTAATATGAATTTCAGATGCAGTTACTATTGTTCGTTCCTTAAACCAGAGACACCATAACACGTTTTCTGGTGGTGGAGTGTAGCATGGCGATGTGCCCGCTTCTTCTCGAAGACTGGGCCGTCAACGACGTCGTTACTGTTGTTCTGGTGCTGCTGTTCGGAGCACCGGTGCCGAAACAATGATGGGGATTTGTCGCACACCATCCAGAAACCCACGAGATCGCCTGTATGTTCCTACGGAATCAAAATCGTCGTGCCTATTTATATTTGGTAAGTTTTTGCATACTTGCTAATATTCCGTTAAAAAAATTTCCTTTTTTTTTTTATAAACGCATAAAATCCGCGGTCTAGCGGATAAATTTTCCTAGCTAATAACATATCCAAGTTGATGTAGTTTTACGTAATCCATGATTGACGTAAAAGATTCGTTTTATATGCCGAGAATGATAGGAATTATCATTGCAAACAGCGGAAAAGATAAAATATATCGGAATGCTTTGTAATTTTTAAATTTCGAACATCGGAACTAATATTCGATTCTAGGCTCTCTCGTGCTAAGTTCTTCCTCTCTGTCGAGGAAATCACTCGGTTTAAATTCCTCGGTCTGTTCGTCTGAACGTCGAGGCGCGGTGTATTTTATCTCTATCCGTGATAAGAGCATCCGAGGGGGTTTCTGGCGTTTCAGGAACTCACCGTACGGTTTTGCAAAACGACGTGCTGAAGAGACAGTATATAATCGGATTCGCCGCTGAATTCAGAGGTGTTAAACTTTGAATGAAAGTGGCCACGGCGATGTTAGTCTGAGTCTCCGGCACATATCCGTAAACTTGCAGCAGATCGAACACTATGTACGGGCTCCAACAAAGAATGAACACTGAAATATTGAAAAATGAAACATGAACAGAGGTTCGTCTTTGATCGTACATCTGTAGCATTTTTGATAAGAATGTCCATCTTTATCCTTACAAATTAGCTTTGTAATATTGTCTACCTGCGATGAATCGGATCTCGTTGAATCGTTCTTTCAAAGCAACAAAGAAACGCATGAACGGGGGACTTTTAAGGGACGAAGAACGTATCGCAGCGTAGAAGAGATGAGACTAGTAAATCAATTTTTCCGTAATCGTGAAACTTCGCGCGAGATCCTTGCTTCTCCCTTCGTGGTGGTATGGGGATATTCGGGCCTGGCAATCGAGCGAAATAAATTGCCGTGAAATGGTATGACCTCTTTGTTGAAATATGTAATATATAGTAATATCCTACAACGAGAAATTACGACGAAATAAAGGAAACGTATAAACGTAATAAATGTATACGTATAACCGAGTCTTATGTTAAGCATTTCGGTTATGTTAAGGCGTTGAGGCGTTGACGGCGAAATACATCGGAAACAGTGGAGGATAACGACGCGATCTCAACGTTCAGGACCTTTCATCCGCTCGTAAGATTGCCCAACTAAACGTTAGGCTAAGAACGAATCGTCAGAAACGTCATCGAATGTTTCACGAGTCTTAATTTCTCTTGTCCGTCAGCTGCTGAACAACTGGTAGGCGATCACTGTCCTGAAATCTTTTCAACATTCCCTTCCTTTGTCAGATAAAGAAGTTCCACCTCTGTTTCTCGCGATTAACTGTCATTCGATAGTTTTCGCGAGTGCATAACATTATCTTGAATACGCGTTTGTTAGATTTGCAAGTTTCGATCGGTAAAATGAACGAACTAAAACAATATCACTCACTTCCGCGTTAGAACAAAGTGGCAAAGGAATCCTAAGGCTCGAACGTACTTCTTGAGGATCCCTTGTCTCGGAACGGACCACACAGAGTGCGCGAGAATAATCAAAACGCGTAAAAGCTTTCCCAGATTTGCATGAAGGAGGGCATCATTCTACGATGCGCCCTGCTTGCGGTAACGAATGAACGCCTTTATTGTTATATAGAGAGAAACACCGAATGTCTATGAGTTTGTTGAACTCGGTCGCAACAATGCTTAAGCATCGCGTGATCGTGTCACGATCAGTAGTGAAGAGAAAAAAGAAAAAAAAAGAAAAAAAAAAGAAAAAAAAAAAGAATCGCGAGAATATCGCGTTAAGCATTTTCAAATAATTTCTTCGATTACAAAATATCGCGATCTATATCGTTTGTTGGTGTTCGTAGGAAAGATATGGTAATATATAGTGGTGTATCCCACTTGAACAGTTTCCTCGGTTTCACAGCAGCGCGCCAAAGGGAGTTGCGTGAACAGAACTCGATCTCGTTTGATCGGTTCCGCTGAGAACGATCTTCGTCAGCTAAAAAAGAAGAAATTTTAGCCGAGACATCTTCGAGAAACGAATCTGATTAGACCAGGCAATTCCTGCTACACGTAAACCCGTTCCCCCGAGAAACGATGGAAAGAAGTCGGCTGCTTTGAGCGAGGCAAAGACTCGGAGCCTCCCACAAATACAAACCAAGTTGTCATCTTCTCCTTAGGATCTTTAGTTTGGTTGCAGCGAAGATAGTTTCGTTTGAACTTTCACACTATCCATCTGTTGCCAGTTTTCGAAGTCTTAATTCTCAATCTCACTTTAGTTTCTACCGAAGGAGGATTTTGAACCTTTCAGCATGATCATTCGTGAAAAATCACACACGTCAATAACGTGTGATATTCTTTCGTATCTTGCTCGAATTTGCGAAACTATAGGAGAACACGATTCGATCGAATGCGAGTAAAAGACCGCAACAACAGTCTCGAAACCATTCGACGTCGCATTTGTCGAATTCATAAGAAATTATACTTTCGCTTTCATCTCTTTCCGTGGTTAATTTAGAAAATTACCACCGTCAGGAATCGTTGTGACTGGAAGAAAATACTCGAAAAACGAACAGTTGTTAACCATTGTTGACAATACGCGAGGCGACACCGGTTAAAATCGCGAAAGAAAATTCAATCTAAAGGATTCCCTGCACTCGATATCACGAGACACAACTTTCCTTAGTACGTATCTCTGAGCAGTGATTCGCGAGAGAAGTCGGAGGGAATTGAGACAGAGGTCGAGAACCATTTTCGCTTATCTCTTTAGCCGCGAAGCCTTTTTACGCGGTGCAAATATAATCGTACAGAGAAAGGGCGAAGCAGGGATGGAGAGGACGTTACGTTTTATCGTAGCCGATTAAACACAGTTTCAATCGTTGGACAAGTTTGGTCGTTGCAAACTTCGACTACGTATGTTCGTTAAATTTTTAATGCCGTCGTATCGGACGATTTACGCGGTTAACGAGTTCGATCGTATCAAGAAGTTTCAATTATTTATCGTTGTACCTCTTACTGTACTGGATTTCGGTATTCCACGACGTTAAGAATTCTGACACGTAATTTCACGGTTTACCTTTTCGCGAACTGCTCGATCATGTTCTAGCATACATTTCACTAATCAGACGTCGCGAAAGTTCGGCATGACCGAAAGTTTCGCGATTACCCTCTTTTACGCGACATAAATCTGTCGTTTAAATACGCCACGCGGATTTGCAGCTTCAAATATACACGGGCTCGCGAAATTATTTGAACACTTGTACACGCCTTTTATAAATACTATATAAGTACTTTATACGAAGTATAAACAAACATAACGCGTCTCATTATTGAGCTAATGAAATTTTTAAATGTTTTATACGATAATATATATATATATAGCGCGCGTATAATACGAACGTCAAAGTTCTCTGTCGTGAGTGTCGAAATACTTTCCCGAGTAACGATACTTCAATGAGGTAGATAATATTTCGCTTTGGCTTTCGCGGTTATAGTTACAAATTCGTAGAACTCGAAACATGATTTCGTTTACTCACCGAACACTATAACGAGAGTCATTTTGACCGTCTTAACTTTAGCCCTGGGAATGAGTCCTCGGGACGATGCTCTCCTGGTGTCTCGAGTAGGTCCCTGACGCAATGCCCCTCCTTGCGACCATATAGTAGCTACGATCACAGCATAACAGCCTCCTATTATCAGAGTAGGGGCTATAAAGAGGGTAAAGCTGACCAGGCTCATGTAGATCCTCCATTGCATAGGAGATCCCAGATCTATCCAGCATTGCGTCTTCCCCTGGTAAACGATCCTGCCGATTATACTCGTAGTACGACCGATTTACCAAAACTAGGCCAACGGTGTTCGTTTGAATGTATAATTCTTAACGAGATGCTACGAAAGAAAGTTCTGCTTCGAACTGCACGCTAACGTTCGGTAAAATCGATTCTCTTTTTACAGAACGTTAAACGAGATCGGGATTAAAGATTTAAATCGCATGAAAACGTTTTCCGTCTCCGCAATGTGTTTCCCGAGTAACATAAATCGCGAAGAGAGAGAGAGATAGAGAGAGAGAGAGAGAGAGAGAGAGAGAGAGAGAGAGAGAGAGAAGAACGCAGTAATCTGTTTGCAAATATATGATCGGAGAAACATAACGGAAACGAGCGTAATTCCGAGCGTAATTAATAAATAATTCCTCAATTACGAATGTTTCATGATGAATGACAAATTACCGTATACCTGTATGCGTTTTTCCTCGTACAGGAAAATAATCGGCACGCTAAACAATGCCGACAAGCCCCAGGCAGCTACCACCAGAGCCCTGGCTCTCCACCCTGCGATTAAAGTTGAATTTCCGGTCTTAGGTCGATTTCGCGTGGTTACAGAAAGGGTAGGGCGATGCAATTCTAGGGGAGAGATTCGATGTCATGGCGCATTCGGTGGTACGAGGGCATACGAACAGATGTAAAGTTCGCGGATCCGTGACTGTCGCGTATCGCCAAGTTTCCCCGTTTTCGCGCTCGTGAAACTTCCACGACAGCTGGCGAGTGACACGGACGAAAAAAGGCAGGAAGAAAAGAAAACGGAAGGAAAGAACGTAATCGTGGGCGATAGCGCAATAAAGGAACTTCCTCGAGAAGCATTTCGTCACTCTAATGCAACAATGCACCGTTATTCGTTGCTGTGAACGCTACAAGGAACTCACGCAGTGATAACGACATCAAAAGGTATACCGCGATCGTCGCCCGTGAAGTATCATCTTGGATTGATACGGAATTCGCATTGTGACCATCGAAAGTGAGTTCGTTGACGTCGCGTCATCGACGACGACGTTGTGGCTCGTAATTACCGTACCCGTAGTCGTTTTATTATTTCGCTGTGGGTTTTCACCTTTCGATCCGCAGCCACCAAGCCTCTTGTGTAGCGACATCCGTTACGTTACAACCGAATGAAATAAAGCAGAAGTAAAACCGTTACGCTTGCCAGTGTGCCGTTCAAGAGCGATCCCTTGGCCAGCGAGCCAGTGGTAAATACGTACGTACCGAGAAACTCCACAGATGCTCGTACAAAAATCGTCAACTAGACAACGGACTTTTCATATTACAAACCCGATTTGCTGTGCCGAATCTCTGAAAAATGCGTCGTCTCGTATGCATGTATCAAACGAATCGAGAGGAATAACGATGCTGATAGATGCGATGCGATGTTCGATTCCCTCCGGCAAGATATTCATTTAAGATTTAACTAAATATTTCAATATTCGGTCGTTCTTAGTAAAAAAAAAAAAGAAGAAAAAAAAGAAAAAAAAAGAAAAAAAAGAAGAAGAAAAAGAAAAAAAAAAGAAAAAAAAAGAAGAAGAAAAAAAAACACCGCGAAAATAGCGCCATATCGGGAATTCCTACTTTCACGTATCGAAGATACAACGATAATATGACTGGTATCGATACAAAGTCTGACGAAACCGTCAAGAAGTTACAGTAAAGTGCAGTATCCTCTCTACGTTCGATTAAAAGTTTGAGAATCATGAATAGACTGCGGATTTTCATGCATTTATGCAGAATCTGAAAATGAAACAATGCACAGAATGCGCATAATATGCAAAAATATGTAAAAGTATCCGGAATATACGATAGTACTTCCTTATAGGGATCGGCAAATAAAATATTCACAGAGATATGAATCGTATCATTGGTACATACTGTTCATACTATTGTATGATATTAAGATCGAACACGCGTTAAATTTGAGTAAACAGAGTCAATTGCAATACCTACACTTATATACAAGCTATTATATACTTACACCTGCCGGTGAAATTCATGGGTCTGGTGATGGCGTCGTATCTGTCGATCGACAATGCGACAAGTACGTACGTAGAACTGTACGTAACGACGGCTTGCATGAACCTTATCAATTTGCAGGCAACGTTGCCCGCGTGCCAGGTCACCGTCGTTCTCCAAATTATATCCGTTAGCACGGATATCAGGCCTACCAATAAATCTGTAATGAGATACCTAGTGTGGAGAGATGATTCATGGGCAATGCTATTATTAAACGGTATCCATCCGACGTTCACTCAATTTGCGAATGAATGAACGAGCGAACTCAACGGTTGGAGAATGCGATCACGTTCATTAACGCTTTTAACGACGCTTTTAAAACGTCGTTTATAAAAAATCGTATCACGGCCAACAACGCGTGGACGCATTTTAAATACATTTTAAAGTCTTTTTCAGTCTATTTTTATTTTTCTTTTTTTTTTCTTTCTTTCTTTCTTTCTTTTTCTTTCTTTTTTTTTTTTTTTCTCTTTTTTCCTTTGTGTGTATATATTCCTGTGAATTTTTACGAGACAACAGCGAACGAACGTGTAACAGAAAATAAACACGATCGAACACACAGATTCCAGGAAAGAGCCAGCTGTTGTGGATTTGAAAAAATTAAGTAAAATTCACGATTTAAATACGAGTAATTTGTGATTCGATGAACCGATTGGTCTCGCCGACATTCCCTGGAAATAGTATCTCATATAAATAACGAATTGCATATCGTGTTAATGCGTTATATTGTTTTAATCGTACAACTTTTACGTACTCCTAGGCCTTAGCTAGGGAACGTTGAGACACATATCTTACGAATAACCTGTGATTTTTCGTGGGACGAGAGAAGAGCCATAAAGAAAGTGGTTTAAAGGATATCATATAGAGTGTTGCGAGCCTGGAAGTGCCATTCGGTTAGCCATAAAAAAGACCCTCGAAAGTAAGATTTCATCTTACGAATTCCCATGCGAGACGATCGGGTCTCAGATCATACATTACCCCTGATATTGAAACCCGATTTGGATTTATCGCCCTATAATAAAGCGGATTATGCGGCCGATTTTTGCCAGCTCGACGAATTAATCGTGGCGGCTTGATACGCGATTGACCACGGAATTTTCTCCTCGGTACATCTTTTATTATATCAAACCGCGTTATATTCTCAAGCACGGTGAGCACTGTTACACGTCTTCTTTCTTACGCTTCTTTGGTGATTTATCGGCTTGGGACGCGCGACAGAAGAATAAAAATTTGCGCTCGAATTTGTGTTTTACGGCGTGCCCTCGCGACTGCACGCGTTTCTTTTACGACAACGGATCAAATGCCGCGGTTGCCCGCTCGTAAACGAGCACGGTCGTTTACAGATTTCGTCGACGCCCAGCCGCCGCCATCAGCTGCTTAATTGCGGTCCCTTCTCGTTGTCACCGTATTCGCATGCAAATGTCGCGTCCGACTTTACGAACCGTTCAGTCGACAAAGTTCCGTTCCCGATCTTTTATTTCACACGCAAGATGAGATTCTTCGCATTGTCCGTCGAATTGTCTCTCGTCGACTTGTTTGTCGGCTACCTACGCGTATGAACGCGTTATACGACTCGTGGATAATTTTTTAAACGCCTTTAAACGACTTTCAGCTCGAGTCAGCCGAAGATCAAAAGCTCGGTCACCTGCATAAAGAGATCCCTAAATTTATCACGTTCCCTTTTTGCCTCGCGATCGACGTGTCTCTCCTCGCGTTATTCCTTAAACCCTATTCTTTCCAGACCGCTCCTACTCGTTGAACGACAAATGCACCGTTTCTCGATCCGATAAAAACCGTTCCGCGAGAAATATACTCTGCAACGACAATACGAGTAAAATACGAACGATTTCGCTCCACTTCTTTCGTTCTCCTTCTCTCTTCGACTCGAGAAGAACGGAAAGCCGAGCTTTCGTTTTCCGATATACAGGTATGTTTGTGCATTTACGAGAGCTGAGCGGGCAATTGCCGCGAAATGGGAGAGTGTTTTTTTACGTTCGTCCATTTCTATGGCATAAAATGCTATATGCGGCAATATTTTGGCGCATTTTCTAGCGTGCAAATAACTTTTACAAGCATCGTTCCGGAAATCTATCAAAAGGCTCGCGACAAATGGGACAAAAGAGCCCATCGAATCGTTATACTCCATAGCCTGTTACCGTCCGATGTTTCGATTGCCTTTTTATTCCTGCCTGCCTTTCATTGTTGCCAGTATAAAAATGTATAAATGGAAGGAAGGATCGGTGAAAAGGAAGAATACAACGCAGAAGAATACGACGGAAAGCGGTAGTAACAAAGTAATGTCCGGAGTTATGGCATTTCATAAGTCAGAGTGGAACAACGAAGAACAAGGATAGTTCGGTTACCTCGCGACGAATGTTCGCTCGATTGGATACAACCTGGTTAGGATAGCGGTGTATTACAGGAATAAGTAGGTAAGTTTGTTTCGAGATGAGAAAACTTCCTGCTTCCTGATTCCTTCATGGCGATCATGGCGATCATGGCGATCAAGTTGAATAATGCCCTAGGGATATCAATTGTTTGCTTCTAATGTACGGTGAAAGACTGTTTTGGTCCACTGGATCGAGAACGCGAGCTCGGATTTCTTGCTTTGTCGGACAACTTCGTTTAACCAATCAAGCTGTCCAGTCCATTGAATTTTTTCTGTTGCCAAGTCTGACATTCTGAAAATCGTTGACACTTGTACTAAGTACTATCGCTGTACAAGCAGTCGCTTGGTCGCCGAACTGTCCACTCCAAGCCATCTCGTAATGGGTTTGTAATGATTATTGGCGGAATGCAAATGGTCTCGATGATGTATCAATAACGTTATTTTCGCTCAACCCGATAACTTATATTCTGCTTTCGTTTCCACCATGATGAATATCCTTGGTCGAAAACTCGATTTTCTTCTAAAAAGCACAATGTCGATAACTTTACGGTTACGGGACGAAGTTCCCTCCGCGCCTCTTTCTACGAAACAATTTCTACGCGAAGCAAATCGCGATACCAGATACTCACTCGTCTAGCTTTTGATTCAATCCACTTCGTGAAAAGATAGGATATACAGTGCAATTTGAGAAAGCGCTTGTACGATGCACGGCATTTCATTTTGTTGTCCAAGGAAAGAGAGGGGAGAAGAAAGGGGACAGATACGGTGGTGGCCGTGAAACGCTTCGAGAGAGAGAGAGAGAGAGAGAGAGAGAGAGAGAGAGAGAGAGAGAGAGAACTAACGGACGTAGGCCACCTTGAAGTTACGACCGCTTGTGCTCGTCTTTGCCTTTGCTCACTGGCGCCGAGCTTTTCAACGCGAACAATGGATGCGCGTTTCGGGCGGATACCGTGAGAAAACACAATACCGGAGGAGGGAAGTAAGGCGGAAAGGAAGGATTCGAAAAGATCGAAACAGGACCGTTATGAGCGCGAGGGTCTCGAATGTAGGGGCCTCGAGGAGGTCTATGACTCGAGCGTCGGATCAAAGTTCGCATAATTAGGTACGTTGCATCTCGTACATCTCGACCAAGCCGATGCATCATCGTTGTTTACGCCAAAGACGTGAAACGCGCGTGTAAATCTTTATAGCTCTGTAACTCGATTTTTATTCGCGGCATGTTTACATTTGGTCGGTGCTTCTTCCCGAGCATCCGATATATTCGCTGCTCTTTTTCAACGTTACAGCCGAGTCGTTTGAAAAACGGGAAATACCGTCCCGAGACCGTGTCAGACTTGAGAAACTTCGACGACAATGTTACAAAAATACACTGACTGTTTTACAACGTGCTTGACATACGACACCGTTTTACATGCGAATCGCCTTCGGAATATCGCTCTCGGTTCCTCCTTTTCTTCACGCGTTCGTTCGAATCGAGTGACATAATGAACGCCGAGTAAAATCACGGACGAAAGAAGAGATATCAGGTTGATTTAGCGAAATTCTGATAGAGAAGGAAGCGTTCGATCGGACCGTCGAATGGCGTTAACGTTGGTCTTTAGCACTCTGCCAGTTCGACGAACGACTGCCTCGTTTGCGCATCGATTTACCAAGCGCAAACTCGCTTCGATCATCGCGTGAACAGAAATTATCCCGTGTAGAGTTAGAACTCGGATGAAACTTTCGAAACGAAAGTGGATCAACTTACCGGCAAACGCTAGCTGTTTGATAAAAAAATCCATGCGCGTCTTACGCCGTTTGCCCCACTGCAGGCCAATTAGCACCGCGATATTCCCGACGACTATCATCGCGAACAGCAGCCACAAGACCGTGAATTGTTCCGTCTGCAACAGAAAGAAAGGGGAACAGCGTGACGAGATTCGACGTGTGGAACGATGCTGCTTGAGACGACGGCCGGTGCTGGAAATGGATCGTCGATGACAACGAGAAGACGTGTATCGGTTAAAAGGCCGTGTCATTTTATTTTCAACCATTCGTTGAACCGGAGATACGATAATTGACTCGTTTCGCGTGGGTTGCACGGCAAAAGCGTCCTAAAACGAGGACTTTTCGTAGGGCCGGCCTGGTCGCAGCCTACCCTCGTAAATCAACGCCTATCGTACGGTGCAGGATATTTATTAGCGAGTATAATTACGAGTAAGAGGAACGTCACCGAGGGCAAAGTTTCACAACGGCGACGATGACAACGAGTCGCGGGGGCTTGCGGTCGATACTCGTTAAGAATTAGCTCCGTCTGCCGGCGGCAGCCTCTTCAACCGACCTTCTAGAACGGAGGACCGATACTCCGAGCCAATACCTTCCTTCGTGACAGGATTATTAAGCGAGCAAACGAGTAATTTGCAACGAACTAGCCGGGATTTAGTAAAAAAAAAAAAAAAAAAACCAATACGGAATTCAGGCTCGGATTCAACGATCTCGCGGTCCACGGCCTGATAGAACGGTCCACAAACTTTCCTTCTGTTACCGTCGAAACGCCAGAGACCCAACATCTAATTACTCTCTTCGACGGTAAGGGTAAACGCGCGGCAAAAAGTTTGAATGGTTTCGTCGATCGAACGAGATGTCCTTTTTTATTTAACTACGTCCGACGTGTGTTGTACACAGTGCACGAAGTAATTTCCGTCCGATTAATTTAAGCAAGGTTAAAGTCTTCTCAATTACCGTTTTTAAGTAGTAAGTAGTAAGTGATATTCAGAGTAATTTCTAGCGCCGACTTTGGAAAGTTCGAAGCTGCGGATGTGATCGTCATCGGACGATGCGCGAAGACGAGGGTTCATTCCCAGTGGTAATTCGTTCTATGTTCCGACGGATATCGGAAAAGAGTTTCCCGTAAATTTGATTAAAATTCCCGAAGGTGTGCGCGCACGCGCGCGAGAAAAAGTGGGTTACGGAAATCGCGAGGTACGCCGGCCCCAAAATTGGGGAAACTTCCGTGTTCCCGATCCGGTTAAACATACCTCTTCCCGTGCTCGATGTCATTTATGGAAAATCGATGACCGATATTATCCCCACGTGTTTGCTCCGTGGCTTCGCGAAATTTGTCCCCCTGCCTTTCTGACAAGGATTCAACGACAGATCATCAGTTTCGATTTCGGAGTACGCCCATGTCGGAATCCAACTGGATGCAGGTGGGTGGATCGTTAAGACAGAAATTTATTGTTGTGGATTCCACAGGGAACCACCTGCGAGTGGCGAGCACGCACTTACGCCGTTTGCACCGCAGCTGCGCGTACGGTGCATCGCGTACGGTGCATCGCGCTGGGATTCATGCACACCGAGCAGGCCCGATTATCCTGCGGTTAAATCGGTTTGCCCACCACCGCGGTCGTGACGTGGCGATACGTTCGTGCAGACTGAACTATAAAGTTATTCCTGCAAATACACGAACCTCTTCCGGTACTTGGTGCAGACTGTGTTTAATCGTTTCGCAATTGGCTCAATCGCCACCGTACACATTCGGATAATTACTAAATTTACACGCTGTCCACCACCTGGTAGCTGGCAACTGTTTGTTTGTCAGTCAAGCTGGAATCAATTGCGCGTGGCCAATTACGGCCAGCGCGAGGCCGATTAACAGGATGCCGTTATTTAGCCGATCCTATCCGCTCATGTTTCGGTCATGAATCGTAAATCAGCTTCGATTGGAATTCGAGACGCGTTCGTTGCACGTGTCTGTACGAAAGACGTTTAATCAACCCAGCGAACTTTCGTTTCTCTGATAAAGCCGCGTGCGTTCGCCAAGGCCAGAAAAACTACGGAGCAAAGAAGTTCGCGTGGCTCTTCCCTGTACATTCCTCTTCTTCGATTAGAACAGAAATACTCGTCGCTGTTCTTTATCCATGAGAATAAAAGGACCGTGGGTGTCGCGTCGAGTAGAAACTCGCTGCTATTTCAATCGTGTTGATTCACGTCGTTCGTTACCCTACGTCGACTACCGTGATTTTAGTGGACAGACCCGGAATCGCACCACGCGTTGCAATTTGTCGCACGACTTCGAAATCCGATCTGTGTAGGATCGTCGAATCACGAGATAATTTATTCGAGACATTATAACGTAATGTAACAATGTTAGGGCAGAATTAGGTTTTAACATTGCGATTAACGGCACTGGTATACCAATTAACAAAATAAATTAATACGTCGACGCATCGAACAATCGGCTTCTCCAGCCGTGTATCGCGATTCGTTAGCGAAATAAAAAAAATATTCGATTCCTATCTATTCGCACAGGTCTATTCCACCGTGATAACGATGAATGCGTGGATTCCGCGTTATCGTCGCGTATCGTAATTTAACTTCCTTACCTCCTGCGTTTTTCATCTACCGCGGTCTCGCGAATGATTTCTGTTCACAGGCTTTGATCGAATCAACGGAATTCGAGATGGTATTCTTGAAGCAAGAATCCGTGGCGTTCTATCGGTTAGAAATTAGTTAGGGATAGTATCGAGAAACGTTGGTAGACCAGGTTGCACCGGAATGGCGATGTTTCATACGTTTCAGCCAACAGGCTGAGAAAAGCGGCCCGCGCTGGCGTTATCCACGCCTTTCGCACGGTGTCTCATCTGGATACGTTAGACTTGGTTTGTTCATTATATGCTGGCATGTAACAGCTTCCTATGGATCCCGGCTCAACTATACAGCTCGACAGTACAGCTTCATATTGCTTCTGGTTGCTTTATAGTTGTAAACGTAGTCGCGGGATTAAAATCAGACCATGAAAAATACTTATCGAGGACACGGTATAATTTTGCGATCTTCGGTTAAAAAGCTAGATACGTAAATGCTTTTATACGTGAATGAAACTGATACATATTCGCAGCCGGCGTATATTTTCAAAGAGGATGGAGCTTAGAGTGATTCGATTCGCGAGGCGAATAAGATTTCCACGAATCCAGTTTAGCGAATTTTTCGGGGCAGATTCGTTGGAGGGAAGTTCGCCGAGTAGGTTTCAAATCCGAGGATTACACGTTCCGGCCGGAGGGCACTTTGGTCCGGGTATTTCTTCCCGAACAGCGAATTACCTTCTTCCCATTGGCGAGAAAATATCGCCGAATCGACGAAAACCGAGGTCTGCGTAACTGCCACTCTCGCCTTCCTTTCTTTTTTTTTTTTCTTTTTTTTCCCCCGACACAGCATTAAATTTATGCCTCCGGATCGCGCGTGTGCCTCCAGCTCTCTGCGCGCTCTCTCGCTCTTCTCAGTAACAGAGACACGACAGGACAGGCGGTCGAAACGATCGAATCTATGTTCGAATCTCTTCATGCGCGACAATACAATATCGTGAAACCATTGAACCATTTGAACATATTCGGGCGATATATATTATGTGTGTTATACAAGACATTTTGAAATATTATTAACGCAATTATGAGACTCGACCGCCGCGATTGTATCGTTTAAAACGAATCCGAAAATCCTTGATATTCAGTGCGACGATATTTTGCTACGAGTCAATCACGAATTGATTTCGGATTTATTCTTAGGCTATTATCAGCGTGAACACGTACGCGCCGAAATGAGGATTATCGAGAGATCGATAACGTCGACCAAAATTTATGCTATCTTGTCCGGAAATCTTGTCCGGAAATCTTGTCCGGAAATCTTGTCCGGAAATCTTGTTCGGAAAACTTTATACGAACACGGTGGCAAAAATATCTACGAGCTGATGCGAAATTAAATATTCATCTTCGAACAGATATATATGTATCATTTTAAGGAGGTGCACAATAAACAAACACACTATTTAGAATAATTACAGGCTCACACGTATCTGATATTATACGAAAGGCGGAATTTAAAGGAATATTTTCGAGAGGTTGCCTTGTTGTCATAGCGAAAAAAATGGCAAAATTTGAAGAACGGGAATGACGTGTAATTACAGCGGTACCCTAAAGACACGTCAATGTTAGATTACAATATGTTCGGTGATATATTACGCACGTTGTATCATTGGTAACAACAGGCTGTCCCACGTGCTCATTTGTAATTCTCGTCAATTAGGATATCGACTCGCTTTGATGGAAAAGGGTTTCAGCGTATGTCAATTCGGGGAACGATCTAAATTCCGATTCTGCAGATTGAATTCACATTTATCGATAAAAAATCGAAAGCGAAAAACATCCTGGAACGAATTGGAACAGCTTCCTGAACTTCGATTTCCCTTAAATTCCATCTTTCTGTACCGTTGCTTCTGTTTCGTGCTTGAAATATCGCAATTGCGAATTTCGCTTATCGGGATGTTAATGTTTCTTAAATTTTAGAACCGTGCTACTCATCCAGAGACCTAGAAATTATCGAATATTTAATAACGCTGGAATCTCCAATCGATTTCCATTGGACATTATAAAATTCTTCGTGATCGCGTTAAGAAGGAAATTATGTAACAGAGTGGAAAGCAGGTGTAGTACCAAACGACGCCAGAAATCTCGCGAAATATATTAAAACGTGATTTATCAATGCGGACGTGTCTTTTCCTCTCTATTTCTCAGCTCCGTTATACCTTTCTTCCACGGAACGTCTTCTTCTATAAAGCTGCTAATCTAGGACGAAGTGGATATATCGATTGTCACAGGTCTTGTTCTTGCTACTCCTTTCTGCGGGTATTTCAGTAAGATTTTATTGCGATCGCTGCAGACGTGGAAATTTACTTCGTTTCTCCCTTGGTGATGCTATTTAGGAAGAAATAATGTTCTTCGGCTTTTGCGAGACATTTGTCGGGAAAGGATCCCTCGATGTGCGCGTGATTTATATTGCGAGAGGTCGAGAAACGCCACGACGAGGTAAATTCGTTTCGCATCTGGTATCGCAACACGTATAGGTCTTATTCGAACTGTCCCTCTCGTTGCTAAAGCGAAAAAGAGAAATATGCGAACATTAGCCTCACTTTATACGACGGCCTCGTTTGTTAATAAGTTAACACCTCGTGTTCTGATAATATCGAGCAGCTACCCTCGCAGCGTTGATTGTGAATTACGTTCTGTTTTGAAATAAAAATTTAAAATTTTTAATTACATTTTTACATTTTTCATCATGATCGTAAAATCGAAAAAGACTCATAGAGGCAGGGAGAGAGTTTCATAAATATTCTTTGATACGAGTTGAGCGTGACATTGTTGTTCTTTTTTTTCGTTACATGAAATTTTACTGTTGCAGACAAGACGGTCAAATATTAAAAAACGCAAACAGCAACACGCGCAGAATAAGGCAATGCTATGTCGATATCGGTAAAGATCAAGACGAGTAAAACGGACGCGATGAGCGGATTATTTTATTCGATTTTGGACATTTCACCTTGTAACTGATCGTGATAAGACACTCTCGAGACCGAGTTTCGGTTGTTTGGAAATGAAACTTCCGTGAAAACGAAAGAGTAAAATTGGAGTGGAACAGACATTCGGTGGAAACGCGATGAAAAGTTTGTTATTTAACTTTCGTCAGCTATCCGTCGAGTAAGACGAATAAACGCACTCGTTACCCTCGAAAAATCTGATGAAACGACAATGCCCCTTAGCTCTCTTGTTCATCCAGAGAAATTGAAACGAAAAGTCAGTCGTTGACCTCTGTTCACGTGCGAAGGAAATTCTCGTCGTTCCCTTCCCGACCATTCCCGACCCAACGCGAGCCACCGAATCGCTTCGTCACAGGCATAATCGCGATAGACCCCTGGCAAGTAAGTATTTTTCATCCTTGTTTAGCAGTCTACGCAACCTCTTACTCTGTTACTTTGGTGGTTGTATTTTAAAACTATTTAAAATAAAGTACACACGATAAGAGACACGAGCGGAGTTCAAAGAACGGGAGTGTTTCGTTTAGCAGGAAAATTTCAAGATTTAAGCGTTTACATTATTCGGTAAAATTTTCACGTGACCAGGTGTTAATGATGCATGACATTGATGCTGAAAATCTATGAATATCGAATTGAAAATACGAAAATATACAATTCTCTCGTCGAACGAATAAAGTACGAGTAATTTCGCAAGTTCTTATTCGAGAAGCCACTTTTTTTTTTCTTTTTGTTTTTTTTTCTTTTTTTCTTTTTTTTTTTTTTTTTTTTTTTTAATCGTGTCTTTCCATTTTTACGCTTTATATGACGTAATCTTCTGTTATATCAAAAGCATGTCTGTCATAGGAAAAGTATACCGCAACGTGCTATGTACGAACTAAGTACTCTTTAGCGCGACAGTACTATCGTTCCAACGGTTGAAATTCTCCAATTCTAATTAATTCTGATTGATTTTCGTTTAATTTCCAATTGCGAATTGTGATCGATCACGGCTACACTCGATCAACGTTTCTACGATGGCAGTGTTCGAGCGTGGGTTGCTCTCCTTTAAGCGCGATAAAACTGCGAAGTTCAGTCAGTCGAGAGACGATAACTCTGTTGTCGTCATGGATCCTTTTTCGCGAAACATGGCCCCATAAAATGCACCAGCGTTATGCCTCGTGTCAAATACATCCCTTCGGTACTGACCTTTCTCCGTTCCTATTAATCGGAGCGACAACGAATTTCAATCAAGCTAATGGAAAAGACGGCTTTTTCCTAATCTATAGTTCCTCTATAATTTACGTACCTCCCTTTCATTCTCATTCTAATCTCCGTCCCGATTTTCATTTTGGTTCACGCAATCTTTTCTTCTCACGTAAATCGTTCGTTCCTCCAATCGTAAATCGTAAATTGCGGCAAGCGGTTTTTGCTCGGCGGAGAGCCGCCCGGTTGCTCTTTAAAAATCGCGCTTCTAACGATCGAGAACGGCAACAAGAAATCTCTCTGATCTCATTTGGCCGCCGCCGTTTCACCCTCGAGTCGTAAAGGTTTGAAAAGTTTTTTCGCGTGCCGCCATACACCACGGCGCGGTACAGTAAAAATCAACGTTCACGGAAACGAAAGACTTTTCTTTTGCGTAACCGCGTACGCGTCTCCGCGTTTCAGATTATTCGTAGAAGTTCATTTTCATTTCACTCGAACTTGTCGTCGGGCAGAGAAAAATTAAAGAGTTCCGTGCAGGCTAATTGGTTAAATTAACCATCACGGACACTTTTTTCGATCAACATTTTCTCTCGCAATGGAAACTACTAGGAATTTCGCACGTTGCCGTGAAATTTGGTAGAGTTCGTAAGATGCGAACGATTAAATTGAAATAACAAATTTTCCGCAGCTCCAAGCGTATGGTGCGCGTATGCATTTCCGATTTGAAATCGTGTAAATCGTGTAAATCGTCAGTCAAATAAATGATAATAAATAATGATAACGAATAATAATTATTATAACAAATAACTCGTAACGCTTCCTTTAATTGTAAAAGTAATCGTAATTCGAGCTCAATCGCGTGAAACTTTCTACGAACGTTTTTGTTGTTTCGTGTGCCCATATCGAGGCTATGTGTACACACTTTATGAAATACGCTTTCGCTAAGCACCCCGACACGACTTGCTTCCCCATTGAGGCTCGGCTAGAAAGATGGTCGTCTGGAAACTTTTGTAGGCTACAGCAGTTGCAAACTCTTTGGGAGGATGGTGGGGTGGGGTGGGGGGGGAGGAGAGAGGGATACGAGAAAACATAATAACAGGATCGAGTTTCGAAGAAAGAATGCTTTCTGCTTTTTCGAAACCGCTCTTTACATCCATTCGCTATTGCAGAGAAACAAAATATTTCTTTCGCCTTCGTTTAAACTGGTCGTGCTAACAACGACACGTGCGACCTCGAAATTCATTTTTCTGGCTTGCTATATAGACCTCGCAATCACGAGCTGTGCGCACCATTTCGGAAATGGTGCAAATAACTGCTATCTAATCCGTGCTTTCATCGTGCTCTGTCATCGACGATCGTTCGATCTCTCTCAGGTTCAGTCGTATCATGAGATACGTATACTAGAATCAAGTGACAGAAACGTATTTTCCTGTTAAAATGAAAACGAAATGTGACCGGGAATTTGTGATGGAAGTTAATTAATCGAAACGATTGGAAATTTCATGGCAAGTGCGCGGCATCTCCATTCAAATCGTATCATTTGTACCCAACGTTCGAGATATTTCATGGAATTTATTATCAATTTTCTATAATAATTTTATCGATAAGTTATTCGAGAAGAAAAACCGACGATAGTAACGGGATGATATCGTTACATTGTCAAACACTGATTATGGTTTATAAGAACCTAACCCAAAGAGAAGTACAAGATCGAACGACCGTTCGCCACAGTTCGGTTCTTCAGGGTGAGAACACTCCTTAAAGGTAGACAGATGTTTCTTTCCCTATACTCGTAAGATCGTATTTTCTCGCATATTTTTCATGCCTAGGAATTTAGATGCGAGAAGAGACCTACCGACGTCTGATGTTTCACGAAGATAAAAAACTTCTCGATGTTTGCAGGTGAACAACGAAACTCCGAAGGGTTATTACGAGACGATCTCCGACGCGAAGTATGTTATTTCCTCGTCGATCGATCGCTAAACTTTGCAACTTCCGGAATTCGGAGTTATGTACGTGTGCTGGTGATCACATAATATACGTTGCATAGATGCAAGCATAATTACAGAATGCTTGGACAATGATGAACGTGATGAGAATATTTCGTTATTAACGAATCCCGTTTTGAGAATACTCAATAATTCGTGTATATGATAATTTAGATGGATCTTCTGAACAAAGTTTTAATTATCTTAATTTCAATTAATTTAAAACGCTGGAAACGATTAGAACGCTGTTCGAATGTCTCTATTACGCTCCCGACATTTTCAAATTAAATCTAGAAATTTTTGATACATCTCGTTTCAACGAAAACAAAAATTTTATGTATTTTTTTTTCTTTTTTTTTTCTTCTTTTTTTCTTTTTTTTTTTTTTTTTTTTTTCATTGTCCCTCATAAAGTAAATGCTCGTCTCGTCGAGAATTCAGGTTTATTAGAAATCTGCCTGATAACAGATACTAGGAAGTTTGCATTGGTGAAGAAATTCTCTTCGCGTGGAAAATACAATCGGACGCGTGTCATTATATAAAATCAGTAATCAGATCGTCGGTTCACTTCAGTTATTCCGTGTTCCTGCAGATCCTGTTCGTTCAGGCAATATTCCGTCCTCGGTCGAACAAGATAGCTTCTTCCTCACGATGATTCGAACGCAATCAGGAACAGCACCACGCTGATCAGGATTTATTTCGTAGGATCTCTTTCAGAACGACGCGCGATCGTCGAGAGCTTTTGAAGCTATAGTCTTTAACGAGATGGATAAAAATTCGTCGATAGTACCTTTGTGAATCTCGTGGCGATGTACAGATATCTGAATTTAGAAAACAATTCGAAGATTACCGTCAAATTTGATAAATCAGACGCGACGTTTGCCTTCGTTACAACGGTGTTATGACGTACGATATTAACTATGCAACGCTCTACGCAAAGTTGTAAAGAAACTTCTTCGTCGAGCACAGGGAGGTATATATGCAAATCGAAAGAGCGACGCGACGCGTCGGCGTCACGGACAATCGACCATTCACTGTTCCATATAAGAACTACCTTCATAAAAAAAGAAAAAAAAAAAAGAAAAGAAAAAAATATATAACCCAGAGTAATAAGAAAACGATAACACGGTTGACTTTATCGCCTTCATAAACTACGGTATCGTTAAAATCGTTATATCTTGGCAGATATAGATATTCAAAAAGCAGAGATTGGCTGGCAGGGCAGCGAGCTCGTCGAACAAGAGATCCCTCGATCATCTCGATCATCTCGAACACGATGTAACACGGTTGATTCTTTGTCGACCATCCGAAACTCGGAGACAACTAACTTCGGTAACAAGAAAGATCCACGAGGACATTTACGAATATAGGTTCCGGTCGAGTGTGATTAATTCAAAATCAATGCCTGTCCGAGAAGAGGGGGGAGGCGGTGCGGATTTCACGTCGAAGGTCCAGGCTCCGTGGATAAACAAGTAAATAAAGAAGTTCGTGCTACGACAAGGCAGGAGGGGACGTCGTATTTTAAGATATCTGTCTGGGGATGTGTACATCGAGATCGGGGAGATTTTTCCGGCACCGGCAAAACCCCTGGTATCTCGGTTTTAGTCACGAATCGAGCGAAACTGACGGACAAAAAGCTGGAGAAACGAACGTGATACAGCTTCGAGGGCTGGTAGGCACTTTCCTAACGAAAAGGGTTCGCCATAGATGTGGCGAAGAAATACGACCCTACTTAGCTCCCAGGTCGAAGCGGACCACTTTTTCCCTCGCGTTTTCTCGGATGTATTCTTGGCGCGGCGGGTGTCGCCAACGATTTATAACAACGCTAGTGACGATCGATCAGTGATTTAACGGGACGGAGGGTAAAAGCCGGTGGAATTTCGTTGATTTTGCCCGAAGCCCCGACTACGAAGCGCAAAGAGTTTTGCATCGTGCTGGAAAGAATCTTGACGAATGACACTTTATCTATCGGGAAATAAAGGTTCGTGCGAGTGATTTTTCTAGCCATTATATTTACAATCTGCGTCGTTAACCATATCTAGTTGAAACGAATAAATCAAACTGAGCAATTACGATTATCGAAAATATTCAAACGGAAAGTAAAAAGACAATCGTGAACCAACCGTTATCGTATCGACGGATAGCTTCCTTCGAAGACGTTAACGAAGAAACTAGCATGTTCTTTGAGTAATAACGGCAATCAACTTACGATATAATTGAATTCAGCGAGGGAGCGAAGTGCGATCTAGAATGTGTTGCAGCAAACCAAGCTGAAATCAGAAAAGGATCGTGAGTAGCGCGAATCGATGCCGTACGATCCCTGTGGGAGCAATAAATCGCAAACGGGATTCCTCTGAATTTCTTCTGATCACGTATGTGCAGGTGCCCGTGAATTCTATTATAGTCGAATTCCAAGAACTCGAGCCATGTTCGATGATGCGCTAGCTATTATCAAGGTTCCAGGATTCAGCTAATTATAAGTTGTAATTTAAAGTTATCCCCCTCTCATGATCGAAATCGTTCGAGAAATTCTTCGTCTGATATTTACCCATGAAAGTTACGGCGAAGGAAAGATCAAATTTTAACTCTCGTCTAGTCTGTTACTATCGTCGCTTGATTAAACTAATTTCACTTCGTTATAAAGTCTTTCTTGACTATAATTGAAACTAAACTCTTAAAATGTAATTTCCGACTATGAGTCTTTATTATAGGCGAGAATCTCTTTCGACGACTTTGTCATCGAACGACCGTTATTTTCTCGAATAGAGAGGGGAATAATCTGCGTCTGACACGGACAAATGAACGCAGTCTTTTTTAACGCGATGATTTACTTTTAGTTCGTAGAAATAGTAGACGTACTACTCGACGTACAATGGAATAACGAAATAAATGGGAAAGAAACGCGAAAGAATATTTACGAAAGAAGCGTTGCATAAAGCTTGTTTTGCCACCAGGTCCATATAATGTCGATGTTTTCGGTTTAACAATATCTCATCTGTCACAAAAGCACACAACAGAAATAAACGTTCACTGCGCGAAGCTTCGAATAATATTAATATCGTGTTTTAACGAGAAATAAGATACGCGATAATGCTTTTCAGAGACATTTAACATTCGCTATTAAATGTTGCGTGGAATGTTCAAAACGAACGACGTTTATATTCCAGCGTCCACTTGCAATTTCATCCTTCATTAATACGCACGAACAGATGTTTATACTAAAAGATATCGAAACACGACGAAGTGTAAAACAAGAAACGGGACCGAGAAGACGAAGACAATAAAGAGAAGATTAAATTTCGCGTTTGTACTCGGAACGCGCGATACCCGCGCGATACCCGCGAAGCGGATCACCTTCCACCGGAAGGCAACTTCCGCCTCTGTTCGGGATGTAATACTCCCTCAAAGAAATTTCGCAGGATTTGTGACCTGCTGGAATATCGATTTAATAAAACTGTTACATAGTCGACGCACGTATTTCCGTCAAAAGACTTAATTACGTTGCAAGACAAATCTCAAAGTTCTGTACAGGCTGGGATATAATCACCGACAACATTATATTTCGACGATCTGTTGCCTGTACAGATCTGATCATTGGAAGATAGTCAGAAATCGATCATTTGAGATGGATCATTTGAGACGCATCCGTACCGAGGATACAAGTCGCACATTCGCGCCAATTGATTTGTTTGATATATATGGATTGGCCCTGTCTTAGCTGCTGGTCTCGTCGTCGCGTATGTGATACGTAATCGTCGTAGAATCGAAAAGAAAGAGGAGACGATGATAGTGGAAAACAGTGGACGATGATGGTTCTTAGATAATGGAGAAGGTTATGGAAACGGTTTATTGGTAGATTCGCAATTCGAAGAACGACGCGACTTTAGACATCTTTTTTTTTTTTTTTTTCTACAATGACAAAAATCGACTTTAAAGAGATTTTTAATTTAATATACTCGGAAATAACGAGAAGTAGCAGCAATTCCAGCGCGGTCGGGTTCTTCTACCTTCAGCACGTTTAACAATTACGTTACGGTATGTCGATACTGGAGATTTTCGCACCAGCTTGGTGTGTTTATCTAACGTTTCAAGTTTACCTATCAGACGTAATTGCTGAAGTTCGCGAAGCACCGATTGATTCGATTGATAAATAAATCTGATTCGATTCGTCAATAAATGAATAAAACTGGAGATTCGTTTGTTTAAAAAAAATGTATGTATATAATTAATATAATAATTATTTATATATATATATTTATTTATTTATTTATTTATTTATTTATTTATTTATTTATTTGTTTATTTGTTTATTTGTTTATTTGTTTATTTGTTTATTTGTTTATTTGTTTATTTGTTTATTTGTTTATTTGTTTATTTGTTTATTTGTTTATTTGTTTATTTGTTTATTTGTTTATTTGTTTATTTGTTTATTTGTTTATTTGTTTATTTGTTTGTTTGTTTGTTTGTTTGTTTGTTTGTTTGTTTGTTTGTTTGTTTGTTTGTTTGTTTGTTTGTTTGTTTGTTTGTTTGTTTGTTTGTTTGTTTGTTTGTTTGTTTGTTTGTTTGTTTGTTTGTTTGTTTGTTTGTTTATTTGTTTATTTGTTTATTTGTTTATTTATTTATTTGTTTATTTATTTATTTATTTATTTAATAAAGGATAAATCGCGAATTCCTTGGTTATCCGATGAATGTTTACCAAACCGAATGAGAAACAAACGATAAACTTGACGTATGTATCGTTATTACGACATGAAATCGCGTGAAATTAGCTTTCATCCAACTAAAATCAACAACACAGAGATCACCAGATCTACGATTACTACGATTAGATCCACGTCGATGCATTTTCGGCTTTCGATCGATTTCATGTATCCCAGTGTGTGTACGATTATCAGATTTACACATTTTGCGTAATATCAAACGGTTAACCGGACAGATTGCGATCTCTCGACGACTTTAAACAAATCTCGCTGAAATATAAACTTAACGGCAGTTGAAATACAATGCCGCCAGTGTTGATGTCCGAGTCTGTGCGCATACCTTAACGAATAGCAAATCGTATACGTTTGAACGTGTCTTAATCGGATTCTACTTGTTGTCAAACACGACGATTATACTTAGAATTAAATTACCCTTAGAATTAATTCTAAATTAATCTGAAAGCGGTACACGGATTGTACAGGTGACTTTGATCTAACAAAGGTACTAATTATCCCTTGTACTCGCATTGACCATCGTTTATTATCGACTAAACCTTCGATGTAAAAGGAAATTGGATAAATTACACCTGTTGGATGGATTCGCGAGATCCGCCTCTAAGTTATTGCGATGCAACCGTGAATTCCCCGTCGACGTACGGGTTGAACGCACGAGGGTAAGAATAAGAAATGCTGTAATCTTGAAAATTCCAGCCTGTCCTTGCAGAAAAGTAGCGGTCATATATCAGTCGGCCGTTAAGATTACACGGCGCGTGCATCGATCGGCTTGCTGAAAATTATAGTGATTGCACGGGCGGGATACGGGAAACGCGTCGTTCCGCGTATTACGTATTCTCCGTTCGTCGCGACACTTTAGTAAATGCGAAACGACGATCCGTTTCGGGCAAATTCGGTGTACAGTCTGGGAACGTTGTCCGGCTTCGTACCGTTCTGTCCCGAGGGACGCTAATGAGTTTTTTCAAAGTAGCACGGAATTTAATAATGTCAAATCTGAAGATCTTCCGACTAATACAGCGAATTTTCGCTTAAATCACACGTTGCTCGATCCACGCTGTTTACCGTATAATAATATCGTAAAATAATTTTCGATTGTAACGAAATTTTACGCGTGTTCGCCTCGATATTATATGGCATCGCGCCGTTCCTGCGAGTTTATGTCGATCATCAATATAAAAAAAAAAAAAGAAAAAAAAAAATAAAAAATAAAAAATAAAAAAAAGAAAAAAAAAAACCGCGGTAGCCGATCGTTTGAATAATTATTTTAGACCGTACGAACATATCTAAAGCAAATTTATGTCTTCTTTTTTCTTTTTCTTTTTCTTTTTTCTTTTTGACAGTACCAATTCATTCGTAAATCATAATCTCATATGCAATCAATTTAAAGATCCTGTGTAAACGTGTCCTATCAATTTGCTAGTGATTATTTCGTAATGACGAGAGCACGAGATATCCACCGGCTAAAAATGGAACCGCCATTATAGCCTATGACGATTATTAACAAGTAGTTTAGTATAGCGAACGTTTGTAAATCATAGCCACATAACACGTGGATGTCACGTAACGTGTCTCTCGATGACTAGTCGTCGAAGTGGCCAGTCGGTTAATGGCGCATTTGTTACGGCATCACAGTTGTCGAAGTTTCCTGCATCGACGCGATCGTTCAAAACACGCCGATTCGATGACCGTTCCGCTATATGTTCTCGTCGAATTTGACGTCTGCGATGCGATTCGTTCGCGACGTTCGTCCAACTCCGGTAAAACGTGGCTGACGATTTTCTATTTAAACGTAGTATCCGTCCGATTCGAACGTGCCGCAACGCTTAAAAAGAATTAACGTTCGAGTTCAAATTGAAATTTTAAACAAGAAGCTTGTCTATCACATTTGGCAGGCTAAGCTACGAACTGGCTGTCGGAGTTTTCGTTGTCTTTCGTTACTCGTGTGACTTCAAGTTTCGGATAATTTCAAGTTTCGGAAACACCGGACGATGATCACATCGATGGCGTATAAGCACTTTCGTAGAACGATCTGGCTAAAACATCGGAAATGCCCATGTTGTTGACACGATCAGCCTATTCTGATCTTTCGCGAAGCAAAGATGACAGAATTCCTAAAGTAAATTGATTGACCAACGCAAACACTGTTATTTTCTTCGAAGATTCAAGGAAAGGCCAACGTCGCATCGTGATTCTTTTTCGTCTAGTAAACAAGCCGAAATTTTGGTATCTCGGACAAAAATTGTCGCGCACCGTATTATTATCTGTCGTTGAGACTCTCGTTTCTTTCCGTTATATAAATTTACAATAGCGGCAAACGAAACTTGTTCGTTTCTTTTCAGAGACAGTCTCGTTAAAATTTATCGCTGAAATTATTTGTTCGAACTGTGGACAAATTACAAATATATCACTCCGTTTCATGATCGTACGACGATTTCTCACGCGCGACGAAACAACTAATCGTCGTTGATACGCATTCGGCAATATGTAGGCACTTTAGTCGCAGCTAGAATTGACAGACATTGATAGCAACACGTGGTTGCCGCTATGTTCCGACAGCGGCAATCCAACAGGATTCAACAGGAGATTTCTGAAAAGAGAGATACCATTTTCTACCATTACCATTCTAAAGGTGAACCGAAAGAATTTGAAATTGTATTATTCGCGTGGGCGGAACAAAGCGAATCCAACGTACGCAACTCGTAAATAAAGCGAATCCAAAGGTGAAATATCGCGATAAAATACACGTAAAAAGTTACATACATGTACGTAAATACACGTATGTACGTAAATGCATGTATGTACAAAGAAAGAATATATGGGATCAATTTGCAATCTGAAAGTGTGCGCCGTTAAAACATGGATTAAAAATCAGATTTACGGTTTTAATACAAGAGGTTCGAGCTTTAAAATTGTACCCCGTGTACAGCCGAGATGACTGCAAGACGTTTGACTCAAAGAAAAACACGAACGAAATTGGACCGTTGGTATAATTCGATAACGAGCCAATTGAATTTGCGACACGTTCGTCCAACGACCGCTACCGAACTCGTAAGTTTAGACGTAGATTACAGGGTGGTTTAGCGGCCAGCGAGAAACCATTAATTTCCGTCCGCGAAATCACCAAGTCCTCTGAGCGACCGTGTAATTAATTTTATCGCCATCATCTGCTCAACCGAAGCATTTATCGCGACCAGATTAACTCGCATTACCCTTGACTTACGATTCCCTCGTTACCTCCATCCGTTTGATCTTCGGATATCGCGAGACGAACAACACTCGACGCAAATCGAATACGATTCCAAGGTAGAATTCAAATATCTCCGAGAAACTCAATAGCGATCAGGGATGAATTAGTTCATACAGTCAAAAGTATAAATGTTTAAACATTTGTACAAACGTTTCACGAATATATTAATATATAAATATTTTATACGAAACCTTATGAAATTTCATTAACGATGTAGCGTAACGGATGTCTCGATCATTATCATATTGGTAAAATATGAAATATAAAATATGAATTTCAAACGAATTTGAGATTTTATACATTTATATATGTATATATATACAATTGAGATCGAGAGACACGATTGTACGTAGATTACAGGATATTTATCGCCATTATACACGTAATAAAAACTTCATAGGCACGAATAATGATTTTAAACGTATAGCCTGTGCTAAAGATGGTTCCATCAAATATTGCGATTTTCCGATATTACGAACGGATCGAGCGAGTACGTTCAGATTCTTTGGCGATTTTTCCAAGTGTACTTGCATTAAACACGTTGCAAACTTCTCCTATATTTCCATATACAATATCCGGATTCGTTGAAAATGTTAACAATGCGATCACGATAATCGCGTGTCTTATTACAGAGCGAATGAATAATTTCGTATAACGCAAACGATAAATGCATAAAAATGTTCCGTTATATATCTAGATATTTTCGTGGGCCATCGTATGTGAAACTGTAATCGTCTTTATTCGACACGAGACGACAAAACTGTAAAATAAACTGTAAAACGATACGTATCAGTCGTCCAAGTGTTTATTCGAAATTCGTGCTCCATTTTAGCTGCGGCGTCATTCGTTTTATGTTACTCGCGCGCGTTTCAATCCATAAATGATAGGTCTCGACCTCCCGGAATATTGACGCTACAGAAGAAATAAATAGGGAGCGAACGACGTGATCACGCATAATCACGCTTGACGAAATGCTACGATGATAAATTTCCGTGGCGTCGATCGTAAATGAACATATTATATATATATATATATATCGATAAATTTTACCCTTGCTACGAATTAGCCACAATTCACCGTGTAAACTCTTCTCTTTTTTCTAGTAAAATCACGCTAGCGTTGTTCACGCTAGCCGTGTAGTTCGCTGAATCATTAAGAGGAAAAACAATCTACTCGAACGACAAAGCGATAAACGATAGAATATACGTACTTGCGCGAAACGCAGGAAAGGCAAACGTGTCGTCAAGTCTCCGCGTTTTTCGCCGGTTTAGAGTAAATTAAAAATAAACAGAAACAAACAGTAAAGTTGGCGCGTGCGTTGCGCAAAGTGCACGTTAATAAAGCTGCATCTTCCGTTTGCTTTTCCTCCGTTGCTCGTTTTCGAAAACGTCGTGCCTATTCGCTTAAGTCTATTGCGCACGACGATATATAACAAGTTTCTTTTTTCTTTGATAAAGATCAAACGTAGGAAGAGGAACGACCGCATAACGCGATATTTACGATATTTAAATTCAGTACGAATGCGAAGGGGCGAGCGAGCGTCGAGGCACATAAAATTAGACTTCTAGTCGTCGTATTAAAAATAATGCGCGCATGTAGCGAGTGCACCGTAGACAGCCGAGTAGAAAAATATGCTTTTATAAGTGACAAACGTCCGTGTTATCGGTGATTCGTGCACGCGTTATTAGTCAACCGTCAACGGTGACGAACGAGCTTGTTTCCTACGAAAGGCAGTTCGACCGCGAACGCCTATTACCGCCGTGAAAAAGGTAACAATCGATTCGCGAATTACGGATTCACGTCGGTCCTTGAACAAGCGTTACATCGTTATCGGGGACAACGTAGCCACGTACAAATAATAGTAAAGTTCGAGCGCTTGTCTGTCTCGCGGATAATCAGTACGTCATTTACCCTGTCCATCTATTTATAAAATTCTATGTTCGAAGCCAAAAACAGGAATAAAAAACGATCGAGACGATTCCTTAGCGAATTAACTGATAGCGAATGTGAATGATCCCGCTATCAAATAATCGAACCGGCTGATAAGGAATAGGATAGCGCGAAAGAAGATACATATATATATATATATATATTGCTTAGGGCGTAGATGAAAGCCGCGTCTTCTTTCTTTCCCCTGCGTCTTAAGCGTCATCGGGATCCGCCGAGTTTTCTCCCGGCGATCGTAAACAACTCCGTCGTGATCCTCTATCTTCGGGGATCACAAGAACATCCAGACGTGGTCTAAACCAACTTTAGGTAAAAACAACTTTAGGTCTCTGCGTTTCCATGGTTATATAATGCATCGCAGCTTTATTAGATACTTTTGCGATCTTCTCTTACAGATAGCGACGGAATCGTATCCTCTTCGCGACATGTCAACCGCATCGATATTCTTCTCCTTAGCGATTTCGTTTTCTCTCTTCCACTTCTCCGATTTTCGTTATACGGCACGACGTTTCGTATCTTTCACTCTACTCATCTTTGTTACGTAGAATAATGTTTTTCGAGCAGTAGATTTATCGTTCGCCTAACAATTTAGCCTGGAATCTATTAAATGCTCCGAGTTTCCATAAAAGTGTATCAGAATGGAATATTCCGGTCTACTAATTGATTCTTCCATACATTTTTCTACGTAAAACCGCGCAACTGCTATTCAGCCTCATTACGAGATTTTTATTCCAACATTTTTTCATTATGCGAACCACCGTCAAAGCAACGTCTTCCTATGTTGCTGTTATCTAAAAACGCGAACGATATTTGTTGAACGCAAACGTAGGATGTTTAGCGAAAATATCGATACGTTGTTGGTGGACCAACAATGCAACTAGGGAAACAATGTATTTACAACGTTCTGTTGGAGTTGCATTTAATTAAGAAAGTTCCCCCGTCCTAATATGTACATCATCGTGCCCGTATAACTTTCATGATTCGTAAATGTTTACCCAGTAATTTTATCGTGGACCGAACAGTACGTCGCCTGGTTCGACTTCACGCGGTCCTAGACTCGGCCACCGAGTTTCCATTCTTATCGACGCCTTAAAATGTACATAAAAATGTACGTAAAGATGTACGAAAATACGTGAAGATTCGCAATACGTCGGGTATACACTCGTCGGGCGTTTGTTAGACGAGAGGAATATCCGTTTAGAAATCGATCTATCGTCCATTTGGGTCCATTTGGCAAAGTTCGTGAAAATACGAATTTTTCGAGCGGTTGGTAGGTAACTAACTCTGTCCCTTCCGGTCTGCCTTCGTCGGACGTAGTATGAAGTCCATACTAATTGCAAATGAATCGGTTGAATCGAGTTAAAGCATCGGCTGGATTCCGATTCCACTTTTTTGGAGTGTAAAGTCGTACGCTTAACCGCAGAATAATCAGCGTTTCGGCGAATCGTTCCGTTGGCAAAACCGAAACGTTTGAAGCCTCTGGTCGGACGATTGATTTCACGGTCAGCGAAATAAATTGGCGGCCGGATCGTAAAAAATCGTAAAAAATCGTAAAAAATCGTAAAAAATCGTAAAAAATCGAAGGCGAAAAAGTTTTGCTTCGCGGCCAATATCACAGCCACGATTTATAATTTGCGGGAAGAGAAATTTCGAATCGTCAGCTTTGTAAGTCTCTTCCAGCTACGCTTACGCGTATCGCTTTTCTTACAAATTTCCTCGCTACGATTTTCACGACTGTGCAGCAGCAATATAATTCGGTCGTAATCGTGCGCAAGGGCTGTTCATCTTGCGCAATATCTCAGGGAAGGAACAGTATTTTACGAAAGACTCGTTGTTTTGTGCGTAATCAACTGGCAAAAATTGGGGGCTACGGTAATTGCGTCCGTACTCGGAACAAGCTTTAAATTCCAGTTAATGGTGAGAGACGGAAAGAGACCAAACCGAGCAGGTAGGGTTCGATAGCGAAATAACACGATTCTATTATTCCCAGTTGCAAAGGCTTTTTACATAAACGACTGGCGCCAAAGTATAGAGAAAGAAAAACGATATTTCGATCGTTTGGTATTTCGAAGAAGATAACAAATCGTTCGAAATATCGTTCTACATACGTACAATGCGTGCAACACGTACAACACGTATAATGGAATTTCGTTTAGTTGAATTTGATGGAGGGCGAACAGTTTATAAACTACCTGTTGTTAACAGTTTGTAACTACTATACAGGGTGGTGCCAGTAGTCGTAGTACTACCGTGCAGGGGGTGAGATATACTAACCGAAGAAATGTGAAAAAAATTCATGTGACATTTCTTCGTCCGAAGCTTCGTTCTCGAGACGATCGACTTTGAGGATTTACGAGTACCAGTGTACTTTAACCCGGCTAATTTCGACGCGAGCAAGAGTAAATAATCGACAGGGGGGAGCGGGGGTGGGGGGTTAAGATACGTTTGAAAATAAGTAAAAAACGTAGAATAAAATTCTTTCGTAAGGAACTCTATGCTTTTCTAGAGAAACAAATTTGAGAACGTATCGCGCGCGCGTATATCAGACCAGTTCGTAATTGAACATGTTTGAAGTTTATTTTTTTTTTTTTTTTTTTTTTTTTTTTGAAAACGAAGCCTCGAACGAAGAAATTTTATTTCGCATTTTTTCTTACTTATCTTTCCGTGTATAATAACCGCCTGTTAACTCGTATTGCTCGTATCTCGTCGGTATTTAACCAAGCTAAAGTACACGCTCATGAATTTGCGAACTCAATTTTTTCAGTAACCGAGCGTCATACGAAAACGTTTTATTCTACATCTGCGACTTGTACGCACGCTCCGTATGTGACCGGTGTTCGTAGAATTCGAAATTCGCCGGATTCTATTTTCATAATAGAAGGTCGTCGTGTTAAATGTAAAGACCCAGTTAATTAAACGTTTATCAAAGATTACCATTTCAATAAATGGACTTGAGATAAATGGAGAATTTTGACGTAGTCTCCGAACTGTTCATATATCTCGTTCCCAAAGATAGCGTTTGAACAAAAACCGCTGACTTAACGAACCAACTTATATTAACGATTCGACAACACAACGTTTCTCAACGTTGAACGATTCAAGGATTTGACTCTGTATTTCCACGATTCTACGTCCGTCCGTTCTCTCGCGCCATGTAATTCCGTCTCTTCTGTTTCCTGCTTTACCGAAGAGTCGTTTCTCAACGGCCGTTTCCCTAGCGACGAGAATTAGCTTGGAATCCTCGACTTGATAACGCGCCGGACAGACAGCGTCTTCGTTTTAATTACGAGTCATACACACGTAGAAAAGACGAGGATACGACAAATAGGAAACAACAGGAGGACGTTTCGCCAAAAAGCGATTGATGGATGGAGAAAGAATCTTTCTTTTTTCCACGTCTTTTGCGGAATCGTGTTGCGAGCTTAATTCTATCGCCCGTCCGTTTTCAGCAATCCGTCGCGTCAATGACCCCCTTCTTCCTCCCTCGTTCCTTCTCTCGCCTTCTTTCGTTCTATCGTCCTCTCTTTTACCGCGAACGCGCGTTCCTGGTAAAAACAAGCGAGTTCCCATGTGGCGGGGATCTCTGCAATCAACGGACAGTCGGTGGTGCGAAACGTGGCGACTCGTCGCGATGCTTTTACAAAGCGGTCGCGCGACTCGGATCGGTTAGCCGGTTAGCCGGTTAGCCCTGGACGTTCGCGGAAAGGAGGCAAGAAACGGCGGGTAGGTGACGGGACGAGATCGCGAACAGCCAGGAAATCACCTCGCGGACGCCGAATACCGACGCTTTAAGTTGATCGACGCGCCCCAAAGGGACTAACGATCCAGACACACGCGCCACCGTCTCTCTTCTCCGGCCGAAACAGCCGATAAGATTTTGTTCGCGAACGAGGAATTTGTCGGATACGAGTCCTGTTTTTTGATCCACTCTTCCGAAAAAGATAAACGGTTAAATTTTCCTTTTTTTTTCCCCTTTTTTTTCTTTCCTTTTTTCCCAGGACAGTGCAAATATAAAAAAGCTTCAGACGAGACTGATGTCGAGTATATGTACTTTGCCGTGACGATCTCGTTTCTCTGCTTCCTCAAACGTATCATTCTTATCGTTCAGAGTTTTTCTCCGGAAGTTCTTGACAAACGTTGAAAACGAAACTCGTTTCGAGGATTGATCAGATCAGACCAACGAGATACTCGGCAACAAAAAGTAACGTCGCGATAAAAACGCTGTAAACCAGAAGGTTGATTCCTCCTTCGAGAATTTTCGTCCGCTGGCAGCGAACGTGTTTAAAAAGATCTGTCGGGTAACGATAGATCGATCTACTTAATTTCGCTCGCGTTGATCCGTGGAACGTACTCCCACGCTGCGTCACACGTCTCCTGTAACATGTTGTAGCGATTTACGAGAGCCAATAAGAATCGTCCGGGCTGGTCGTTTCGTCGTATGGTCCTTACGCGTGAAACGAAGATCATTAGATCGTTTGAGTGGCGTTCGTTCGGCAAGTAAATGGCGCGCTTGTGATTTTTTGGGCGGGCGTGAGACACGTGTCAAGGAAACGAGTAGAAACAGAACAGGTGACAAGAGGTCGGAGGCAGTTTCGGGGCTGACTAATTTAATTAGCACATAGATCGTACGGGCGCCCGTTTTAATTCGATCGTCGACGTTTCGTCGTGTTTTGGCTAGCCGACTGACAACCCTCTTACGCGCCGTACGGTGCTCCGTGAAATTTAATATGCGTCGATTCTCTTTCGAAATTTAGCCGGGAATAGAGCCTAGAGAGATACGACTTCCGAATAGCGGAATCGCAATTATCACGGCGGACAGCAACATCTCGTCGGTTCGTAAATTTCGACCCGACCAAGAATTTCGTTCAACGGATTATTGTAATAGTTACCGAAAATACCGTGAAGATGTTTCCAGTCGGAATTGTATAGTTTGGAAATACGCGCGTTCGGCCTTTACGTAACGAATATATATACGTATGCTTGTGTTTGTACAGTTGCAAATTTGCAGCTCGCGGCACGGAGATACATCGCCTCTTTATCCTCGGCGACGAAACATCTTCGGGGGAAGATTTATGTCGTCGGACATCGCGATGAAACGAAAGAAACACCACGGGATCGTAGAAAAACACGTATTCCACGTTATCACAGTTTTCCATTATGTTTCTACGAGGAGCACCATAAATACGCGTCTCGCACGGTTATCCTCTAAACTTCCCGTAAACTTTGTCGTAGCAACCCTTGAACTCGATGACGGAACGATAAACGAACGAACCTTGGTGTGATACGTATGACAGCGTTTCGATACGATCTTTCTGCGAGTAGACAATGGCTCCGTTCGACTTTCGGTCCCGAATGAAAATCGATTTAGTCGATCTGCGAAATAAAAATTATTGGCAACGTTTATCGTAGTGAACGCGGACGTAAGGCGGCAATTAAATCTCGCAGGCACAATGGCCATTCGTCGATGACGGGAAGAGAGCTCGTTGAAAATGCAAATGTATAATATGCGAGGGAATAATATATAAATGATTTCTTCTTAGCATTTAAAAAAAGTACGATGTTTAATAGCTGAAACGACCAACCAAATTAACGTTATTACGAACATTGCAGCGAAAAGTTACTTTCGCTCCCGACGTTACGATCTTTATCTTTCTTTATGTCAACCACGATTCAAGGGGAAACTTTACACATGCACACGCGTATATGAAATAGCTTTTTCCGCGTTAGAGTATATGTAGTTCTCAGTTAGCAACCGTGACCGAGCTGCTTTCCATTCTTTTAACATTCATCTTCGCCTCCAAATTTACTCGCGCGTAATCGCATCCGCTCCGCTAATTGACGGCCAAAGGTAGAAATCGATTACCTTCGTTTCAAATGACCCGGTTACATTGTGGGAAGTACATTACGTCACTTCATCATTTGAGAGATTGCCGAACGTTGCGTCCAAGTGTCCCACGAGACATGTAAATGCACCGTTACGAAAACGTAAATACCCTCACTACTCGTTCCTCTGATACCACTTATATTTTCACGGATTCCCGGATAAACTGCGATTAGGTCCTGATCGAATCCAAGCGGATAGCAAAAAACTGGACAAACTCTGATTCTCAATGAATTAAGTAATTTAGTAAAATATGTAGAATAGATTGGTTTAGTTTGAAAAAGAAGAGGAAAAAGAAAAAAAAAAAAAAAAAAAAAAAAAAGATTTTATACGATTAGTACGATTTCCTAGAATAAATTATAGTTACTTAATGTTAATGTTATTAACGTAATCGTATAAATAACTTTTACTTTCATTCGTTCGAAATTTAACCGCAAACGACCATCGTACATTCACTGACAACGACACCACCGATGGATTTCCATTCGAACGAAAATTCGAATCCAGACGAGAGAAATTCATATTCCACGATAAAAACACGTGGAATTTCAAAGGTTTCCGCTTTACGATCGAATAACAGCAACGACTCCTCTATGTATTTTGAATCTTCGTCGGAATATCTATTGTAATATCATGAATGAAAAAGTTATATATACGAGACGATCGAAGAGAGACATGGGAAGCGAAACGACGAAGGCTGTTCGCTACATTCTCATTTGCTACGATTCTCATGAAATTACCATGTTTTCGAAGAAACCTCTCTACCATCCAAGTTCGCGTGGCAAGTGACGTTTAAGTGGAACCTCTCTCTCTCTCTCTCTCTCTCTTATTCGCCGTCTCGTTTACCTTTCTCCATTTTGTAATCTCATAGTCGCTGTTTCATTAATTTAATCGTAATGCAGAAATATACTGGTATACGTAGTATCAAAGATCTTGTTCAAACGAATTGATTTGTACTGAGAAACAAGAAGATTGAAATCTAATTACGTTACATTACTGTTCGATTAACCAATTCCCCCGGCTAATTAACGAGTATTCATCCAGCACGTGTTACGACGATCCGATACATCTGCTACTTGAACGATCAGGGAAACTCGGGTGTTTGCAATCGGTTCGACGGACAACCGTGGAATGTCGATGATAGAGTTCTGTCTCTTCCACGGTGGGGGCCAAGTAGACGTTTGAGCAAAAGTTAAATCATCGCACAGTCCATGCCGATCTATTCGGTTTAGTTAGTCGATAGAAAGCTAAAGCTTCTAACGCGTTTCAAACACAGCTTAGTGTTCGTTCGTCGCTGGATCATTCGCAGCTTCGACTAATTATATCTGTACTGTTATAGGTAAGTGACAATCCCCGGAATCGGGCCGTGAACGGAGAAATAGCGTTTAAAATCGACGCACTTCCGTCGAGAGCTCTACCAACGATCTCTCAGTCGATCAGCCGTCTTCGCGTTTCAAAGCGAAGCTCCCTTCAACGGAAGAATATATTTATAGGGGCAGCCGTGTTTTCTTTAGCTCACCTCGTAGAAGTAGAATGAGTCGATCTCGTTCGTCGCGTTGACATCGAGCGAAGTGACGTTGAAGAATTCCGGCAGGTCCCCCGTACGATTCCCCTGAATCGGTCCGTCTATCTCGAACGTTTTATTACGATCGGCCCGTTCTGTCGTTTCTTCGTCGGACATGTCGTTCGCGAACGCTTTGGCGATCGTGCTCTGTTCCTCTTCGCCGCGATTTTATTCGCGATTCAAGTTTTTACTCGACGAAGCCGCAACGAAAAATTCATGGCTTCCAGCCGATCATCTCTGACTAAGCGTCCGATGACTTCATCTCGTTGCCCTCTTTGGTTTACGTCCGACGACCGATGATTTCTATCCCGACCACTGGATTTTCGATTACGATACTACGTGATTCTCGCACATTCTTCTCGATACCGTCGCCTGCTGAATATATCTGCACGAATAACGGAGGGAACGTTCGAAGGGATTCTGCTTGGGGTAACATCGTTCGTTCGATGCTTTGTTTTGTCCGTTCGAAACGAAGCGACACCGTTTTCCGGCTCGATTGAGGAGGAGAATACAGGAATCGATTCGATGGCATCGGTCGTGCCTTCGATCGCAAAAGTTCGTCCGCACGAATCGCCATGCAAAAAACAAGATAAGTACGGACAAGAATGTAATCGTATCGACTTTCGTATCGACCTGTTTCAGCGACTTTCGAGGCGATCGTAAAAAGGTCTCTCGGGAAGAAGAGAAATCTCGGGATACGTACGTGGAGAACGGCAACACGATAAGTGATGATGACACGCTTTGTAAACCTAGTCTATTGTTACGATATTGTGACGATACGCGAACGGAAGAAGCGTGTGTCGTTGAAACGATCGCCTCGATGAGGCCTCGATGAGGCCTCGATGAGGCCTCGATGAGAATTCGATGCAAATAATAAAATATCATTCCACTCGTCCGAAGCCGTACAAATTAGAAGCATTAGAATACCTTTGCGTATCTACAGGGAGGGAGGGACTGGAATGAGAATTCCGAGGAAATGAAATGGGCGATCGATTCTTTTCCTAATGACATATCGTATCAGTCGAACGATCAAACGTTCGTATCGAATCTCTTCTCCCGTTCGGGACCTCTGTTAATTGATATCGCCGCTGTCTGAGACGAAGATAGGCAAGAAAACTTGGAACTCGGTTGGATCGTGGACAAGATGCGTGACGTATTATCGTGACGATACCGGGATCGTAAATCATTGTGAAGGGTCCGCAACGTGACCGGTTGCAAATGCGGAAATCTTAAAAATCAGAGTACGCGGAGGAAGAAGCTGCCCCGTTAGAAGTAACGTTTTCTTCTTACGCGGGAGCATTTCGTTACGCCAGTTGCCAGTCTCGAGTGACCTTTCTGCGAGCTTTGAGAAGCGGCCGAAAGAAAGGGTCGTAAGCAGCCGTGAAATCGGACGAGGATGCGATAGAACTGGAGGATGCTCCTCCAGTCGGTCGACGAATGAAAAAATCCGAGCAACCATGCTCCCGTTCGAATGTACTCGAGCGTAAGAATCCCGCTTCTTGGGCTACCGCGGTCGATTTTCACGGTCGCTTTTATCGAAATTCGTCGCCAGCTTATCCGTAAAAGAATCAGCCTCGCGGAGAGCGACGTTTGTTAGAAAATAGTATCTTTGATATTCTGGCGGAGGACTGTATCTGTATACACGTTGATGGCAACAGACTAATAATGAAGAACCAGATTACTGCGATGTTTTAATTAATTCCGAGGCATGGAACGTTTGTTGTTCCTTTTCGCTAACAGGATATAATATAATAACGCCATATCGAGTACCACGTGCAGGTCGACGTAGTTCCACGTTGAATCGCGAGATCAAAGAGGCAGCGTTCTCAATGTTTACGGATACAGATATAATTTGATGACAGATTTGACGAAGGAATGCGTCGAAGAATGATCTAGGTTCGTATCAATCGAGAAACGCGACCGCCCCTTAATCGCCATATCCTCATGCGATGTGATCATGCGATGTGATCATGCGATGTGATCATGTAAAAAGTAACAAGTAAGTAGATTAACACTCGCTCTCGATGATATCTAGGGGACGATCTTTCTTTTATCCTAAACGCGGTCTACTTGAATCTGTCTATACCAAAACTAGACCGAACATCGCAAAATTAACGTTCTCTTTGTCGCATTAACCTAGTAGTTTATACTCTGCTTGCTTTTTGCACAGCTTTGCACGAAAAAGTAAATTCAATTAACGAAAATATAAAATTCGAACCTGATTATTAGTCTCGACATTTCATCCAATCAAATAACGCTAACTATTCGCTTCTGCGTGTGGGTGATATTGGTTGAAAACTTTTGAGGTATTCGTTGTTGGTTTCCCTCTACATGTTCGTTGATATTTTACTCGAAGCTACAGAACGAACAGCAAAATTAATAAACGTTAAAATGAAACCAAAACCAAAGAGTAAAATAATCATCTTTGAAATTAAATTTTTTTTTTTTCTTTCTTTCTTTCTTTCTTTCTTTCTTTCTTTCTTTCTTTCTCTTCTCCTTACGAATCTGGTTATTCTATCGCGAAGCTTTTTACTTCGACTGTAATTACAATGATATTTAGGAACGCAAAACGTTTCATGTATGATATCCTTGACAGCTGCTACATGTCTCTCATGAATATGAACATTTCCCCGAAATACGAGTGTTCGAAGGACAAACAGGAGTATCTTCTAATAAAAAGCGGCAACGATTACAGGCTAAACTTCCGACATCTTTGATCTTCGAAGTATGATCAATTTTCCAATAGAAATAATCTCACAATTGCAAAGATCGATACGACGCTACATAGGCAATCCCGTGAGCAAACGCGAAAAACAAACAATAGGTATCGTAGCAAAACTAATTGAAAAAAGGCCGATCGTCCGATTCCCAATTTACCAATGTGAACGAGACAAAGAAGAGAAAAAAAAAAGAAAAAAAGAAAAAAAAAAAAAAGAGAAAAAAAGATACGACATTGTGGCGAGTTTATTCGAAAATTTCATTTGTTCTTTTTCATTTACGTAATCGAACCGCGCGTCCGAGAGTGTGGCAATGGAGGAAACAAATCAAATCGAGCGATAAATTCGATGAAAATAAGATATTTCAACGACGTCTTTATTCTTCACTCTTATTTTAGCATTTCTCTTCCTTCCTTTTTGCAATTACCGATCCAGATACGAATGACGTACATTTCGTTTCACCGAATCCCTTATTATCTGCAAAGAATCGATGTCCGATCGGTCACATTCGCTTATTATCGAATTCACCCTCGTTGCTATTCAGGTAGTAGCTTCTTGCGAATCTCACACTTTGGACTTCCGATGTAAGAACAAATTTTTAAAAAATTTCGCAACGAACCCAGAATAAATTTGGCGCCTTTACACAGTCACAATATTCTTAGTTCCGTCTTTTCTTTTTTTCTTTTTTTTTTCTTTTTTTTTTCTTTTCTTTTTTTCTTCTTCTTCTTAACGCTACAGAACGATGAAATAATAATCGACGAATCCCGCGTCGAAAATGCGATAAAAGTTCTATTCGCAGCATTCAAACAAAAAAGCATTTGTCCCCGAATGCCGAAACGAAACAGCCCGATCGGTAATTGGCCGATTCTTATTTGACTGATCGATGCTCGTCTTTGTCATCGAACTATTTTCCAATCGTTTTCCTTTTCTTCAAGCAACTTAAAAAGAACGTTCACGCTTGAGAATCCTACATGCACAGTGTCATACTTGCAAGCAACGACGGCGTGTTGGCCAATCCATTCCGCAACAGGTTCTTTTATACTTTTGCGTTCGTCAATCGGATCTGTCGCGAAAGAAATATTCTGGACGTTACCACTCAGCGGTATGTTACACGTCATTCGGAACACACGGTTGCCTCATCGCTAAAATCTAAACGTACGAAAGATGCTCGCTGAGAAGATCGATTCGCGTCGACGACGAATTCCAAGATTTCGGTCGTGGAATACTTTGATCGAAAATGGAACTCGTAACTTCGTATTTCTGAATGAAAGTCAGCCACCAGTTAATTTCAGCTGCCAATTTCATCTAATCTGGACTAAGGATTCCGATTCAAATCATGCCGAGCATCTGTCCGATCATCGCGATGAAAAAACTACCCCTGTCTTGGCATCTGTATCAGCTTGATGGAAGTGTTCGGCAGAAGAAAAATAACGCGCGTTCGTATTACATGGATGATGTGATTTTGACCATTCAATCTCAACGGATACAAGAAATTCGTGCATTTATTATTCCAAGAAACGAAAGTAGAGGCATTTTCAACGCCACCACTGCGATTATTCCGTACGGACGATTTCGTACGATCTCCGAGAGTGGAAAAAGAAAGAAGCGAGACAGCGAGACAGCGAAACGGTGGTTTTTTTCACCTTCGACGAAAATCCTTATCCCGTCGCTCTTTTAAATACGATTCATTTTCGACTGTCCTTCTGGTTACGTTGTTTCGCGGATTGCCGTTTCGTTTCGATCGGCGACTGTGTAAAGAAATTCGCGGGGGAAATAAGACGAAGCTTCGACGAAGTAGATCGAGAAGGAGGAAGCGGAAGAGGATCGAGAGAAAAACTGCGAGGATTACGGAAACGGGGCGAGAACGAACGAGAACGGCACTTGCTCGTACGACGCGCCGAACGCGACTGAGACGGCCGACAAATTCGCGGCGACTCCACGCTCGGACTTCCATCTTCGTAGACGATGCTGTACGCGTGTAGGAGTTTGCGAGCAACGTACGCATGCGCGACGAAATCCTGTCGGGACGTAGACCACCCAATTACTGTAATGCGCGTAATCCCGAAAAGTCTCTTGAAATTTGTACTCATGCCGTACAACGGAGAATGCGTAGGTAAATGCGAAGTAGTTATCTATCAACGAATCTAATTTTCACGCTTCTCATCCATCTGCGATGGTTACGGAAAGCGGATGTTACACGTCTATGTGGATCTTTTTCTTTCTTTCTTTCTTTCTCTCTCTCTCTCTCTCTCTCACTCTCCCTTTCTCTTTCCCTTACTCCATGATGTGACAATTCATCGAAAGTTCACAGTTTCACAGGAGGAATCCATAGATATCCCAACAATACGTTCCGATGTTTGTTCAATTGCATATAATCGGAACACGCGTGGCTCTTGAAACATCGTACGACGATCCTGCTCTGTTCCTTTCGATCCCTGTCTCAAAGAGAATTTATCGGTAACACGTGCAAAACATTCGTACTCGAGGCGCAACGATCAACCGTGGCTCGATGGAACCTGACATTCGCGGTATCAGGTAATCAACGTTCTCCAGTCCCGCGTTACAAACATCCATTTGTCAAGATCATCGACTCGGCGTTGTTCATCACCTACGGGATCCGGAATAGGAAAGGTCGTAGGTCGAGGAGGAAGCGCGTCTCGATAGATGCGCACAGAGTGAAATAAATAGAGAGAATGATGGTGGATGGACGAGGTTGGAAAATGACAATCTGCTCGCCGGTAATAATCGCGATGGATAATTTCGATCGAGCGTTGAGCGACAATCCCGTTAATGAACATGTATCGAATTAGGTGGGTACCCGTGGCCCCTACACATCCGAAACACGAGACTGGGTCGCTCAAATCTCGTAACGGGTATTTCGGATGCATTCGAACGTCGCCGCTTATCAGAACAGGCGGAAGTGCGTTCACCCGCATATCGGTGTGCAACGATGATAAAAAAAACAGTTAGCCATGGGTTCGCATAGCTTAACCATTGAAATTCGGTACGTGTCGTATCGGACAAAGGCAACGTACTTCGAACGAACGACAAAGGACTTTTTTGAACGCCGCTTGCCAACGCGTCAACGCGTTTCTCATTAACCTTGATACGTCGCGCGCGAATCTGTTTCCTTCTTTTTTCTTTCTTTCGTACTACTTGCAAAATTCCCGCAAATCTGCGAATTTCAGCAACGAGGTGGAAAATTGTATTCGTTTTCGCTCTATTGCTTAACACGGTACCAAAACGGCAGAATAAAGCTTTCCGCTGACGCAAATTGAGATCGTTTGTCCTATTGTCAGATAATTTACTCCCCCTGTTGTCCCCCTGTTCCGTTATGTCCGGAAGTGAACAGTGCTGCCTCGTTACCCATATCTTGCGCTATGTTTGGATAGCACCTTTATTGTTTACCTTACGGATTACAAGCGATCCCGTTTCTTTCATTTATTTTTGTCACTATTCCTATCTTATTAATGCTTGTTAATTGATATTAAACTACCGGATGTCATATTTTTAATTCAATTTGTAATACGTCGTTTATGTCGAAAAGAGCCTCCTGCCCATTACTTTCATGGCTTTCGCTTCGATCCCTGGAAACACTAAATTTCCCTTCCCATCCACAATTTCGTCGTAATTTTTTTCAACCAGGGTTTCAAAGCCGCATCGTTCGGCCAATTTCTGTGAAATCGGCGAGGTAAATGCCGTCACTGTTACCGGGATGTCGTATTCGCGACCTATTTCCACCCTAAAGAAAAATTATTTACTTACATGTATGTTATGAACGGGATAAAACTAAACTAAACTAAACTAAACTAAACTAAACTAAACTAAACTAAAAAGCGATGTATAGAAAACGTAAGTGTTACGTACATCGAAATCAGTGACTAATACGAAAGATACAGAAGGAAGATATTGGAAAACGTCAAAGAGAATAGTCAAACTTTTGTACCTGGCATCAAGTAGGTGAGCACCCAGAGAGGCTCCTCGATACTTTGGATTTACGGAAAGGCCAAAGGCGTTCATATATTTGTTCACCCCATATTTTTCGAACACATTTGCTTGTTTGCTCAATTCTATCACAACGCCCATCACAGCGTTTCCCTTCTCCGACTAGAAATTAATTATTTAACATTTACGTTCAATACCACGTCGAAGAAGTATACAGATGTTAACGTTGACCGTTCATATCGATGTATCGATAGAAATAAACGAATCGCAATTACCTTAATTTTCTCAATATCGAACTTCTCATCCTTGAAAGATAACGTAAGTATGTTAACTCCTGCGATTATAGGTTTCCCACCATTTGGATTCTCTGTAAACGCCACGACGGACAAACCACATTTTACAAGCTCGTCCCAAAGACATCGAAATGTTTCCACGTATTCAGGATCGTTTATCCCGTCTACAGAAACAGAGAAATCAAAATGTTTTCTGCTGCCTGCACATCTCGAAAATCTTGCTCCTACTTCCACGTAGATACTGTTCGACACGTGTACTGTACTGTGCACGTGTACTGTAAACTGTAATCGAATGTTTTGTACGCTTGAAATATAAAAAAAAAAAGAAAAAAAGGAAAAAAAAGAAAAAAAAAAAAAAAGAATGCAAATCAACTATAAAAGAAACACTGTTTAATTCTCGAAAGAGAATTAAAAGTAACGTCGCATCGGGACGATTTTGAAACGAATGATAAAGCGAGGAGCCGAAACGTGACAAAACAGAGAAAAAGAAGAGCAACAAGGCAAAAAAGTTTTATGGTGGTTGCTTGCATTAATGAACGTGTATATAGATTCTACGCCAACGAACTGATCTGCGTATTTCACACTGCATTCGATCTTAACTGTTTTTGAGTTTCTAGAAATGAACGATATGAAAAATACTGAAAAATTTGTGACGTTCGTGTTGTTCGTGTTTGCCTTACGCAAAATCTTACCCCGGATTCTCAAGGTGCCTTGTCGAACGTATAATTAAATAAAAACGTTAAGTATTGTGTGGCTTTTTTGCTTCGTCACATAAATGAATGGCGATGTTGCATGAGAATATTTGTTCAATCGTATTATTATCTGCAATATGTTTCATCGTGTTATCATAATATTTCATATCATATTTCATATCATAATTCGATATAAATCCATTTCAATGATATCTCACCGCAACGAATTACGTTGACATTAAAATTAGACAGATAATGTACGGAAGAATAAAACAAACTTACTTATGCATTTACACATTGGCTCGCCGGCAATGAAATACTTGCACATGTGTTCTACCACCTCTTCGTACCTGTCTTCCGGTACCTCTTGAATGGTGAATCTTATCGGTACGTCCGCGTTCTTTTTCTTAATCTCGACGATTTTCCACACTTTCGGTGGGCCAGGTGGCTTTATCGGAAATTTAACGGACGGTTCGCATCCCTCGCTCTTGCTCATTATATTTGTCTTATAAAAACTATATTACACGAAGAAAGATTATAACAAATAGCCGGTTACGCGATGAGAATGCGTGGAAAAATAACTATTAAAAAAAATCACTTGCCACATCTGTTACTGTTGCCTTGTTGAAGTCTACCAACTGAATGACCGACGAATTGTGTAATGCGGTAGTTGTGTTATCATATGTATAACACTGATTATCGTTCCACTGCCAACTTTGCTCTTTCTCGATTGCATCCTCTTACGATATGGCAAACGACACATGCTTTTTTTTTTTTTTTTTTTTTTTTTTTTTTCGATAACCGTTTACGTAACGTAATCGAACATTGTTAAGCGATGAGTCAAAATAAATAATCTAAGCAAAAGAATTAGATATACTTTATGATAAATCGGGACAAATAATATATAAATAATCGAAAATAAAATATAAAATGCACGAAACAGATATATATATACATATATATATATATATATATACATATCTCATCTTATTATATTTTTGAATTTACCACAAATATGCGACACGAGATCGGCAGAGCTAAAAAACGAAGGTAATGAAAATAAGAAATAGGAGAAAGTAAAGAGATTAGTTACCGTCTTAGTATTTCGTCGATAATTGATCTTTCGTCGATAAGTATTTCTACAAGAACGATACTTTTTATTACTATACATCACTTATAATTTACATTTTACATAGAAATTTAGAATACAAGGCATGTTTATGTCTACTTCTCCACGAAATCTGTATTAAAGTCATAATCATCGGATGCTGAAATGTTGAATCCTTCCAACTGATCCGCCAATTTAACAGCCGCTTTTTCTATAAAATTCAGATATAATGATATAGAGAAATATAACTATTCGAATAAGACAACGCCTCAAGAAGCAAACGCGTTCTTACCTCTCCTGACTCGGTCTTTCTTCTCTCTCTTAAATTGTAGTTTATTAAGTTTGTTCAATTTCTGATTGCCCTCGATTTCGAAAATCGGATCCGTTTTCTTTTTCCTCGATTCATTTGTCTGCTTCTTCGATTTCTCCGCTTTTTTCTTCAGTTTGTTTTGTATCTTAATTTGCTACGAAAATTATTATCATTATAACTTAATCATAGTAAAAATCATAGTAAAAAGAAAAGCCATATATATATATATATATATAAAATAAAAAATGTATAAAATCTGACGTACCGCTTGTCGTTTTTGTAAGTCAACCTCCATAGCAGATATGACTGGGCCAGAACTTGCGATTAACACCGGATCAACAACAGTTTGTTGTCCATTTGCAGTTTCCTTCTCGAAATTATCGATCATCATTTTCTCTTCTGCGGCAAAACGTTCGATATCGAACTCTTTGCTCATTTGGCAAACAATTTCTGCGGACAGGTGACAATTCGGCTCTTCAGGTGGAACGGTATAATACCTGTTGAAACAACGTAAATTATTGTACGTCCAACAGACCGTGTAATAAAGGTATTTCGTAAATACCTTATTTTTCCAGAGTTCCAGTCATCCAAAATACCGCGGGCTGCTGCTACCGTATCAGGTATACCACCCTTTCTAAATTTCCCCATCCTGGTGGCTTTTAAAGCAAAGAACTCATCAGGCGTTGAAAATTCGGGTATGTTATACATTTCCATTATTTGCTGCTTCGAAACTCTTTTCAATACAGCAGTTGCTGGTGTGTACGGATCTTTTAAGGATTGAATTTTCACTGCATTTTTTAAAGCCACTGAAGATTCGTCGGAATTTTCTTCAGAATTAGCAAAGATTATTCCTGGAGAGTCTAACAATTTTATTTTGGAATCTAATTGTACTACCTGCATCGCTTTTGTTATACCCGGAGTACTTCCCACATTGCACGCTCTACTACGTTTCAGCGAGTTAATAACGCTAGATTTACCAACATTTGGAAGCCCGACAATTCCAACTGTAATACTAGCTTTAACATTTTCGATATTTCTGCAATAATTTGCAAGCAGTGACAACAGTAACTCGGCGCCAAAGCAGGTACCGCTTTGTATCATGCCTTCAGTTTTTCTCCCCAATTTTCTTCTACCCAATCTTCTAGCTTGGCCCTGAGTGGAAGCCTTAAATGCCACTGTTGGCAAACTCCCACGCAAATACTTCAACCATCGATCTAAATTCTCTCTGGGTACCAAATCCGCCTTGTTTAGAACGATAACCAATCTTTTGTTCTCTTTCGCAGACAGTACAGCTTCTTCAACCTGTAAGATAAACCAGTTACTCGATATCATCGGATTGATATGTTCGTAACGTACCTCACAGCATACCTGTTTACATCTTGTTCCCAAAGGATCCCTAGCATCAACAACTTCGAGAATAACGTCAGCCGCCTTCATAACTTTCCTGAATTCTTTGCAATAAGCTTTTAACGAATTCTCCTCTTTAACTAAAGCGTCTTTTATCTTTTCGTATGCAGCATCTACCTCCATCCGTTGATGTTCCATTTGTTTATTCTTTGCAGTTGATACTAATCCTTGAAGACCCGTCTCGGCAAGTTCTTCACGCCTTCTTTGACGCGCAGCCTCACGTTGCTTTCGTCTTTCTTCTTCGCGTTGCTTTTTCATAAGCTCTACTTCCTTAAGGATATCTTCCTTGAAGGGGCACTGGTTTGGGACTTCGATCACTTTTGGTTTTCCTGCGAAACGAAATGAAACGATCGATATATTCTACGACCGCTGTTAAAATGCGAATAACGCTTCAAACGTATAGTTTCAAGTATTATTTACCTTTAGGATGCTTTTTCGCTGCTTTTCGTAACTTTCGATTGTGCTCCCGAACTTTTTTCTCGATTTTATACCTTCTTCGCGCTGGCATACGCTTACTTTGTTTCTCTGCAATAAATACGATATTAGATAAACGTAAGAAGATGATTAACCACAGAGGAAGCGTTGCATTTCTTGAAACAAATAAGATAAACATAACCTCCTGCATGCGTAATAAACAAATCGTATTAAAATAGTCTTATTATTATTGAACTCACTCAGACAGAATTTTGCCATTCTCGTAACTTGCAATACTAATTTCCGATACAGTTACACACAATAACAAGATAAATGCGTTATTAAACGAACGAAGTACACTTGCAGATATCACGTGCACGTCGCTAGCTGTACACGCGAAAGTTAGGTTAAGAATCAGAGTGGGAAACACGAGAAATTAGGAATACGCAGCTCAAGTCGAGTTCAGTGCATGCCATATAAATATAATTGCTTCTGTCGAATTCGTTTTTCGAAACTCACAAATTGCGTACGTGTTTCTTTTAAAAATTATCGTTCTTTCGTAAATCATAGATCATTTTTTAATGTTCTCAATTTATTAGAAGTTTATGGGAAATTCGTAGCTCGCGAGCAGAGCATATATATTGGACTGTTGGTCAAGTACGCATCGTAGAGGCAAATTCGAGATTTAAAATGAAAACCAATGAGACAAAATTCGATCGTTTCAAACACCATGAATTATGAATTGAATCGAAATCGCTGCGTCGCCGAGAGCAATAGAATGGTATGTAGAAATTTAAGTAGCTGTATGAGAAACTGAAAATTGTTGAAAGACAGTGAAAGGTGCGCTTGTATGCATATGATAATTGTCACACTTTCATTCCGCCTCCCAAAATCTGGTTGTTTAGTATCATGGAGACGAGATCGTGGTAGTAAGGTCGGAATGGAAATTCTCATAAATTGTTTCGTGCCGTGAAATCGTTGTTTCGTACATTTTCATTGAACAAAGTGGTGATACAATTTCTCTATTCTTATTCATGTAGCTGCGGTTGAGACTGATCCTTGAAGACCCGTCTCGGCATGTTCTTCACGGCTTCTTTGACGCGCAGCCTCACGTTGCTTTCGTCTTCCTTCTTCGCGTTGCTTTTTCATAAGCTCTACTTCCTTAAGGATATCTTCCTTGAAGGGGCACTCTGGTTTGGGACTTCGATCACTTTTGGTTTTCCTACGAAACGAAATGAAACGATCGATATATATTCTACGACCGCTGTTAAAATTCGAATAACGCTTCAAACGTATAGTTTCAAGTATTATTTACCTTTAGGATGCTTTTTCGCTGCTTTTCGTAACTTTCGATTGTGCTCCCGAACTTTTTTCCTCGATTTTATACGTTCCACGTGCTGGCATACGCTTACTGTGTTTCTCTGCAATAAATACGATATCAGATAAACGTAAGAAGATGATTAACCACAGAGGAAGCGTTGCATTTCTTGAAACAAATAAGATAAACATAACCTCCTGCATGCGTAATAAACAAATCGTATTAAAATAGTCTTATTATTATTGAACTCACTCGGACAGAATTTTGCCATTCTCGTAACTTGCAATACTAATTTCCGATACAGTTACACACAATAACAAGATAAATGCGTTATTAAACGAACGAAGTACACTTGCAGATATCACGTGCACGTCGCTAGCTGTACACGCGAAAGTTAGGTTAAGAATCAGAGTGGGAAACACGAGAAATTAGGAATACGCAGCTCAAGTCGAGTTCAGTGCATGCCATATAAATATAATTACTTCTGTCGAATTCGTTTTTCGAAACTCACAAATTGCGTACGTGTTTCTTTTAAAAATTATCGTTCTTTCGTAAATCATAGATCATTTTTTAATGTTCTCAATTTATTAGAAGTTTATGGGAAATTCGTAGCTCGCGAGCAGAGCATATTTATTGGACTGTTGGTCAAGTACGCATCGTAGAGGCAAATTCGAGATTTAAAATGAAAACCAATGAGACAAAATTCGATCGTTTCAAACACCATGAATTATGAATTGAATCGAAATCGCTGCGTCGCCGAGAGCAATAGAATGGTATGTAGAAATTTAAGTAGCTGTATGAGAAACTGAAAATTGTTGAAAGACAGTGAAAGGTGCGCTTGTATGCATATGAGAATTCTCACACTTTCATTCCGCCTGGCAAAAACTGGTTGCTTAGTATCATAGAGATGAGATCGTGGTAGTAAGGTCGGAATGGAAATTCTCATAAATTGTTTCGTGCCGTGAAATCGTTGTTTCGTAGATTTTCATTGAACAAAGTGGTGATACAATTCCTCTATTCTTATTCATGTAGCGTTACTTTCGTAACACCATAGTACCATTTTCCTACGCGAATTTTCAAATCAAAAGTAATTCTTACGGTGCTTTATTAAAAAAACACGTTCCTTTTTTTTTCTTTTTTCTTTTCTCTCTCTTTTCTTTTTTTTTTCTTTCTTTCTTTCTTTCTTTCTTTCTTTCTTTTTTCTTTTTTTTCTTCTTTTTTTTTTCCTTTAGATGATACAATCAAACATAGAGAAAAGATCTTTTCTTCTTAGACTTATTATACAAGCTCGTCTAACGTTAGTCACATACGTACATTGTTCGCTGAAGAAAGGGAACAAGGAAACATATTGGTATCTTCATAAGATCATTGCCTGTATCACGATGAATCTTTCCTGCTTAATATTCTATTCGCAAGTTCGCGTGTTTCGTTCGAATTGAAGTGTTCCTAAGAAGCAAGGAAAAATTCCGCGTTTAGAATGCGCACATTCGAAAGACGTGCCCGTTCTTTACGTTCAATTCATTAGGGAAGGCTGACGGGGTAGGGATAAGCGGGGACGTCGGGTATTGCCGATAGACGGCGTATGGCGGAGCACAGTTCATTTCTGTAATGGCCGCTGTCTGGCGTTGTCGGTGAGAATCGGTCTCTCTTGTAGTCCCGCAAACGAAATATCGCATAGCATCGTTTGTTTAGGAAAATTCAGTGAGCGGCAATTCACGTGACGAGAGGTGCGGTGTTCGCTGGTGCATAGTGTGTACAGTGATGTATATGTTGTGACTTCAGAACGGACGATCTGTCGAGAAAATTCAAATCGGATGTGCACTTGGTGTCCCACTGTTTACTCGGCTCACCGACCGTTCGCGGCGGTTCTAGATAGATCGAGAGAATATCTACTATTACTAATAGCAAGAAGATCGTGATCGCACGATACGGCAATCGAGTATCGTGGGCTTGCGTCGCGTCATTTCGGAGCCGCAAGATTCCATTGAGCGAAGGTTCATCCCCGGACAGTAAACAAAAGTGACAGCGTGCAGATGCCGTTCGGTCGTGCCTCCCGTCTCGTCTGTATTCGTCGATAGTATTTGACGTCGTCCTGTTCTTCGCGAGCCCGAGTTCTCTCACGTAGTTCAAGGCCGTCTAAAATCAACCTAACGCCACGCTGCCAACAGGCCCAGCGAATTTCACGCCACTTTCGAGATCGAACGTAACCCGAGCGTGTTTCTCACTGACAGTAACACTGACTGACCGCGCGCTTTTCTCAGTTATCGCTCGCGTTGGACTTGTCCCGTAATTTCCGACTCGAAACAATTAACATCTTCGTAAGACTCGAAGCAAGAGAAACAGTGGACGCATCGTTCTCACTGCCGCAGGTATGTTGCTCCGATTACTGTCTCTTCTCCGTGCATTCGGAACACGGTGCATCGAGCTTTCTACCGTCCTCGTATTTTTTCTTTCGATCTAACGCAAGGTTCGTTGAATTATAAGTATCGACTCTGTGTGTTCTCGAGAAGAAGTAATATTCGTGATATTCCGTAATCAGGTATCGGGGACATTTACACGCGATCCAATTATACGTATATTTTATTGCCATGTAAACGCTGTATCGCTGATAACGTAAAAGGTTTGCTTTTGCCTGTGAAAATAATCGCTTTTATTTACGTGTCGCTTTATCGAACAAAAATTTTCACCGAGCGATATTTAAGCGATGAATATTGCGTTTCTAGAACTAGAACAAGACGCTGAATCGAACGTTCGTCAGAAAGCACTTTTTGTCCTGTAAAAACGTATCAGGCCGCAGCGCCGTGTTATATACCAATTAAATGTAGCTGGCCTCTGGTAATTGCACCGTGTACTTTTTATCATAAATTGCATTTCTCGCGTGTGAAAACGGTCATCTGCCGCAACCGGTGGAAGAAGAAGTAGCGCTGCTTTGTAAATCAAATCGCCGTGTGCCTACCATGTAATGTATCACCGCGTATGCTCAGCCAATGCTGCACACAGGTATCCGCATTATTTAACAAATCTGTTCGCATTCCCGGGCACGAGAACTTGGCGTATCCACTGCGAGGCACGTTGTACGAATACCGCCAAATATTTCCAGTGTTTCGCACGTTGTCTATTCTTTCGATAACACGTCTCGTTTATCGTCGAAGAAATGCGACGAAAGAAGTCACTTTAATAGCAAGCGTACTCTTGAATAGCATCGCTTCTATATCGGTCTCTATACGGAAACGAGTGTATATATACATAATACACGCACACACGCACACACACGCACACACACACATTATACATACGTGTACGTGGGTTTCCACCGAGTTTGAGCTAGGTCAATGCGGTGAATTATTGCAGAGGGATGAATCTGATAAAACGCTCTTCATCATTACAGCTTTCAATATGTATTTATTATATTAAGGTTTTTTTGCAATTGAAACAATTCGAGCGTGTACAATTGGTAAGCACGTAATCGTCGCGCTGACATCTCGTCGCGATTGAAAACTGCATCGACATCGGCCACTGTTAACTGGACTTACAACGGGAAATAATGAATCGAATAAAATTGTTTCGATTGCAAAAACGAAAAGAGGTTAGCGTATTGACGAGTCTTGTGGGATGCAGATTTCTTCCAGAATAGTCAAAATCTCCTCCTCCCCATGTTTCGAGGACGCTCGAAGAGGAGAGAGATGTGCCAAGTTTCGCCGCTGCGGATATTCCATGTGCTTCTCGAGTTCATCGACGTCGACTGGTTGCCGCACTGCGTCCCCTGCTAGGATCATGTCCTAGTCCACCGTGATTCCTCGATACGCGTGATCCCACTGCCAAAAGAGATAGAGAGAGAGAGAGAGAGAGAGAGAGAGAGAGAGGAGAGAGGAGAGAGAGAGAGAGGGAGAGAGGGAGAGAGAGAGAGAGAGAGAGAGAGGGAGTGAGGGAGAGAGCGAGAGAGGGGGAAGAGAGACGAGCGTAGCATAACGAAGTTTCAATCTGATCCTGACATGTCGGGCTACCGCTTCAAGGACGTAGCTCGTTGTCGCCTCGAGAGTCTTCCCGATCGAGAATCGACGAACTCGTTCGTTTGAACGGCGACGATCGACAGACGTTGTCGCGTCCATCGACAAGACTGATCGTCTGTGTAATGCGGCGCGCGAAGGCGACGACCTTCCGTCCCGATTCGAGCCGCTCGATCTTTTCACAATAACGGCGAAAATGTTCGGCAAGGTGCCACCGTCGAACACACCTGGACCGCCTTCGAACGATGGAACGTCGGTCAAGTCGTGCGCCAGACCCAGTGGAACCGCGTGTTTGCCGTGTTTCTCGGTCGACGAGACACCAGCCACGCTCACCGAGGAAAAGTCGAAACCTTGGAGGCCGAAGGACCACTGTATGCCCGTAGTCTCCGAGGCACCCTCTACGGGAATAGAGGACAAGCAGAAGCTCTGGAGACCGAAGGAGAACTGCAACTCCTCCGTAATCTTCGATCCGCCTTCGATCACCGACGACAACTCGAAACCGAAGAGAGCGAAGGAAGGATCGTGCTCTCTGGTAGTGAACGAGTATCCGACAATCGCGGACGACAGGACGAAAACGCGCAGACCTAAGGAGAATTGCAACGTTAGCGTGGTGGTACCCGATGTAGCCACCTCGATCGAGGAGAAATCGAAAGTAAGGAGATGCAAGGAAACGTGTACGTCCTCCGAGTGTCTCGACGATAAAAAACTTCGAAGGTCAACGAAGGAGTCCGGCGGTTCGTTGACGGCGGGGTCAGTTTCCATCGATGATAAATCTAACGTGTGGAGAATCTCGAAAGACTCGAGTAACACGGCGAGCGTCGATCTATACGGTAGTCCGCAAACTCCTAGCTGCTCCACGTCCAATCTCTCCCAAACGTCGATCTCGTTCGTCGAGGTGAACAGACCTAGCAGGACCGAGTCGACTGGCTGCTCGGTCGCGAAGAACTCCTGCTCCAAATACCCGGCCAAGGAGATTTCTGGCCACGGAAGAAGTCACACGGTGGCGAAGGCGGCGAGCGTCGCGTCGAACTTGGCCACCCGCAAGTGCACGTCCAACTCCAATTGTACGAGCTACGGGAAATCCTCGAGTTGCGCGTCGACCAGCGCCACGAAATCGCAGAGGGTGTTTGGTTCCGCTAGTCCGAGCAGTTTGAACGTCGACACCGGCTCGAGAGACTCGTTGAAATTGGCAAGAAAGCACGTCGGCCCGAGCCGCGATTTTCTCGCTGGTAAAGAGCAACATTTACCCGGAGGAAAGTCTATTGTTTCCAGAGAGACGCAGAGGAGTGTCGCGCAGGCTGCACCATCGGCGGCAAGCAAACAATCTACCGCGAAACCTTCGGATGCAGGACATACGGCGTCGAACGGGAAGAGTCGACCCGTCTCGGAGTCTAACGGCGAGCTAGGTGACTCACCGATGGACATCACCGCGATTTCTGTGATTCAGCCGACCGATGAATCTTGCCAGAGGTCGTCCGCGAAGTCGTACGCTGCCAGCAACGATACGATGGAGTTGGCGGTTTCGGCAACTTCGTCGTCGGGCACTTACGAGCAACGAAATTGCAGAGGGGACTTCACCACGTCCACACCGTCGAAGGACTGGATGAGATCCAACGGCGACGCGTTGCAAAGTTGCATTTCCTGTTTGCCGCAAGATCTTCCAACGGAGCTTCAGTCCTCGCCACGAAGTTACAGGGAACGAGAAAAGTGCCGTGATCCATGGCGGCCCACCGAAATGGAAAGCAATATCTGCAACCTGAATGTGTGTCCTAGTGATACGTATCAGGATACCGGCTCGAAAAGGAGGACAGGTGCTTCCTGCCAGGCGTTGAGGCATGCGGTTGCCTCGTTGAACCGATTGGATGACTTTTATATGGAGAAGATCGGTGCCGGATTCTTTTCGGAAGTGTTCAAGGTAGGACCAAGTTTCACGTATCGCTTTATCCATGTAATATAACGTCTTTGGATTATTCAAGGACGATAAAGAGGCATCACAGATCATCGCGTTCAAACTATGAATTTACGATTTGCGCTTGAGCGAGTACTTTAGCAAATGGAGAAAAAGTAACAGGATCGTGATGAGTCGTTCGACGTGTTTCCGATGCACGGGCGTGTTTCATAATAGAGCCATTATCGCGAATATTTTTCTCGGAACGATATTCTCGGCTCGTTTCTCGCCGAGGAATGTACAATTAGAATACGAATAATAATTAGGCATAATGATTAGGAAAGTTTTCTCTTTGATATAACACACTGTTCTGTTCACACTTTTTCCCCCCTACATTTCATTCTCTTTTTCTCTACCTCTTAAATACATTATGTATTGTCACGCGCTTTAGTCGCTCGCCTCGCCATAGCGTAGTTAGCGCGGCGTTATCTTGCCAATTGTTAGTAGACTAACATCGGCGAAGATTAGATACGAATGCGTGCAATAATTCCAAGGCGTTCTCTCTAAATTAATTCCATCCGTAACCATGCGATTACTCGTTTTTTAACGAACGTTTTCAAACGTTTTTTCCCTCGAAGATCTTCGTGCGTAGAATTCCTCGTGCGTTTCCATTTGTAAACAATTGCACGATTTTTGGTCCAGTGACTGCACCCTTGCAAATTAATCAGCATTCGCTCGAAACAATAAAATAAATTCAAACAGTTGCGCCGGCAATTGCTCACCTACTCGGAACTCGGAGTTTTTCTCGACAAATTTTCTTTCACAAATTTTCATGGAAAGTGTTCGTACATTCGTTGGAAGGTGAATTAATAACGCCATATAATAAACGGTAGGATAAACTGTCATTGGAATAACGGTACCCAACTCGGAGAAAATGGCAATTAACCATATAGAAAGCTCTTCCCGTATATGGTACGTGCAATAATCAATGCTAATGGCAATTTAAGTAAGCGACACGCGTACCATATATTCTCTTTCGCGTACGTTATTCTCTGATCAAGCGGTTAGATGATTAAATTTAATTTGAAATGAAATTTGAATTTGAAATGAAATTTGAATTTGAAATGAAATTTGAATTTGAAAGGAAAAGGCGATAGCTGTTCGTTGCAGGTCAGCCATACGTACGTACCTCGTAATATCTTTGTGTACACAACATGTGAGTAGTTGACAATATGAAATATCGTATCAAGACCAAAGTGACTACTCAGCCAAAAACATTTGCCACGAGGCAAAAGATCCAAGGAGGAATTCGCGCCTCACACCGCGAACAAAACACGCTTTGTGACATAACGAAACGTGGAATGTGGAATCATGGCCACATTTTCGTGAATCACGCTCCTCCATCTTCCGAAGGTTCGTTAGACGTGATTCATGAAAAATCATCTGCTCGTATCTATGTTGGTTAGGGCTGGCTGGCCGCAGCTCGTCGACTTTTTACGCACCTGGAGCATCGAACACAAGCCTTTCGTATTCATTCTACCGAGCCAGGTGCTAGGCATAACTTCTCGTTGCTTTCGTGGACAGATTATTTATTCCTGTTATGGAAAACTTTTTACGCGCAGCGGAACGTTACATCGTTTAAACAGCCTAACGGCGCTTAAGAAATGACGCGCAACTTTTTCCCCCGTTTTTGTTCGATATTTCTAGAAATTATTCTTCTTTATATCCAACAACGTTACGTAACGGTCAACGTGGAGAATTCGCGCTGGATCATAGGTGAATTTCACATCGCACAAATTGAACCGCGTATAATGTATCATAATGTGCAGAAGCAGGTTTCTGCCGGTACGTACGTAGATACGATATTCCGGAAGGATGCTATAAGTCACGATATCCCCCTGGTCTGCAACCACTTCCTCTATCGCGTCTTCTTTATTCCCTAGATAGATTCTCCACGGCACTGTTAACCGATGCTTTTCTTATCCCCTCGTCCATCCAGCACCGTTGATGCAGCGTCGTTCCGCCTTTGCTTCTCTCTCTCTCTCATGCCACATTTCCACGCGACTAAGAAACACGCACGTACGTAGCTGCGGCGTATCCTGGAAGTGTTTTCGAGTGCGCGCATAATTTTGCACGTAGCCGAATAATAACGCTGGTGACGATGGAAAGTCGGTCCAATTCCGTCGGAGTTTGCAAAAACCTGCAATTTGCCGGGCATTTGCGGACGACTCGAGGCGAGGATGATCGCGTCAGTGTCATCGGGGAAGCTATCGAACCGAGCCGAGAATCTTGACGAGAACGTCGTTTCTCATCGGCCAGGTACGATATAAATAGGTCAACAGGAAATCGAGCACGGCACGAGCCGCGTATCGCGAGCGTTCTGTTTAAAAATAAATCCACCGCGTTCTCCGACGTTCTGGAGGGTCCTTGCGATTTGTACCGTGGCAGTGGTCAAAGTCTACTGAACTATCGCGTTCGAACGGTCCGAGAGCGTGCCCCGACATCCTGTCGATATCGACGCTACTTTCCATTAACGAAGTTATTTAGCCGGAATTCGAATATAGTCACGTGATTCGATAGCTACGAACCTGGCGATCGATCGCTTACCCGAAAAGTGTGACGACGCGTAGCTGAAAATTTATCAAATTGTCGTCGTACTTTCCTCCGAGAATTTACGTCGGCGCTGTCGTGCCTGGAGGTCGCGCCTGGAGGTCGTGTCCTTGGCGGCTCGGAATCGTTACGCGAGATTCGACGCGAGTCAATTTGCGCGAAAGTTTCAGCTCGGTGAAAGTCACGAAAGTCGTTCGAAGAAATTGAAGAAAATCGGAAGGACCTGACCGAGCGAGCCTCGTCGATTCACGAACAGAGGAACGCGAGAACTCGATTTCGGAGGTCACGAGTTCTTGGCAACCGCACGCGATCTCACGACTAGAGCCAAAACACTTTGGCAAACAACTTCTTCCGCTCGAGCCCGACCGAAGAATTCGCCGTTTAACTCGACTCTATACCACCGACTATGCACCGCACAGCAGGCACACGTCAGCCTTTACTTCAACCATTCTCATTCTCTGGCCATCGTCGTTAGAGAGACGAACCGCGCCGTACAACGTTGCATTCCTCTGACGGAACTCGATTTGTATTTCGAGACAGGAATCTTACCTATCGCCGTAATCGTTGTCGACAGAGAACGATGTAACAACTGGTTTCAATGAGCCATCAAATCCACCGATTATCGTATGCTTTTTCAAGCATCTGGACAACCAGTTTCGTTCCAACGGACCGATGGAACGTGTTACGTAGTACCTTGCTATATCCTGGACATAGCAAGGTCGTAAAATCGCCCAACCATCGGAGCTTTCGTGCTTTAAGCATTCAGATAGATGTCAGGAAACCGGGAACCACGCTTTTTTTAATTCAAAACTTTGCTGTTTCGCGGGAACGTTTTATCAGCCTCCTCTTGCTAACGTCATAGTACTTCTGGCACACCGTTGCTGTAAAATCTTATCGCGTCACATTTTTTCCACCAATAACGTCCACTACGACGGATATCCTTTTTTTTAGTATATCATTAATATATCAATCGTCCTTTCTTATCGTCTGTTTGCTTATTTTCATTTGTTTGCAAGACCTCTACGACTGCTATATTAAAGAACTATAACGTAAGAAATGTAACGACGTTATAAAAAAGAAGCACGTTCGAACGTCTGGGCAGGCGAATTGACAGAAACTGGAGAAGATAAGGGTGCGACGAAACATCAGCTAGGTTGGCATAAAGTACACTTCAAACGTGGTTCAGGGTCTCGCGATGGTCGTATACGTGATAATATACATCGTATAACAAAGGGCCTTTCGAACAGCTGAATCTGAACGTGATTACGAAAGCATAATATTCGGAGTAATGTCAAACGTTAAGTAATTGTTTCGCAATTGTAAAAGCGTCTAGAACAATCAAACTGTCCACGAACATAATGTATTATGTTTGTTGAAACGTGTTGGAGAACCACCAATGACTCGAAATGTTCTCGTATAGACGTTGAAAGATATTTTCTTTCAAATGTGGAACGCCGTTGCGCTGAAGCGTTCTTCGCGCTTTGTGTATGCCATCCGATTCAGGTAATTCGACAAAGTATAAAACGCGAAATTCCGCTTTCATGTTTCGCGAACGACTCCGTTGATCATAGGTATATGTCGCGAACGACGCGGCGTGATATATTTGCCTGAAAAATTTTATCTCAGCTCGTCCCTCGCATTTCACGCGCACGCGTAATTCTCGGTCTCTCTACTCTTCTTCGTTTTCTTTTATTTATTCTCTAGAAAAAGTCAACGCGAACAAGTTACAATTAAAAGGACAGGTGGAACGCAGTCGCGTGCGACAAATGTTTAATCGGAGATTTCTCTCGCAGCTTTCTCGATCGTGATTCCGTGGTGACTCTCAGAAATTGAACGACGAAACTGAGGCTACCATGGCCAAAGAAAAAGGAAAACAGCCGCGAAAGCGGAGGAGCTGAAACAGAGACAGAGAGAGAGAGAGAGAGAGAGAGAGAGAGAGAGAGAGAGAGAGAGAGAGAGAGAGAGAGAGTAACGAAAAGATGCTCCAGATCTATTTTTGCCGTTCCGTTCACAACTTCGATCCTTGTCTCGTCGCTCTTCTCGGCTGATGAATCCCCGAAATTTTCAACTAAACTGCTGCTTGGAAATCGCTGACCATCTCTGTATGATCGGGAAAAGACAACCTCGTTCGTGGCAGCGAAATACGCTTAGTAATTCAACATGTGGATTTACGAACACTCGAAAGTGCCCAGAAATGCTCAGAAATTCTCGCGACGATTTTTATATAACGAGTTTCGAGCTCGATTGCCGTCAGATTGTCGCCCATCCGAAGATAAACGAGGCTATAACAAACATGTCGTAAGATTCCTCGAAAACAGTCGACGAACGATGGGCGATTGCAAAATCCGTTTTATAGTTGGCGGTTTTTCATTTAAGATCTATCGGCCTTGTTATCGCTTGCGTTAATGAGTTAGCAAAATCTCGCGTGTAATTAAAACCTGTTACGAATACCGGAAATTTCGAAGCGAATTTGAGCTACAACAGCTGTGTTAAAACATCGAAGTAAACTTGTTTGTACACCACTAAATCGTTGGATCATGAATAAAACATGCGAGAAACGTTATTCGCGTTCCGTCTTTCATCGCGGATTTTCTAAACGAAACACGACTGAGCTTTGTTATTTCGAATAACGGTTAGTCGCCTTACGAAAACCTTGAAACGAAATCGTCTCTATCTGCTTCCACTATCACGACTACTAATAACGCGACTGCATGAATGCTTCATAAGGTGTATTTCATTTCGTCGTTTTTATCAACTTGTATACATACCGTACACGCAGAGCCGCATTGTAACGATGTTCGACCATGAGAAATCATCCTTGTAGAGAAGTGGGAACCGTCGCGTTGAAACCGTCGATCCTAGAACCGGACGTTCTATGGCCAGAGAAACTTCTTGCCCCCATCATCAATTTCACGATACAGTTTCATAATTCGAGTCCGCGTGTCTCGAATAGAGACGAGGTCTTGCGTGTTCTCGTAACGCGTGTTACAATCGTGCAAATTTACGCGTCTGTCGGTCTTACGTGAGTCGGACGGCCGAGTCTGGACATCGCGGTTTTCGCGTCTAGCCTCGACACTTTCCTTATTTCTAATTCCGTCGGCGCGAATCAAATGAAATTGGCCGGGACGCGCCAGCGCCATTCGCTGCTCTCCTTGCAAAACCCATTTGAATTTTACGTAACCCGCTAATTATACAGCCACCTTTGCTGGAATTTTCTCCGTGTGAACATGTCCGACGTGAACATTTTCCTCATTTCCGAGAAGCCTTATCGAGCTCGTTGATCTAAAACACCGTTGAATAATTCGGAACACGTATTTAAAAGTCGATCTTTCCTTCCGTCGATCTGGATCGAGAACGGAAAAATGCGAACACTATGGAACATAAGTATCGTATTTTCACGTGAAACTTCGTCACGGACGACTGACGTTCGATAAAGCGAAGGAAAACTAGAACAAGGGAACCTAAGGAGCAGGAGATTTTTCTTTCTTTTTTTTTTTTTTTTTCTTTTTTTTTCCATATCGAATTTATTATCGCCGTAAAACTTACGACGTCCTTGGAGGCGCATCGGCTTCGATGGAACGCGGTTATTATCGTCGTGGTAATTCCTACGTTTATGCCTGGCGGACATAGTTTCAGGACAGTCGGTGGAAATGCAGTAAATAACCGGTAATGGACACGCGCGATGACAGACTGCGGCGTTATTACGGACATGCTTCGCGGAAACACAGCAGGTTATCGAAATAAGGTCGTTTCACCGACTCCGAATCTCCTTCGATTCGATCGTCCTTTTTGCACACGTCCTTTTGTTCCTATATTCATTTTTATTTTTCCTCGATTTTATCTATGCAACGGACTTCGTTTGTCCTCTTTATTTTCATTTGGGATCGTTCGCAGCGTCGTTCAAGTTTTTAGTCGGGCTATTCGAAAAGACAGAACTTCGGTATTCCATCGAGAAGAAGCGTTTCATCGCTTATCGCGCTGAATTACAAAGTCCGTGGAAATCACGCATTCCACGCTGTCTCGAAACGCGATTTAACTAAAATATACATACGTGAAACGCGAGGGCTCGATGCCTCGGAGAAAGTTCTTACAGCTGCGGTTTATGCACGCGCTTTGACATCGACTGATGAGCCGCAAAAAGACTCTGCTCGTCGCTAACATCGAACGTAACAGCGTCTTCGACGTTTTCGAAATTTGCAACGCGCTGTTCTCGTCGAACGTTGTTCTCTGTTGCTCCGTCTTTGATAACTATTTCTATTTAGATACAGTTAAGTACCATCTCAGGTGCAACAATTCCAAACTCCGAAAGATTCAAGCGTTTTCGATTTATACGAGGAAGATCGTGATTTCGTAAATTATTCTTGGTCAAATAGTTGAATTATTTTATTTATTTTCTGAATATGGCAAGAGAAAGATTCTCTAAGAGTCGTTTACACCAAAACGATAACCCCCCGAGACTTTTCAGATAATACTTTTTACATAACAATGCGACTCGCAGTTTACGAAATCCATTGAATTTCATCGAAAGAAACACGTGGGCGCCCGCCGATCATCAATCTTATCCCGCTATCCTTATCGCATCGGAGCATCGATCAACTCTCGGTAACGTTGAATTGGTTTCGATTGCGCGAGCAAAGGAAAAGAAAATCACTTCGACCACGCGAGATTGATCTAGCACAAGCGCGTAAGACTGTCCTCTTGAAGTATCGTTTGCCTCTTCAAATTTAAAATGCGGTTCGCTCGTTGCAATTAACGCGTGCAACGTTGCGCTAATCGATCTTAACGACGCGCCTTACGGTATTAATACGCTCCGCGATATAATTGTCGCGTATGACTGGCGCGCCAATTGAGCGAACTTCGAGTCCGTGTATCAAGGTGTTCGATAGCGACGCCGGGATCAAAGCAAAGCAAAGCGGAGTCGTTCGTTCCGGCGTTGGAGCAAATACCGCGAGCACGATATGACAACGGGGATCACGCGTGACCGTACTTCTACCTCTTTGACGACTGTTTCTCCTCTTGAACATACATAACATGTATAACGTTACATGCGATTTCGTTAAAAGATGAACGAGAAGAATTTTTCTTTCGTTCAATGTACAATTCCGTTACGGTGTCGATCCTACAAAGTATAGAGCGTAGAACGTATACACGACGCAGAGTTACAGTCGACCATTATAAATATTAAGCTCGAAGCTAGGCGATAGAATTTGTCCACGACCTGGATAACTTAATTGGATATAGTCCCGGTTCAGTGATCCAGCTAGCCGCTTCTCTTCTCCCCTACCAAAAATACCAGTTAATTTCTCCAATTCTCCTAATCGAGTAATTTCACCGCTTCATGTATCTATATATATCTATGTTTATTCCTTTCAAGCCACTTTTACGTAACGCGCGCTTCCGTTCTCAAAATAATGACATCGCAGGACGGTCAACAACAGGTCGCAACGTCCCGAGCGATCCCGACTTTAATAACATCCAAAAAAAAAAAAAAAAAAAGTGTGCTTTTCATGGTAAAGCGGTAAGAGAGAGAGATACAGGCGTTGCGAAGGATCGATCGAAGAGACGACGATGGAGCAGGGATCTGAGAGGGGATCTGAGAGGGGATCTGAGAGGGGATCGAGAGAGGGTTGGAGAGGTCGAAGGTGTCGCGTGCTCGCGCCAGAGACCTTCGTAAGGCCGCGGCGAAGCGACAGGCGAAGCGACAAGCGAAGCGACAAGCGAAGCGACAGGCGAACGATCCGTCGGAAGTGGCCGGCCTCTCTTTCACTCCGGTGGCCTCACGTAGCAGATAGAAACGACCGACCTTGCTTGCGAGCGTTCGAAGCCCGCGTTCACCGCGGCATTTCCTTCCTCCGACGAAATAAGAATGCTCGAAGCAGACGAGAAAGCCGGTCACGCCGCGTTGGCCATGGAGTACGAACCACTCTCTAATGAGCCTCTGTTACGGGTTCTCGTTCCTCGCTCATTTTCGTTCTACGACCGATTCATTAGCCAGCGAGATACGACCAGGCAGGTGGCCGGCCAACGTCCCTCATCGTGGCTCATTCCCGATTCGCGATTCACAATCAATCCTCTCTCTTTCCGCGGCCACCTACGAAAATCGCCGGAAGTTCACGCCGCCGCGGCTGCCTTAATCGTGAGCACGATATTTCGAAAGTGACGGAGTTTCTTCGCGTTCTCGCCAGTTCCGTAATCGATCCTCGATAACCGTGCAAGTTTCGTACGCGTTAGCACCCGAGAATGATCGAGGTGGTGTTTGGTCTCGCTACCCTAGCAAAGTTCCTTCCAACCACCGAACAAGTAATTTGGAAAGTAACGGATCAATCACCCTCCCGTTGACCCAGAAAAACCGGCCGTAACGTTGGAAACGTCGAGCCAACATCGGCGATATTTGACCGACGATTATTATTCAATAGTTTCGCAACGATCGTTACAAGCGCGTTGTTTCGTTGAACGCGGCTATTAATGAAACGAAACTAAAATCGTGCGAACGCATCGAAAATGAGTACGATTTTTATGCAGGCGTGTTAACGACTGTTACGAGCTCGCCTACGATTATATTTAAATTGATCGAACGGGGAGGAAAGTCGAGAAATCTGTCGTTGACTCGTACTGCTCGATCTTGGGAGAAATCTTCGTCGAGCGCGTTGGTATCTCGGAATCTCTCGCCTATCGATTCGATTCTCGCGAAACTTTCATCCCCGTATTTAGAGATAATTGCTAAATAATTCATGAAATTATCAATTATGATCCCGTAAACAACCAATAATCGTAATGATTTCGCGTTTTATCCGACTGACCGAGCGCTTATGTTTCTTTGGATAACTTTTACTTTGCAAGTGTAAAAGCGAGACTGGAATTTAATGGAAAAAGGTTCGATCCGGCCTGGATAGTTAACGTACTGAAATTTATCGGTTCCGCCGCGAAATACGCCCTGTTTCCGCTTGGCTGCCGAGTAAAATGTCGTTCTTCGGCCAAAATGTTCCGCGACTCTCTGATCTGATCTGTCTGATCGACAGAGATTCGAGAGCGAGGAAAATGTCGCGCTACCGCTGGGAAATCTACGTTTATCAGACTCGCGAGTCGTTCCAACGACATGCAAATCCGGCAAGAAGCGTACGACTGGTTCCACTGGTAAAAGTGGCGAAGTTGTCTCGGAAAACCGGTCGTATATATTACCGTCGATCTTTCGCGCGGTCTTTGAAGCGATCCGTAACCGTCGACGACGTAAGTAAACGAAAACAACGTAGGCGTCTCGACTTTGCACAATAGTATTCGCCGATTCGTCGCGAAATCGACAGAACACGGTGACGGATCTCGAGTTAGTTTTGTAATTTAAGAGCGAATTAAAGGGGTTCCTCCGATAAGAATTTCAATGAAATCGAGCGATAACGATAGCGCGTATCCCTCGTCAGACTCGTCAGACTCGTCAGACTCGCCAGACTCGCCAGGCGACTCCAGTTGCCCGGTTTCTTTAACCTTTAACGATGTTAATTTTACGCTAAACTTTCCTCGCGTGGCAATTAGCAGTGCTAATTAGCACCGGTAATTATACGGATCTACTTTTGTACTCTTTTCGTACTTCTCTGAACTTCTTGGAGTTACAAGCTTGGACAAAAGAATCGTATTCCATCGTGTTGATCGTAATATACTTGGAAATATGGCGATATCGATGTCTAATCTGTGTCATAGATATCCTTGGTTAACAAATCGTACTCCAATTTTTTTATCTCCTCGCCTAATAAGTATCTCGAACACGCTCCGGCGTTGATTCTCTGTAAGACTACATCACGTTGTACGAACGATTCGAAACGACGAAACGACGAAACGACGAAACGACGAAACGACGGACTGCCCGTATTTAATCGATTTCGAAGCAAATCTACGACGTGCAATTTATTGACAAGCTGAAACCATAAAAGGAGATTAAGCTCTTATAGGGAAAGCCGATCGACATTCACGAAGAGAAACTTTTTGTTAAAAAGTGATCGGAAAAAATATTAATATAGAAACTCTGTCAGAGAAAGTGCGTAGCGCGAGGCGAGAAAGAAATTTATCGCGGTGTCTCGCGATCGGTCGTCAGAGAAATCCTCATCGATGCTCGTATCTTGTAATGTGGTGCATCGTCTCCTTCGATCGGTCTTGTTCGATCTGTATCGACGATTGTACAGCGTCCCTGCTGCGAGATCCCGTGGTGACTATCGCACGAGGTTTTCTCGAATTCCAAACGACGATTTTTCGCTGAAACTTCGAAACGGGTGCGCCGCATCATTGGGGAAAGAATTGTGAACTTGTAAAGCCTTTCAAGGCATGGCCTTCGAGGCGTACGTTCTTAATTGGTAAATCGCTCTTAATAGAATCGTAGCTTTCCGCGAAGTGAGTTAGAGAACCATTCGCGTCGACGATTCTCTTTGAAATTTTCGAACTTTCTTGTCTACATTCGTTTCAACCATCTTCTATCTTTCTAGCTAAAATGCTGCAGAACAATTTGGAATCTCTATTCCTACTATTTGTAATTTGTACAGTCTATCTATATGCGGACGTTTTATGTATCGCAAACTTTTACACACTTGTTGATTTTGGCATTTTCATCGACCGCGTAACGATCATCTACTCCGTTCTGTGGCAAATTTCTGACTGCGCACATTTCGTAAATTTTGTACGAAGTATTCTCTACTTTTCGAATTATTTTATTCGTGCTGCTATTTCCATTCCCAGATACTCACTCACGTACACGAGTGAATCACATCGTTGAAAATAATTCATGGCTCACCTACTTAAGGACTTATCGTTCGCTAAAAGGCCAAAACACTCCACAAGTTCTTTACATAGTATAACACGCATCCATTCATCGCTGCTACTTAAAAAATACGCCGCCGCCGCCGCCGCCGCCGCCACCGACTGCATCGCGTTACATCATAATTCACGTGATAAAAGTTTTTTTTTTTTTTTTTTTCTCAAAATTTCAGCACATCCGAATTTCAAGACTCTCTTGGCGAGCAGCGTTGTTAGCGCGTTACGTATTCGTGAATTTCACAGACCGGGAAAAGGAAGAAAGCGATTTTAGAAAATAATCGAAAGTGTTCTTCGCACGATATAAAAATAAGGCAAAGCAAAAATACTAATATCTCGGTGCAGTGAACTTTTCGTTAAGCGGGCAAGTTCGCGTAAACGCTTAACCGCAACTTGCAGTCGACTTTCGTTGGAAACTTCGCCTCACGGCACGCTGCGTAAACTTTGAACTTTCCGAATCATTCTCCGCTCGTTTTAATTATGGCGCGTGGATTTTAATTATGTCGAGGTTTTCCCCTTCGTCGACGTACGTCTGCGTATCTGTGATTTCCTTCATCGACGCGGCTGTTCGACGCGACTATTCGACGCGGCTATTCGACGCACGTCGAGCGCGAAAGTTGACAAATCAACAGTCGGCTGTTCGAGGGATCGAAGGAGGTTCTCCACGGATTGGAGAAAATGATGGATGAGCAACGATCCCGATTGTCTTTTTCTCTTTAATGCGATGCAAGAAGGCATCGTTGAAGTTGTCTCGCGCGGAATAGCCGTGATTGCAGAAAACGTTCGCGCGTTCGAGTTATCGTTAATTAACCCGATAATTCGCGCGATTAAGATACACCACAAAAATAGCTCATCGTTCATTTCTCATCCGTGGTCACCGCAGCGCAGCTACAAATAGACGCGGTTGACCTTTGTCGGTCTGCCGTTTTACAAACCGGTCCCCGTTGAATAAAACTATTAAACATCGTGTTTGCCCTTTAATTGCCGTGACGGCCATAATTCACGACGGCTCGGTAAATTTGCGATCTGGCCGTTATATCTCGTTGGTCCTACGGCGGCAATTTAGCGGCAATTTAGCGGCAATACGTCATTGGACATATTAAATCGAGTGAAAAATCAACGCTGTACATTCGTCGGCTGTTTCGTGCTCGAATTAACTTGCCAGATGACGATCTCTCGCAGAGTCTCGCACAGGGGATCGGTACTATCTCGGTAATCCAGTCTCCGACTAGAAGCCGTGCAACGTTAATGGAAGTTCTGCGGTGATGGAGGCCTTTTTCAGGGCCGCCTTTTCCCGGAAGCCTTTGAATCCTCGAAATCTTCGACGCGCTCTAGCCGTCACTTTTAATCTTTCCAGTCCCTTTTTTCCCTCCATCCGAGGTTCACCGAACTCCAAGAGAGTACACGTCTCGTAAAATGCCGTGCATTTCCTACCTTTGCATGGTTCCATCCTTTGCATTCAACATCGCATCAACGTACGGATACTTTTTAACCGCATAAATCGAATGACCGACTAATCGTACCAACTTTGTTCATCACAAAGGAACGTTCAACGCAATTGTCAAACGCAAATTACTTTTCACCTACCGATCACGACCTGTACTGTGATTTATAATTTGTTCTTAATCCATCCATTTACGACGATGTACCTCCTAGTTTTACGGCAGAACTTAACTTCGTACGAATTTCGTTTATTCGAACGAGATCGTGGTTAGCTTCTACTTGTTGAATCCATTTAACCGAACGCGCGTTAACCGAATGCGAACTAGCATTATACGAGCGAAAAGTGGATAACTGACGATGCGGAGAATAAATGGACTTACATTTACAATTATAACGAACTATTTGTTCTCCAACGACGTTATACCTCGGCACGTTAAAGCGTTTGCCCCGTAGATAAATAAATAGAGAATTATCGAATTACGGTTCCTCTGCGAAGGAAAACGAAATTAAGCTCGAACGATCATCACTCGTCGATGACCGATGTTCAGAAAGAGTAGCAAAAGTTTGGAACGGAAAGGGGTCAATAAGAAGGCCGATCGATCGATCGATCGATCGATCGATCGACTGTCCCGTTTCTGTCTGGATCGATGCGAAAAAAGCGCCGGATGAACGAAGAAGAATAGCGGCCTCGAGTCGTGGAAAAAAAGTCGAGCGTTTACAATGTTTGCGCGTCGCGGTTGTCGGCAGTCGTTAATCACTCGCGGTACAATAATCACCGCGTGCTTTCTCTGTACGTCCGCTAACAATGGAAGCCGAATGCGTGGAGAACACGCAAGGACGAGTCCACGTATAATACAGCGAGAATTATTTAAACGAACCGGGCCAGCTAATTATTTGGCATTCTCGGCAGCGACTTTCGCGAAACTTGAAAGACAGCTTCTGAAACGCTCGAAACAGTTGCTTTCGACCATCGGGTGAAAACTACTTGGCATAGTTTCGTCGTTGGCAAAAAGACCGCGATGATTCCGAAGGCATTCGGAAATTACCTGATGCTGATTCTCGCTTGTCGCCGTACAGTTACGATAATTTCAATGCACGAGTAAAAGCGAAGAGCCCGGGATGAGATATTTATAGTCGGGATTGTCTGCACGTCAAGTGGAAAGTCTTAAGTTGTACACGGAGACGTTAAGTATCCGAGTCAAAGTTCCAATTTATTTATCGCGCAAAAATAACGCCACGGATGTACGCGCGTTCCAAGTTCAAAGTAGAACGCCATAGGTTCGAGCAACAATTTCTAGATATAAAGCACCGAAACGAATATTCCTTCCTTCGCGATTCTGTTTCGGATAGCGGATAGCTGAACGGAATAGTTTCACTGAGACGACGATAAAAGAAAATTACTGCTTGACGACGCGAAACGTGCACGAAACGGCAGGAAGGCTAACCTGTTTTCGCGTTTTAATGTATTCATAGGTCAAAACGATAACGCGAAATTACCGAACTGTATGATTCAAGCAACGGACAGAAAAAGCGCAGAACTTGTTCCAATTTTTATATTCGTATCAGCAATGCATTACGTGATTCGTGATTCGTTGCAAAAACGTTAGTGGGGTAAAACTACAAGAAAAAAAAAAAAAAAAAAAAATAATAAAAAAAAAAAAAAAACTAGAAAGAAAAAGAGAGAAAAAAAAAACAGAAAATCTGAATTCCAAATTAGACTAGAAACATAAATAAGAGTCTATCCATTGCACGATCGATTAAAAATTAGGTTCGTCAGCATGGCCGTAATTGCGAATTCGATCGATCAGTTCGATTTAACGGTCTGTAGAAGGCCGACCGAGGCTTTCCGACTAGGTGGTTCGAGACGGCTCGTCTTTTTATCGAGTCAAGTGTCAGTTCAGTAGCGAGAGTTGAGAGTTCGAGGGATCGACTTCTCGTTAGCTTTGCTGCTTCTTCTTCTTCTTCTTCCGTTCTTTTTCCTCTGCGCGAAACACTCGATTTGCAAGCGCTCTGTTTACCCGGCGAGTTCGCGGGTATTCGTCATTCGTTTGGCCGCGGCCCAACTAAGCCAGCCACCGCCAAGGAATCCTGGCCAGATTCCCTTCCTTTAGATATTCTCGACTTTTTATCTTGCGGAATTTCCACCTCGTGCCGCTCCTCGTATTCGTTTTCCCTTGATCGAATTTCCCATCGGTTCCCGTGGACCGTTTCCCGCTGTCCATCTTCGAATCGATCGATCTCCGTCGACCGTCGGATTAATGCTCCAATTCGCGTGCCATGGCAGCGTCGAGTTTTTCGATAACTGTAAACGACGAGTGGCGCCAAGTCGCGCGGACTGGCACTGACACGACTGGCGTGTCTTTCGCTGATTTGTTCGCGGCGTCACGCGGAATCGCGGTAGCGCGAGAATTCGTAAAAGCGCGAGAAACGACGAGGCAAAGAGCGAGGTTTCCATTAGCGGAGTCGCTCGAAGAGCAAACCGGAAGTCCGGAAACAGAGCGATATCGTGCACGCGAATTCGTAGCCGCCCCGCGTCGCGCGTTCCGCCCCTCGTGCCGATTCGAAGATTCGAGGCTTCCACGGTGACGGCGTCGTTTTAACGGACATTCCGACGCGACACCGTCGCGATTATAATCTCCTCGCAGTCGTTTTGACACTGATACCACGACTGCCTCTCACTCTTGACCCGTTTATTTGCAGTGAAAGAGAGATTAAATCGTCTTCCTCTTTCTCACTCTCCTCTTCCTGTTTTTCCCGTTCTCTCCCGCAGAGAGTTTAAAGACGCAAGATGCTGTTGCGCGTTCCCATGCGATTGATATCTCGAGAGGTGGCATCTCATCCCAATTAAGATCAACTCGTAGAAGTAGCTGTTTTCCATCGTTCGATGATCCTTCGGATATACTTTTGCTTTTAAATTCCACCTCATGAATGAATAAGCGAACGATCGAATAAACGTGTAAATGTATTCAAATGGTATCACTTAAGGTAAGGCATCCTTGCACGGTGATTGATTCTCGTGCGCGATTCACAGCGTATAACCTATGTAGTTGGTTCCTCTGTGGTTGCAGAAGCTGTTCTACGTACGACCGTTGCCACGTTCCTGCTACGTCGCGTCTCATTAATACGTTTCTGCCTCGTGAGAATCGGCCTGACGTTCTCTCACGCGCTCCTCGAGCTGTGAAAACGTGGTACACGCAGATATCGTTATACGATTGGGAACGGCGAACACCGCACTTGATATCGCGTCTCGTCGTTCGCGGGAACGCTTAATTATTACAGCGTAACATGCATCGAGATAATTTTCTTGTCCGCGGTGGAAACGCACGGAACGATCGAGGTACGAGAAAGTCTCGTTCCGAGCTTCGGATCCGTCGCGAGAACTTCGCGAGAACTTCGCGAGAACTTCGCGAACGATAACATCATCCCTATTAACAGATCTATCCAATTAGCCGAGCTATCGGTTAACTCGACCGAACGAAACCCTCGTTTCACGCTCGTACGATCCGTACTTACCGCCGGTTTCTTCTTCTAGTTGGACACTCGCGGCTTTCTAAAATTACCTTTACGCAATACGGACATTCCAAAGCATCGACGACCTATCGCTATACGATCGAGAACTATTCGTCCAAAGTCGTATCTCTCTCTCTCTCTCTCTCTCTCTCTCTCTCGGAACTGACTCGGATTAAACTGTGTTTATAGCAGATGCGTGTTCTCACCGATAGATCGGAACGATCAAATGGTCGAGAACCACACGCAAAAACCAACCATATAAGACATTCGCACGCATTTGTCGATTTTCTAATTTCGATACGACGGCTAGAAAGCAGCGTGTATTCCAATCTGTTCGCATAGTTGGGAAGCAGACTTGTTACGTAAAACTAAAAATTGAGAACCTTTTAGGAAGATTTTCTTGAAGATTTACAAACCTACGAAATTTCGTAACAAACCAATAGCGTTACGGCAATCAATATTTTTGAAGTCGGCTACGTCGAGGAAAATAACCGAGATATACGGACATTCGGTGCCAGGATCAAACAATAAGAGGGAGATCGATAATATAAAATTCGTTGAGACTCGACTATATTCAACTTTAAGATCCGTCCCCCTTCGAAGCATGAAGAGTGTAACCTATTATATTTTCTTTATATATTAATTTTTCACATATCCCAATCTTGCATATAGCATGCGTTGGGTCAGCGCCCGATGTCGATAAATGTCACAACAAAATTATTTACGACTCTGGCTAACATCTGTTATCGCACGTGCAAACTTCATAGCGGATAAAAAAAGAATCATATTCAATCATTATTTCAACAGTAGACTTTTATCTATCTGACAGCAGTTTTTGCTTTGTAAAAGAAAAAAAAAAGAAGAAGAAAAAAAGAAGAAGAAAAAAAGAAGAAAAAAAAAAGAAAAAAAAAAAGATTTGAAAAATTAGCGAGGGAAAGATTCATCTGCTTCGTGTCATGCTCTACGAATCCCGGAAAGGTGTAACGGCGGGAATTCCTGTAAAAAAAAAAACATTCAGGACGTTTACCAAGACCGTGCACCAGTTGGTTCTTCGTAGAACAGAGAAAAAGTTTTGTCTACGAGCTCCTCGGTTGAAATTCGTGAATTATTCTGCAATAAATCAAGCACTACGTCCACATTTTGCGAGCCATTGTTCTTATTACACCGGGGGCCAGCCGTTGTACGATCATGGTAAACGTCCTGAATGTTTCTTTACAGTTACGTCTTTACGGAATTCGCGACCATGACACCACGCAAACGGATCTTTTCTCCGCTCTTTTGCGCCATTTATCGCCATTTATCGCCATTTATCGCCATTTATCGCCATTTATCGCCATTTATCGCCATTTATCGCCATTTTTATCCTCTACGATGTCCGCGGATGTACAACAACGGATGTTAGCAGACTCAGACGCGAATAATTTCACAACATCTATCGGAATCGAGCATGAACTTTCGCACTGACCCAATATTGCAAGCGTTGTACGCGTTTCGTACGCGATCTCCGTACGTGTTATTCGCCGATACAAGCATTCACCGTATCATCCGTAACTTTACAGTTTCGATCCATCCAACTGTTTGCGTACTTTGAGCACTTCCAGTAACGACGTCGTAACAGTATATGTCGTGTTTCATAACGTTACGAGTAACCGCCGGATACATCAGAAAACGCTTAAACGGGTTCAAGGGTTCGACGCATAACGTTTCACGACGGACGTAGAAAATTGTGTTCAACATCTGTGTACCCGGTTTCCAGGTTACCCACAAAGTGACGAGTCAGGTGATGGTCCTGAAGATGAACCAGCTGCCTGCGAATAGGCCAAACATGCTGAAAGAAGTTCAACTGATGAACAAGCTCAGCCATCCGAACATACTCAGGTAAGTCGAATCGAAGTCCGGTTCACTTTTACGCTGGAGAAACTCGGCCGACCATAACGAAGAATATCAGCAGCCCCCTCGCTTCGCGCCGAATTTTCTCTGTCCTCGCTCGAGAAACCAGTCAGCGAACGATTAATTAAGGAATAAGCGCGAGAGACGGTCCGTCTGACGCGCGGCGAGTCACGCGTGCCCGTACGCTTTCTTCGCCGGTAGCTTTAAATTAAAACGGGATTCGCGTTGTCGCGCGAATCGCGATGGAAATAGAAACTGGTTGGATAGAACGTCGAAATGGAAACGTCCGGCATATTCGTTGGTCGAAGCGATTAAGGCGACGAGACGTTTTCTTTCTTCGAATTTATTTTCGAACCGATACTACCGTACACATAGGCGGCGTACACATCAGGCTTAAGGAGAAAATAGCGTGTCAATGTCACGGCTGGAGCTCGGTCCATGGAATATCGTTTAAAACGAGAGAAATCTCGAAACGGACTAATTTTTTATTCTCCTACGTGACGATTGGATCTCGATTATGGAAACAACAAATAAGCAGCAACCGGTAATTTAAGTCTCACGTATCGACGATGCTAGGTTTCACTGTTGCGCTTGGAAGTTTCCAATCACTCTCCCTCGGAATACATAGTTGCAACGAAGTTGTAGTCGTCGACTACGAGCGACGACCGGGTGTATCTACTCCATTTCTATACCATGTATACGTTCATTCTATTATCAGCGAAATTCAACGTTCAGACGTCCGAATAGAGAAACTCGGGCAAAATATTGACTAAGATCTCGGCTAAAATCTTTTGCGGTAAAGTAACGAAGATGGTGCCGCATTTGTTTATCTTCCTCGTAGGATTTCATCTCGTAAAGCAGTCAGTTCTCGCGCGAAGAAGCAACGTCCCTTCGAAACGGATCGTTGCTGGTTGACGCAACCGGATGAAGGAGTTTCGCGGTTTGCAAGTTACGAGCTGTGACATAATGTGGCAGCGGGTATCGTTGTTACGCGCCACTCTGCGCCGCGCCGCTTCTCGCGGCTAGACGCGCCGCATCCGCGGCGACAACGCATTCCAACGATATAAACGGCTTGGCCCAGATTCGGCTGCGTGTGTTTATCCCGCGTGGCCAGCGGATCTTATTTCTGGCATTTCTCTCGTCGAAGGCTGCGAAAACCGCGAGCATCGTCGGGGACGTGTCTTTTCATCGAGAGCGAGCCAGCTTGATGAAAAAAGAGAGAAGGGACGGGGAGTAATCTTTGACGCGCGAATTTCGTAATTCTTGGAACGATACGACGCGCCAGGTGTACACACATCTCGTTTCAGGGAATACGGATGAATGAAATCGGTCGATAATCTCGAGATACGTGCAACGTACATGCATACATACCGTGTGTTTGGTTTTGTTAAGAGCGAGACCAAGATTTACTACTAACGCCACGCTCGCGTCAATCGATCGGTCGTTTCTTCGAACGTTCCGCGCCAACTGCCGGAAACGTGTTCGTGAATAACCAGCTTGTTCGAGTCGGTCCAAAACTTTGCTTCTCGAAGCGCTGCGGATAATTCCTGATTCAAATTTTATTACATTTTCTCGAAATTTTTGCTCCCCCCCCCTTACCCGCGCGCGCGCACACGCGCGCACACACACACACACACATATGTCGAAGATGAAGGGACGCCTTTCTTTCGGAATATTTGGGAAGATCCCCGATACTTTAGTCCAGACTTTTCATTACGGTCGTACTTAAACAACAAAATCAGATCAATCACGGTTATCCGAGATTCACGAACGGTGAGCTTGGGCTCGAAGCGACATAACGGGTCGCTGTACGCAGCCCACGGTCACAGAAGGGACGTGTACGTAACAGAGGTATAAAGCAATCAAATAACTCTCCTTAAAAACAGGGATCGTGACCCGAGGAATACGGCCTCCTCCGTACAGGGCTTGGATTGAAATTTCAATTCGATAAGTTCGACTAGTACAGAGAAACGCTCGTCATCCCGTTGACCGTGTAGTATTGACCGTTGATCGAACCTAAATCCATCATCGTCATGGATATCGCGCGATCGACAATAAATAAAACAACTATGGAAAACTCGCAGCAAGACTCATTACACGCCATCACGACACACACACACACACACACATATATATATATATACATGTTCTTCTTGATATTTCCGTTGAAAAGTCAATTTAAAGTTATGTTAGAAGATCGTTAGAAAACGTGTCTTACCGTAACACGTCCAACTACCGGTCCAATTGAGCGATCGAGAATCGTATTGGTGCAAATCACTGACCTACCTATATTACCTTTTCATGAAGTGGTATACGGAATTTATTGCTATAAAAAAAATCATATCCTCTTGTGTTATGAAAATGTCAATTGCAACGATGAATAAAATTATAAGTTACGTTTTTTTAGTCATAAAACTAAAGAATCGATGCTGTTAAAAAAGTTTAAACACGTGACTGTATTTAAAATTTGTTGTTTACGCCACATTATTGATTTTCAGCCGATTATTATAGATCTTTATCCGTAAGATCCGAACGAAGACCTTCGCGTTCCTTCGATTCTTAGTCATTTTCATTGATAATTTCGTTGCAAAGAAGAATAGAAATCGTAAATAGCAATTAACAAAAGACATAAAAAGTTGTAAGTAAGTAAGTAAGTTTTTTTCTCCGTTCGTAATCCTGTTGCTAAGCATTATTCTTAGTACGTTTTTCAAGATAACATCCGGTATTGTGTACATCGATGCTACGGATAATGTTAGCGCGATAATATTTGTAAGAATTTCGTGTAATCTTATCGGAACATTAAGACGGTATCGGCGTGTATCCGAGTAGTTTCGCCGAAGAATACGAGCACTGCCGTGGTCGTGTACATGATCGATAGTAGCACGAAGCTGGCCATGAAGTGAAAAATCATGCTGCCCAGTGACACCATCGACGTGACGTGCGTGATTTGTGAGCGAGCGTGCGTGCGTGCGTGCGTGCGAATCGAATCGCGTCGATAGTCGCGCATGCTGCGGAGTTTCCATCATTCTATCGGGGATATTGCGATAACCGGTGGTTGAAGCAAATTGACCGGCAATTTATCGTGTTTCGCACACATATACGAAGATACGGTTCCGATTGATTGTTAACGTCCGATCATTGTTGCGATAAACTCGATATAGGCCGCAGCACAACGTCCCGGCGATTTTTATAACTCGATACGATACAACACGCCGTCTGATATTCGTCCAAAAATCAGAACTTTGAATCGAACATCGAAGCGAAGACGGAGAAACGAACAACCCGACGAGATCGTCTTTCTTTTTTCTTCTACACGAACAACCAGGTATCGCGGTTGATCAACTATCATCGTTACAGCATAACAGTTCACTCTCTGAGCCTTGGAACTATACAATTTTCGACGCGAATGATTGGTGATAACGTGCTATCTCTAACTCGATTGGAGCGAATCGGACATTCTAGCTGTCTAAAGATCTTTCGTCGAAACCTTATTAATCAGTCAACTACCCAAGTATACTTCAATGTTCTATTTATACGTTATACCTAACTGAATATCGTGCACGATGTATCGATTGTTAAGGATGTTAGAAACTTTCCAAACAAACCGATACTCGGTAATGTATTTACTTCGATGTAATGGTGTTTACAAATCGACCGTAGGGGTGTATCCTTATCGAGATACACTTCGTGGCTCGATAAGGATCGCGAGTTTCTCGCCGTTTCCAGATACCGGTCGGTTCACGCACACGAATTACAAGGGATCCTAGAACTCATCGCGAGATAACGTCGTGTCAATTGAGATTGAACGGATTGTCGGTCGCTAATTGGCTACGCTCGCTCGTTAAGCTTATGACATTTCGACCTAACGAACCTCAAAACTCCGACCTACCTATTTCAATTCGGTGCCACCGCCTACGGGGTAATCTGATCTCTGGCAAGAATCGTTGAGTCGATACGCGACAGACGCGCGTTTCCTATAGCGTCGATTACTATCGCTCTGTCGCGGACTTGCCGTTAAATCAGATCTACAAAGCTCGCGGTAATTCGCCTCTGTCGAAGACACGTGCGATGTATCGACAGATAGACCGTATTTCGAATATTCTTTCCATCGGACCAGTAAAACCCACGGTAATGACGGTAATGACGGTAATGACGGTATCGAGCAAGGAGGAAGTTCTAGATTGTTCGTAATGGTATCAGGTTCTCTCTCACTGGTTTAACTCTTGTGTGTAGGCAACCAAAATGGTCACGGTTGATGAGCGAACGGCGTTCTTCTATTTCGATAGATCAAACACGTAGCCGATAATTTTACTTTCACACGTTCTCAGAACTTTGGACTTTTCCCTTCTACGATGCAACAAATGCTTTACGATATAACATGGTTCCAAACGATTTGGACGAAAGGATTACTTCTACGACATTCCGTTACGATGCAATTCCGTTACGTTAACGTCGACCGCGAGGTGCGTTTAAAAAGTAACGAGACCGGGCCCTGTCAAAATGTTCGTGCCGTTTAATGAAAAATCTACGTTATTATCCTTTTAAAAATTGTTCTCTTGATAAGGCGGTACTACTCCTATTCTTTCTTCCATCGAATTCTTCTATCGAAACTACTTTCGATCTGTCGGCTACAACCTTTTGGATGTTGTCCACGATTGTAAAATTACGTCCTTCGAGATGGCTTTTGATTTTTTAGAAAGAAGTTTATATGGACTCGCGTCCGATGGTAATCGGGATACTGTAGAACCACAAGGATATGCTTGTCGACCAAAGTTTTGGTTTACGGAGGAGCGCAACGCGAGGCGCTCTCGACTCGACATGTCGCTGTCTCATTTCCGTGACGCGTTACTAAAACAAGTTGCGAAATCGCTCGTGTCGGCTGAATCGTGTTTGAAATTAATATCGAAGGCAGAACAGAGACGTCACGTCTCGGATAGCATCGAAATCTATTTCACATACCGTTCGGACACACCGCGTCGTACTCCCATTCGCGCGTATTCGTACCGTATTCTTTATCCTTAAAAGACACGGATCGAAGAAACGTAGAAACGTCTGCAGCAGCTTTGCGATATTTCGAGGGAATTTATAAATGGACATTCGGTTGGCCGGTTACAACGGTTGAAAAAGGAATCGTAGTTCGTAGAATATTGATGGAAATCGACGCGCGCGTGCACCCGACAGAAATTATAGCCGTAATGGCGAGATCGAACGGCATATAGCCTTGATAAAGCCAATTAAAGGTAATGGAGAAGTAAGCACGTTTTAGGAAACCGCTTTCTCGTCTAACGCGGAAAAGCTTCTCCGCTTTTTCGATCGATTTGAATTTTCCGATTCCACAGCCGGAGCGGAAAATCAAGCAAATCTCGCCTTGCGTTTGACCACGTTTCGAGGCAAAGAGAGGTAACATCGACGTTCGTTGGGTGGCGTTAGACCATCGCGCCAAGTGTCGAATCGATACTCCCTAATCGCCTTACGTTCCTTCGCAAACGCGAAAAACATCGACTGCGACTGCGACGATACAATTCGTCGAAAAGTTTTACGCGCGTTTCTTCGAAAAAGCTGATAATCAGAGGTTACTCGCGCGAAACTTATCAGATAATTCGCTTTAGATATTACACTAATATCTAAAGTGCAAGATTGTGCCGCTGATTTACAGGCATTGGCAACGCAGAACCTTCTCTTCAAAACATCTCGGATCTTTTTTCCTCGTCTTGATCCTCGAGACGAATTTGTTCCACCTATAAACGCAATAATTTAATAATAATAATAATAATAATAATAATAATGATAATAATAATAATTTGCACGAAGATTATCTTCATTTTTCCTGCATGAAGATCATTCCTACGTTCTTTACGCAACACCGTAATACCGAAGGATTATTAATAACGAGCAATAACATTAAACTGTACCGGAATTTTTAAAGAACGTACGTGCGGCTGAATAAAATCTCGTTAGCTCGTTCGCACGATACCCTGGATCTATCTGAAACGAGATAGCCACGACGATACGATAAGTAACGATAAATTATTTGTCTAACCACAGTATTATTCGTGCAATGTGATTATCTCTGGTTAATTATCGGCGTTGGTTGCATACTTCGTTCTTCCTTAGTTTTCCTTTACTGTTAGCTACGAATTACGGCTTCAGACAAAGCAAACGGACTACCGACGAGGTGCGCATTAGACAGATAATGTTAATGAATTTAACAGGAGGCTGTAGACGTGTGTCGGTCGATTCTGTTGCAAACGAGACACCAATGGATGCAGAAAAGCGTACTCAAATATTTTTATACTTCGAACAAAACCTGTCGGGTTTCCATTTTTGCGTTTTCTCTCGTATCGCAGCGTCCCATTCGATCCGAGCCACAATAAAAACATCACGGATCACAATGCCCATATTTCGGTCGTATCGTTTCTCACGAGAAACAATCGTTTCGTCGATCGTTCATTCGACGATAGTCGCGTGCACATCCGGGTCGTGGACCTTGGTCCTGCGTTGTCCTCGCCCGATACACGAACGTCGCGATCTTCATAGGGACAGATGAGTAACGAGCGAAACGGCTTCGCGGTTCGTGCGCGGATTGATAAAGAGAGCCGCATCGCGGCCCGCGACTCGCTTGGTAATTAAACCTCGTTCTCAAGAAGAGCAAGAAAAATTCACCTCGCCGCCTTTGGTTCTTTGGCCTTTCCGCGTAAGGACAGAGAAAACGTAGCGAACCTCGGCACCGAAAAAAACTCCTCGGCTCCGTTTACGTTTACACTTGAATCGCCATTGGGACGAACGAGCGTAGGAATCAGTCGCTAGGTGGTAGATACTAAAGTACGCTTCAAAGTGGATTCGAAGCGGGAAGTGATCTTCCCTCCGTTACACGCGCTGTCCTCGCAATGTGTCCTCGCAATGTGTCCTCGCAATGTGTCCTCGTAATGTGTCTCGTAAATACGTGAGAACAGAGGAAGAAAACCGGGAAACATTTTGCCACGGACCAATCTCGTGTACGATAATTACAATAATAGTAACAACGTTGATAACGTCATGCAGCTAGGTAAATAGTAAATAGGGCGCGGTGCCCGGAGCGCAGAGAGTAGATCGAGTAAAACCTGGAGCCTGAGAAACAACACCAGCTCTCTCTCGTCCGTCCTTTCCCCGTCTTCGTTCTCGCTGTTCTCGACGATCTCTGATTCGTACATTCCAGGTTCATGGGAGTCTGCGTACACGAGGGTCAACTGCACGCCCTCACAGAGTACATAAACGGCGGTAGCTTGGAACAGTTGATCATGTCGAGGCACACGCCTCTACCCCATCCGATCAGGATGAATCTGGCGAGAGACGTGGCACGGGGCATGACCTACCTCCACAGTCGTGGAGTCTTTCATCGGGATCTCACGTCGAAGAACGTGCTGATCAAGAAGGACGAGAGCACGTCGGAGATGACCGCCGTGGTGGGCGATTTTGGGCTGGCAGCGAAGATCCCGGATCCCAGTTCCGGATACAGGCTGAGCACCGTAGGCAGTCCCTATTGGATGTCGCCGGAATGTCTGAAGGGTCAATGGTACGATCACAGGTCGGACGTTTTCTCGTTCGGTATAGTGGTCTGCGAGCTGATCGGCCGCGTGCCGGCCGATCCGGACGTTCTACCACGGTCAGATAACTTTGGCCTCGATTACCTGGCCGTGGCGGAGATCTGCGCGGCAGCTGATCCGCCGCCAGCCTTTCTGCAGCTTGCCTTCAATTGTTGCACTGTGAGTAGAATATATCACTTTCCCGGCATCTCTTCGACGCTCGCCTAGCTTCTTTCGTTCCGATTTTGTTTCAACTCTCTGACAGATCGAGTTTCGCTCGACTCTCGAACGTTTCGTTTCCCTTCGAATCCGTCGTCGTTCGTGCGATACGAAGTTCAAATTTGCAACGTTCTCTTCTTAAACTGCTTCGTCGAACTTATCGTATTCGTCGAAGATCGTCGGCGTGTAACGTACCATGTACAGTTGTGGTAATAGCGTTTCACGCGCGTTGCAAAATCTCTGATGTCGTCGTTCTGCTCGTACCGGGAAACGTATATTCTTAGTCCGCAAACGTTTCACGGTCGCGTGAATCGCTCTGGTTTCAGTACGAGCCGAAGTCAAGGCCGACCTTCCACGAGATTACCTGCAGCCTGGACGCTATGATCAGCAACTACGAGGAGGAATCGAAGAACAATATCGGTAAACGTCAGTCCGTGGATCCTGCTCTCATGTCCAGCATGGACGAGATCACTCGAGAAGGACGACCGACGAAGCGCAAGACCGCTCGTCTACGGAGTCAATCGGCGGACGCGAGAGGCTGCGACAACGCAACGCCCTCCGACAAGGCTAGGTGTCATTCCGTGAGAAGGGTAGCGGAACTGGCTAGCAGGAGGGACCCGCATTACAGGCCCATGACGGCGAATCCGTTCCACGCGTTGGGCGGCGTGAAGAAAATCCTTGGCAATTTGTTCTCCAGCTGCTTGGAGCTTCCGTCTCTGGAGGATGTCAGGCCGAGCGTCACAGACGCTATCGCCAAGTTCAAGCCCGCGCAGAACGACAGTATCGCGAAGATCTTGGACAGGAAGAAGCCAAACTCGGAACCGAGCAGTCCGACCGCCAGAAAGAAATGGGAGAGAAAGGTAGGGATAAGCAAGCAAGGTTGACTTTTCTTTTTTTTTTTCTTTTTTTTTTTCTTCTTTTTTTTTTTTTTTTTTACCGGCGAACGCACAGGCGAAACTCGAACGCTTAAACAGCAACGTGGCAATTAGAGGCGTGTGTGCGCGCGCGCCTAGGCGATCGAAGTAACTGGCCAGGTGGAGATCGCGTTTCGGCGGAGTTAATCAGAGATTAAACGATAATCCGGTTTACAGGTGGCTACAAAGGCGGGCGCTGCCAGCTTGTTCACTCATCCGCTTTTCCGAGACGGATGGGAGCCAAGAAGGCGAGGTAGCTGCGAGTCGGGTTTCTGGAGCTGCGTCGGCGAAGATCTCAGCCCGGAGCCACCCAATCGTCGACACGCATCCACCTTGAGCAGCTCCGCGGCCAGCAGCTTGTTTTTATTGGACGACCATCGAACCAGCTCGATCTACACCGACTCGTCCGAAGATATAGCGAGCTTAGGAGGTGGCGACTCCTGTTGGGAGGATAGATTAAGCGGTATCGGGTCTTCCAGTAAAACTATTTCCAAGATCGTCGAGTACTTCGAGAGGAAGCAAGCTGGTAGCTTGCGACTTGCCGATCACGATGCCAGCTCTAGCAGATTAACGTTCTTGAAAGCGAATTTAGAGGGTCCCGTTCCATTATGCAGCATCTCAGCCGCGCAGAGGTTAGTCGTTTGCGAGGGTGCGGTGCGCAGCAAATTGCCCTTGTTCGACAAAAAGTGATACGCATCGGTCGCACGTCGTACAGCAGCTCGTTCCATAGGGTTTCTTGGTCTTTTATTGCCGATGTTTCTGGACCGCGTGAAAGCGCCTAACACGCAGAGAAACGCTCCGATCCGATTTGTTCCGCGCGGAACACCGATGGCTATGCCGATGCGACAAAGACATTGAACGAGAGTAGCGATCGATGGAAAGTAAGGGGTCGAACGACGAAAGTAGTCGCGCGCGAAGCAAGAGCTAGAGAAAAGATCGATGAACGATTATATCTTTATTGGACTTTGCGATCGAAGTGGTTGAAGTTGGAACAGGGTCAGTATTAACCAGATTCGAATGTCTGGTTCAAGTTCAATGAAAATATAGTCAAGTGGGAGTTCGGCGGACACTTCTCTAAAATCTAGTAACCCGACTGTGATGTTTTTTGATAATCTACATACATTATCGACCCATACTGCTACGTTCGAAGCTGTCGGCGCGAGTTTCCTCTTCCGCGTGCGACGATCGTTACATGTATCTCACCGCGTTGGTGCACTTCAAAGAAAAAAAAAAAGGAAAGAAAAAAAGAAAAAAAAAACAAAAGAAAAAAGAAGAAGAAAACCTTTATACTCGATACCAATAGCTGGTTAAAAATTTTAAAAGAAGGTTCTTTCACTTTACGCATGCCACAGGATATGTCGATAGTATTTTGCACGAAAATGATGAAACGTTGCATCTTGCGTTGTAGTTTGGAATATTTGGGAATTTTCAAACGCCATCGACCTATTTTCCTCGGACGTGCGCGATCTAGTAGAAGGAGACGAAGAGGTTAAAACGGTTCAGAGGATTGAAAGAAGCAATGCAACGCACGTTTCATTTCGAGACCGCGGCGATCCGAATGCCAGTAGAAACGCTGCTCCATGTTCTTACCTTTCGCAGTGCCTCGCAGTTCCTAGTTAGCCGCCTCCGTCCTTATCCACGACAACCGATTTTTTGTTATCAATTATTAACGACGATCGTACAAAATCGAAATGTGAACGAACCGATCCGTGTTCATTTCTAAGTTGAAAACGGTCTTTCAATGCGTTAATAATCCCAACAATCGTCTCCTATTGCTTGATTCGTGTTTCCACGCGTTTCTTCTCGCGCCGATATCGACGTTGACATCGTTTATTTAGCAGCGTTAAACAACTCTTTCTAACATTAAGTACCAGGATGTCGGGATAAGCAGCGAAAACTACGGCGATGTACAACAGAAGGCGGTATATTTTCCTACACGAATTCGAATGAATTGGAAACAAAATAAATGAGACTACTTTTTTTATTTTAAGAGCTTCTAACGAGTCAGATTTCAACAGATCTTTACGCGTAAAGTAAGGTGGTGTATCATCGTTGGTATAGTTTATACGTTTGTTTCTTGTGTAACGATCATTCGTACCTGTGCCGTTATTTTTTTTTTTTTTTTTTTTTTTTTTTTTGCCGTATCGCCGTCTTTTCTTGTACGGTATCGTGTAAGTTGGCGAGGTAAAAGAATTCGTCGTCAGGGCCTACACGCTGTGCTTATACAAGTTTTTAAATTACATTTTTGATCGAGCAAAGAATACTTCCCCAACGCGCGACGCCACGATCGTTCGATGTTCGATCGTTTTGCGCGTCGTAGATTAGTACTCAGGATGCGAAACGAGACACATAGTATATTTTGTTGACAGAGATGACACCGTGTCCTGAATATTTTTGTTGATACGAAAGAACGATGGAACGATGGTCGTCCATCGCACACTGTGAAAGAGAGGGAGGGAGAGAAAGCATGCGCGCGCGCGCGCGCGCGAGAGAGAGTGAGTGAGAGAGAGAGAGAGAGAGAGAGAGAGAGAGAGAGAGAGTGAGTGAATGAGAGAGAGAGAGAGAGAGAGAGAGAGAAAGAGAAAATATGAAACTGATCTAGTCAGTGTATTATCGTCGGCGGCCTTATCTTTTGTATGTCGTAGCGCTAATTACTTAAGTGTTCCAAGGAAAGCGAACAAACAGAACACGGTCGGATACACCGCTAACCTGTTCGATGATACGACGCATCGTCGATGGTCGTTGATAAAACGCGAAACGAACGTAACGAACCATTCATTGGGAATAACGTTTCATTGTGAATAATGTTTGTCCGAAGAAGAACACACATGGAAGTCAGATTGTGAATGACGATCTGTCGAATGAATGAATGCATGCGAATATTTAGATGCGTAAGAAGTCGTACGTGCTCCTTGGCTGCCTCGAAATCGTGTCTCTGTTATACGGTAAAATACTTAGTTGTATAATTAGAATTTGTTGACTCGGAGCTTAGCGGGACAAGGGGACGAATTCGAGATGGCACGCGGAGCATAATATTAGCTTTTAGTTGCGCTCTTTTACGCGGATACAGTATACTTGTAAGACTCTTGACGAGCACCGAATCGTTTTCCATAATGCCAGACATTTCTTTTTTTTTTCTTTCTTTTTTTTTTCTTTTTTATACATAATTTCCTTTAGATCGCGAGCCAATCGGCTTAATCGGTTTAAGTTGTCGTCAATCTGAGGTATCGTATCACGATTACAGGTCTGGTTCGTTCTCTACGAATTTCTTTTTTACATCCTCGAGAGTACTACTGTATGCGGGGTAACAGAGGACGATTTGGATAGGTACTATATTATACCGCGCGTCAGCGTGTAAATCGTTTCGTCGACCTGGTTGCGGGACGAGTCGAACCAAATTTCTACTAGAATAATAGGCAACTATACCTTTTTACTTGTCAGAGTTCGTTCACGGGTTCTACTTGATAAGACTGCGTGTTTGTTAAATATGTATGTAAGTAAGTAGTAAGTCGTCGATAATTCGCAGTCCCTTCTTCCTTGCCTAACGGAATGCACTGTCGACCAGAAGCCAAGATCCTTTTGTTTCGTCCCGTCGAGTCGATACGAAAATAACGTAGAACTTCACGACAAGGCTTTTATTTTCGAGCGTATCGATGATCGACGAATGTGTCATTTTAACTGTAATTTTAACTGTAGTCTTCCCAGCTATCGAAACGAAACTCTCACGTACCTGTTGTTTTTGTATCGAGTCGATTATCATAGAACGATGCGTTCTGTTCTAACGCGTCAATCGGTACCTGAAGAAACATTGAAGCAAGGACTGCGAATGGATTATTTTTAATAGTCGCGGACATATCAGGAGTGGGCATATCCTGAGAGAGTCGATTGCTGACGGAAAAGATGATCGTCGAGCAGGGGGTGAAGAATTACGTGAATTTTGATGAACGTTGGATGAACAGAAGCGAAAGAAAAAAAGGTTAGAGATTCTGTCTGCGTGCGTGTGCGAGAGAAAAAGAGGGAAAAGCGATGCTGTGAAAGTGTAACAGAGTACACGAGTAAAAGTACATCGGACTTGCAAGACCGAGAGGCGCATTTCTCTTCTTAAAGAGGGTTATTTATTTTAAGTAAAAACGGATATATATTATAGATACACATAGAAGTCCATTTAAATCATCTCTTCCATACTTTTGACTACCGTTCGCGTGAACCGCCACGAAGGGTGGATCGCATACAAATCAGCTGTACATATTATTACGAGAGAAAGAGAGCGAGCGAGCGAGCGAGCGAGAGAGAGAGAGAGAGAGAGCGAGAGGGTGGGGGGGGGGGAGAGGGAAGAAGAAATATAATACTATTTCAGCGATTCGTTTTGCGATTTTCAAGATTGGATCATCATATACAAAGTGGGATTTTTCGCTCTTACGATCAGTCCGTTCGACATAAATAAAATAGACGGGGGGAAAGTACAGATGACGATGATAATAATTCTAATAACTAAGAATTAGTTAACGGTAACCATGTGAAAAGAAAACAGATTTCAGCGAAGCTCTATATATATATATATATACACACACACACACACACATACATACATATATATATATATATTGTAAAAAAAATTCCTATATACAAAAATAAAGTTAAGGCTCCAATTTTTACCAAAAATATCTTTAAAGCGTGCTTTATAAAAAGCCATCGGATTTTTACTGACCGATGTTATCACGTTCCATAGTATCATCAGTAACTGAAAACAGAAATTCCACGAAAACGTTAACAACTGATCATCAACAACTACAAACAATAGGAAAAACCAATAAGAAATTCGACACATTTGCAAGAATTTGGAAACGATGATTTCGAACGATGATAACCATAAATCTTACGTTCGAAAACAATTTTCGCCGTTTAATCTCTTCAGCGTTCTCTATCGTGCGAAAAGTATGGCCTTCCGAAGTCTTCCTCCGGTATCAAAGGTATGTACCTTGTCCTAGGATCCTTCCTCTTCTCGTACGCGTAAGGGAAGACCATGCTTCTCCTCGTCAAACTAGGTTTGCCATTTCTCGTTTCTATCGGTCTGGGGATTTTCTGAATGTGAGAATGCGGCGAGTACGCGGAGCTCGTACTCGAAGAACCCGGACCAACGTCCATGATGATATCATTCGCGCTCGTCGACGATGGTTCCCTCGTGTTCGGATCGATCAGAGGAATATACTTTCTCTCGTCTTTCCCGGAGGTAACAGCCTCGTCTGAATTATTTCTAGAGTCCTTTTTTATCGTCGCAGCATCCGCTTGAACAGCCTTATTCTGCTTGTCAGTAACCGCTCGAGGCAAGCTAATCTCGTTGGAGACGTTATTCGGAGCCTCGGGAATTTCAATTTCTCTTCTAATCGCAATAGGTACCCAATCGTTCACTTTCGACGTACTACTCTCCGACGTTTGCGTGGACCAATTGTACTTTTCGTGTTCCCAATTCGGAGACCTGGACACGTTGAAATCGTTTCTAGACAAGCCGTTTAAAACGATAGAACGTTCTATCGGTATCCATTCGTCGCTTTCGTCGGTTCTCGTCGAATTCGTCGTCTCCTTCCCCTGATAATTTGCCTCGACGATAATCGCGGGTAGTTCCATCGACGTAGCGTCAGAAGAATTCATCATCGTTCTTCCCTCTCTTGAAACGGACTCGTCTCGGTTCTTCTGCCGTTCAAAGTCCTGTTGGTAGTTATTTGTAGTCGACTCCGGTTCGTCGGGCCCTTGATCCTTCGAAGCGATCTCGCCCAAGGGTGGAAAATATTTAGGCTCCTCGTATCGCGATCCAATTACGAAACTGGGCGTGTACTGCGAAATCAGAGGAAGAAGGGTTTGCCTGGCGTACCTCTCGGCTTGCGCCAGGATCCCAGCCAACCTTTCCGGCAAGAATTGTACTGTAAAAGCCCTGGACGTCGAGGAAGTCTCCTGTATCTCTTCCTTCTGCTTCTCGCGACCGTGAATCTCGTTTCTGGTGTTCTGTCTCGCCGAGCGTGGCCTCAAGATCGGCTCTGTGATTTCCGGAAATTTCAAAGACCTTCCTGTTTCCTTCTTATCGATTTGCAGTACAGGTTCCCGTATTTCTGGAAGGAACTCGGTCGTTGGTTCCACCGAAGGATTCGGAGAGGCGCTTTCAGCGAACAAATTGGAACCAGAGAATCCTCTGCCTTTCTCGGTCTCTGAATTTTCCAGGGAATTCGAATCTCCATCGCTGGATATGTCGACGATGTTCCATGGGTTCGAGCTACTGCCACGATTGCCCGTTTCCTCGAAGTTGTTCGTCTTAAAACTCTCTTTCCTCTCGATTATGCGCACATTTCGCTCCTTGGTAAACGGACGCAAACCTTTCGACGAGGACAACGACGCGATCCTCCCCTTCGAGAACGTTTCTATCGGAACACTGTCTTTCGCCTCGTAATTCTGTTCTTTGGTGAATGGCCCGATACCACCTGGTTTCTCTTGCAACAGACGTTCTAATGCTGGCGGCGACGTTGAGTTATCCGATTCCGCAGGAACGTTGCATTCGCCTGCGAAGAGAGGAAGCAGCACGGGTTTCCCGGATTCCAAGCTCAGGCTCTTCTTGCAAACGGAGAGAGTCTTTCCGAAGCTGTCGATAATGGCTACTTTGTCGATGCTCCACGACACCAAACCCGAAGAGATCCAGCCGCTGTACGCCGTGTACTTGATCTGTAATATTTGGAACAGAATAAAACAAGGGGTTTTTTTTTTTTTTCTATTACATGCATATTTTACATGCATATACATCTCCGTTCGTTAAGTATTAGGACAACTACAGTAAAACAAGACGTCGGAAGATCATTAAAAATTCGTACTCGTACTGGTTGTTTCGACGACATTTATATTAAAATGCTCCGTTATATTTCGTCTACTCACACTTTTGATATCGAGTTCTCGCGTAATTCGCTTTAGATTCTTTCGACGATATATCTAAATCAAGGAATCGTACAGGAACCAATTTCCCAATTAACAATCCAGGTTAGATGCTACCACAGAGCTGACGAAAAGTGTCGTAATATTTCTAAACGGAGAATATTCATGTCGATCTGTTTGATTACCTCGATAGCTTCCAAATTCGAAATCGCAGGGTGCGGCACGACGATTTTCTGAAGAATCGAGCCAACCAGAAGCTCTTCGTCCTTTCGCGTCATCGCGAACGTATCGTTGAAGGATCCTTCTCCGACCAGGGTCACCTGCAGTTTCCCGTAACTCCTGGCGGGTCTTTCGCTGCGGCTGTTATACACTTTCACCTGGTACTGGTGAGCACAGAAAGGCTCTTCGTCTCTCGTTACCAGGTAAAGTTGTCCTCTGGCCGGTGATTCATCGCTGTAGTAACCCATGTCGCCGCAAGGTCCGCCCATGCTGTTCGCACCGCAAGGAAAACACTCGCCACGAAGAAGACCGTCGTATCCATTGTCGCATGGAAACGCTGGAAATCGACACTTTGGGCTTACGGAGTCGGTGAACAGCTTGTAAGCCCTTCGATGGTTACACAGGGATCTACCCTCGACGGCGCTCGCTGCAACGTGAAAATTTCTGATCAAGCTATGCTTGCAAAACGCTTGTGCGGTAAAGTCTAAATTATCGATTGTCACGATTAACGAATAGTTCATTTTATTTCACTTCGTTTGATACGAATAAAGCGAATAATAATAAGTAATAAATAATAAAGCTAATTGAAAAATTAGCTCTTTGTTCCTGTGTGATAATCAGGCTACGGATTTTTATACGTTTGTACGAGATGCGTATAAATATCGATATCGGTATCGGTCGTAATTTTTAGTAGCTGAGGAAAAGACCTTGCTGGAAGTTGCGTAAAAACACGCGGTCTAGTGGTCTAATTTAAATCCGTTCAAGAAGTAAAATCGTGCGTGTGCTTGGAAATGTGACTTGGGATATATATGACGAATATGAAAATATCGACACGAGTCGATATCGAATCAAGCTGCCTTAAGAGAAGAGAGTCGGAGGAGATCGCGATCGAGTATGATCAGGACGACCATATTGCGAATATTCAGAGTATCTTTAGGCGGCGTTTCACGGGGCCAGCGTGACCGACCCGCTTTCTTTAGGACAAAGAATTCGATCCGCGTTGCGGAGAAGGTAACGCTATCCCGAACGACGGCGATCAAACGCTCGTGAAAAAGATCCCGCTTTCTAATCTCTGATTTATCGTGCCTCTTGGATTCGATTTTGCCAATAACTCGTAATAAGAACAAATTGTCATACAAAGGAAACGGACAACGACAGGTATCAACCTCTTGTTCCGAATAAACTCGACGATATCGTACCGTAATGTACTTGTCGTAAGTGCGTCAAGTACAACAACAGGTTATAAAATACATAGAGTTACATTAAGTAAGTCGAGTGCATTACGTGCAACACTTGTGCCAACGTGCGCGTGAATCGTACAAAGTGTAGGTACTATACATACGTGTATATAGGGGTTCTATATGCGATGCGATGCGTCATGGCAAATAGGATGAATGAGATGAAGTTTTAGAACGTGAAAAGCCCACACAATGCACGCGACGTGCAAAAATAAAAAATAAAATATAAAATAACGTATACTCGTAACATTTAGACGCTGGACGAAACAATTCTCTATCCAGATAGAGAATTTCCATTTCTTACCATTTTCATAAGAGCGTGAATTCGCACGAATATCCTCAGTTTGTTCGAAGGTATTCGGATACCCGGCGAGAAGCGTTCGATGCGCGTTAAGTATCACCAAGCGTTGCAACACTCGCGGACAGCAGTGTGTATACACGTAGAAGAGGCACACTTACACCAGATAATATCCGATACGGCACCAAGGAACAGATTCGAGCAGCCTGTTTGCATTCTGCCCCCGTTCGGATAGAAATCGACGTCACCCATAGGCTGCCAGGATCCCAAACCACCGAGCAACAGTTGTTCACCGTTGCTGTGGATCACATCGACGAAGTTGGCATCGGTTTTGTCGAGTCGGGCTCTAGGATCCTGAGACTCGAACAGTGGTCCCGCAGGGTCTAATCCTGTGAATTACGCAGATTCTTAGACAACCTTGTCGTTCTCGTTCAAGAACAACGCTCCGACAGAAATTCGTTCGTACTCTATACCGTTGTCGTTGTCAATTAAGACAAAAGATGGAAAGTTCGATGTTCGAACGAGTATGAACGAAATATCTAAGCGGCTGGAGAAAAACGCGGTTAATGGAGAATCGTTGATAAAGTAGAAAATCGAGATGAAAGGATCGTGGACGCGTGGAAAAGGATGGAAATATCGGAATGTCAACCGCGATACGTACATACTTGGAACGTTTTTACTCGCAAAAGACCTCGTCACAGTTTCTGGTGAACGGTCGCACGATTAATATACGGATCACAGGATTGCTCAATCTCTCGCCATTTTTCCAAGCCTGTCCTCTCTCGATAATCGTTCGCCGCGTTCGCCTATCGATCTTTCGCAGCAAGATCTTTCATTCGAATAGATATCACACACCGAGAAGGACACGACGAATTCATAAACGCGTACACGAATATATTTATGCTTGCCGATGATCTATGCTCTTGCAATTAGCTTGTTAAAGCGTAGCGGCGATTGTCAAGGCGTACCCGATGATTTCTTAAGGCGAAGCGTTTACCGAAGGATAGACAGCTGCGAGAGAGAACTGGAAGAAAAAGTTTAATCGATTCGACGATTAATAAAATAATCGTAGTTGCCCTTTACGCTTGGTCGGACTGGACTTCAACAGCTCGGTATCTCCTTTTACCGATGGAAACTCCCGCTCTCGAAGGACACCGAGACTACGGCTATCCGTAACACGTTGCTCAACTCGAGCGCGACAACCGCATCGCGTTGCCCAAATACAGAGCGATACAGAGGGCAGCAATCGTTGACGAGCCGCAAATAAATCACGTACAGCTGCGTACGGAGAAAAGCGTTGCGTAATGGGTTCCGCCCGTACCTGTGATTCTGGAGACGTTTCCCAGCTCAGCGCCGGCGAATCCAGCCACGTGAGCACCCAGGCTGAAACCGATCAAATGAACCTTCTCCAAAGGTACGTTCAAACTTCGCACCAGCTTGGCTAACTGTCGACCGACCAGACGGGTGTTGGCAGCCGCCCTCACGTAGTTGGGAACCGCGCTTCCTGGTCCCCAGTCGACGCATACTGAAACGATACGCTCGGCCTGAGGATGAAGCTCGTTAAAGTGAAAAGAGAGATTTACGTTGACTGTACGGCCAAGGTGGTAAGAGGGCAATGAAACTTTCTGACACCGACCGTGAATAAGCGTTCGGCGTGCGATCGACTCCTCGACTCTTTATACCGAACATTCGTCGTTTCGCGTCGTTTCGCAAAAGTTTTGCACGAGATCTATCCGTCACGAAATTGACCGCGGGGATTTTTCCTGCATTCACGAGAAATTAGAAAATGTAAAAATACGCGTAATATGCAAAACTACGTGCATAGAGTACAATATTTGGCAAATGAAACGAATAATTTTGCTCAGATTTCGTGTCCTCGATCGTGCTTACAGAAATACGAATCTGCGTAAATACTCACGGTCTATCGTACGGTAGTCATGGAACGGACAGAAAGAATTACTACCAACCTATGTTACATTCGTGCACAGTCATTAGCGCGGATCTCATTTCATAAACCCAGACATGATCGCAGCTGGATCCGAATCCATGCACGATCACTTTGGTGGGTAGATCGGGATCTATGGCACGGTGCGCGTTATCGTTTATGTCATCGGCGGGAACTTCCATCGGAATCGATCTTGCCTTTCTGCTACCGTACACTAGAAATCTGCAACATACCGAAAGAAACAACAATTAAAACCAGTTTCGTATTTCGTCGAGTACCTCCTCGTTCTAATTAATCGTCGATAGAATTACGAAAGATCTCTAGGGAAAAGAGACGCCTGGCGAGCGCGACTCGTTAACGTCACCTGGTTGATTACGAGCAAATATTCGTACAATCGAGACAAGAGAAGTCGAAGCACGATCGAGTCGAGGTGTCCTTTGCACGACGAAATAACACGCTGGAAGAAAGTTGTATTTCTTCTATATGAGCGACGCAACAATCCAAACCGATCAACCGTATCAACGTTAAACAACTCGAATTTCTGGAAAGTCAAGTATCGATCGTATATTCGCGTAGCGTAGCAAAATTGAGAAACTTCTACTAAAACACAAAGTCGATCAATTTGGCTTCCGAGTGGTTCATATATCCACCCATGCGCGATTACGCTTATTCGTAAATGCAACTAGGCGTGCTTCTTACAACGCATCGCCTTACTCATGAAAGATGCAACGAAACCACGGGCGTGCTTTTGCCAAGCTACTAGGTCACAAAGCCAGCCAGATATCGTGATATCTATATCCTCGTGTTATCTCAACGTTGCACGAAATAACGGTAATCATCGCAGAGGTAACGTAATTTAGTCGTGAGAAGAAGTACTGATCGCACACGTTGAAGCTGCGTCGCCGCATTTGGCGAAAGATTCGTAAGAGATGTAAAGATCTGGCTACATTTATGACGAGATCGACGCAAACCGATTAAAATAGACACCATAGTGTGGCAGTTTATGTTGCAATACCTAGTGCCAACATCCTTAGGTGGCGACGGGAGCATCTCCAGATAACTGAACGGTCCTGTGTCCTCGAAACAGCCGACATCCTCGTAGCAAACCTTCGACACTTCTCTCTTGGTCCTATGATGAAATTGCTTGTGCAAGGTCCACTGTCGCATAGATTCGACGACCGCTCGAAAAATTTCGGCATCGTTCTTCTCGTCCGCGGATTCGTCGAGAGGCGTCGGCCACCCTTGCGCAACCGTCGGGTCTCCTGTAGAAATTTAATGCCATAGATACGATTGAAGAAACGCCTTGCGCTTCTTTCGCAATCAAAGCGCCCGATTCTCTCTTTCCCTTCGATCGAACAACGACGCGAGATGGTGAACCGAGTTAGTTTGCGTTGGAAATTTTACTTCCATCCTACTGGCAAGCATGTATTTACCATAAATCTATTTTGATCTTGTTATTAAATCTTTTTCGTATATCCTGTCAAGCTGCCCGTATGAAAAATTTGATACACCGTGCATCATCGTAATATTATCTTTTCGGTCGCGCGTATATTTTTCTACTCTGTGCAACTTTGTATACATTAATGGAGCGGGATTTTATGCCGCTCTCGTCACGCGTTTCATTTCCCGCTAAACCGTTCAACCTTCGTCCAACGAGACCTGTTCCAACAGTTCTACGACACTTCTAGCGCGTATACCGCGGGAGAACGTCGTTTATTTTGCGCGTCTGGGAATGCAAAGAGTCGATAAACTCCGGCAATCGATGCACCTGAACCGGATTACGAGAACGGCTGTCAAACACTCGATCGAACAGCAAAGTCGCTGGACCGATCGGCACACGCCAAATTGTTCGGAACGAATCGAAGATTTCGGATCCGAACTACACGCGTCGCAGGTCAGATTGATAGATTCGCGCGAAACATCGTAACGGTTTCTCCTTGGCTCGTTGCACCGTTATTAGCATAACGCCTGAATAACAATCTCCTGGAACGCAATTTTTTTTTCTTCAAGCTTGACGCCACACAGGAAGACATCGATGTAACTCGGCAAGTAAACCAAGCCTGCTTCCTTCTTTTACGCCGCTGCCGGCCAACGAAAGGCCGAGATTTTGCGAACGAGAACACTCGACGATCGAAACACGCTAACGAGCCGCCTCGGAGACATCCTCCGCGGAACAAAACCTGTCTCCACTCTGGCCGCAGCCTCCGACGCGATATTCGCGAGAAGGGAAAGTCTAGGCGATCGATGAGTCGATCCGGCAACCTGTCGGCCCACGAGCATTAGAAAATCGCGGCTGATTTATCGACCGACAGATCGATGCCGAGAAAGAGCTCACGTGTCCAGCACGGAAAGTGTTAATTAGACTCGCAGTAACTGCGACACGAATCCTTTCGAGATATCGCGCGGATACTCGTTGCGATATTTCCGATTATCGCGTGTATCGAAGATTCTACGCTCTGCGGCGCTATATCGCTGTGATACAGCGATCTAGTGATTTACAGGTCGGTCCTCGCGCATAAAATCGGGATGATCTCAACCTTAATTTCGAGTAATTGGATACCAATAGCGGATTTGAATTTCTAAATTTTTCTCTTCCAGATATTCTATTACGTCGAAATTTATGCAAAAGTTCGCACCAGACTTACTTGTAGTACGCCGTTTGGCTCGTAGAATTTTTATTGCCTATACCATAAACCATTATTAAAGCGATCTTGGGAGATACGTTACATCGTCGAAGATCCGATTTTATCCAAGGCATTCCCCTTTTAATGGAGGAACTTTGGACGGCACCTGTCGCTCAGGGATTGGGGGTCGAGGAGTCGCGGATCAGGATTGCGACTGTCTCTCCTGAACTTACGACCCAGATCCGCGAGCCGACGTGAAAAAGCTGAAAGGCAGAGGGATCGCGATAAGCGTGAAAGAATAAGCGTCTGGAGGAACGAGTTCTCGAGCAACGGTTCCACGATCTTAAGAGGCGAATAACCAACCAACGATTCGTCGATAATTGGAACACCCTTGCGTGGATAAAGGTAATGAAAAGATCAGCGACGCGCGGGACGAGACACAGGCGGCTAAAAGTAAAACGCGGAAAGAAAATCGGACGAAGAAAGTTGCTCGTATCGACCGCGCAGCGGCGGCGAGGTCAGGCGGCGGAGATAAGAAAGAGAAACTCTTTTTGTTCGAACGGTCGATTATCTCGCCAGAGATCGGAATAGAATACGAGCGGAGGCTCGCGGTACATTCGCCCGCGAACGATCGCAGTGGCGGTGGATGAACCGACCGGACGGACGGGTCTAGCCGGGGAGAAATTCGGAAAAAGAAGGCCAGGTGCCCGAGGAATAGGCCGTTAATGGTCAGCTAGATCGGAGAGCGGTTCGAGTTGCTGGAGTTTTTGTTCGTGGAACGAGCGTCTGGCAAAAGGAGCATGATCTCGAGTCAGGGAGAGGCATGGAAAAGGGAAATCAGCAGAGTTGAAATCAGGACTGACACCGTGTGTGTTACTCGGGGCGACCGATCCCGAGCACCTCGTCGCCTCGTTCAAAAGCCGGCGGGCGACTTTCCAACGACGATTCGCCGCGACGAAAAATCGCAGGCCAACAACGCTTCCACGTACTTAACGCGCTTAAACGTACCGTTTATACGGCGATTTCCGTGCATAGTACATAATACGGTAGTAGCACGGCCTTGTGCACTGTCCCGTCCTCGTCGGTCGCGTAACTTTTTCACACCTACGAATTGCTATATCCGTAGGTAGGTAGAAACAACGTCGCTCGGTCCGATCGGTTCTCCGTCGTCCGTCGATCTTTAACCAAAGATTACAATGCAAAGATTTACATCGTCCGTATAAAAAAATTGTACAAGTCGGGCCTCTCTTACATACCTACTTACTTACGTTTCAATCGCAGAGTAACATATAATATACATGTACTGTCTGTATCGTACTGGATACTGGCGATACACGTGTATCTTCGTACGAAGGGAGGGGGTTGGCTAAGCGTCCGTCTATTCGAGAGTCTATTCGAGTCTAGTCGAGGAGGCTGTGTCAAGGTTTCTGTAGGAACGACCAGGCACAGACGATCGAGTCCGACCGTTTTACGCATCGTCAATGATAATTAGTACGTGCCACTTGACCGACGAATCGAAAACGAAGCCAACGGTGCCGAACGGAACCGCAAACGCGGCGATTCTTCGATTCCTCGAATTTCCTCGCCACATCCGTTCGTATACTAATAAATTCCAGAGTCTGCAGCAGATTCCGTCGTCGCGATGACTCGAGCGAAATTGCATTTCGATCGACGACGACGTTCGCATCGTTCGTTCGAACGGCATAGTCGCGTATTCTGTATAGCTAGGGAGAGAACACAGACAAACGTAATTTGCCGGTGTTAACGGAGATTCGATCTAAAAACCGACGCGATATCTTGATAGCGCAGGCGAAATCCATCAATTATACACGCCTGGCAGAGTCGTCAGATCGCTCGACAAGCGTGTATCCTGCGAGACAACCAGACTGCGTGAATAATTAAACACGGATAGCCCCGATCGTTCAACGAAATGGAAAACACCAAGGAAAAACACATAGCTATGACGTGTCGAGCCCCCATTCTACTTTTTCGTATCACTAATAACACATCGACAACAAGTTTACGTAATTCCAGGAAAAATTCTATATCGATTACGAAATAACTGCGATACACGTCGGTCGGGCAAACATCGAACCTTTCGAATCTTTCGTTGGGTCGAGGCAATATTCGCTTGTATCGTGATTATATTCGCGAACATCCAATTGCACGGTATACAAATTTTCTCTCTTTTTGGAGCTACTGGAGAAACTTTGCAGCAACTTGTTATAAATATCACGAATATCACGATTCAACTGATCGTCAATGCAATCGGACAACGACTAAGTGGTATTCGATCGATCGAAAAAATCCAGCGTTTCTTCGTCGTGAATACGTTCGGATAAGATTAATCGGATAAGATTAACTAGAGGAGTAAGATGGACGCCGATCGCACACGCAATCGTTTCAGCGTAGATGATTCCTTGGATGACACGAGCCAAGCTTTCGAAATCGCTTTAGAATATTGCTTCACCTTCTACCTTCGGTAACCGTAATGAAACCACCTTCCATCCGGTGCATTTATAATTCGATCGCGTAGTATATATACGTTGATGATGTCGCCATCGAGACGTTTGAATTAATAATTCAAGCCACTGCATAGCCAACGAGAGCGTCGAGTGCGCGTAAACGTTGATTTCAAGCGAGATGTCCAAGTTACGATTATGGTCGAGCGACAATATACCCGTTCCTTGCAACGTGTTCTTTGTAATTCTAAATAGACGTTAGGAGGGATTATACATGTTGCACATCTATGTGGGTACACACGCGACACGAAGACGGCATCGGTACAGAGAGATTTAACGGTACAGGGATACTTTAAACGCTCTCTGCAACGGGATACCTTCGGATACGTCACCTCTATTAGTGCAACGGCCATGATTTGTCACCTGGTTCTTAAATAAAAACAGCTGATGCAGGTTCAACGATGTTTCAACCCAACTGTTAATATAATATTCAAACGATCCATTACTCTATACAACACGAATACTTTTTTCACCTAGTTTTTTTTTTTTTTTTTTTTTTTTTTTTTTTTTTTTTTTTTTTTTTTTTTTTTTAGTATACGCTTAGAAACGAGCGACTCTATTATTATACTTTGTCCGTAATCTTTGTCAATTTACACGCGTTAACTACTTTCTCTATATTATTCTTACCTGATACAGATGAATTCTTATTACTAGATATCTATATCACGTTTATTTTCACTTGTTCCAGATTCCCATGATTATTTTAAAATGTTCCTCGTTCTATTCAGAAAATCTAGTAGAGTAACTTTAAATTTGATTATTTGCGCGAACGAACAAATCTTGGCCTCTTGATCACGACCTCGCGTTCGTTTTCAAAAGATATTCGCGCATTCCGCATGCACGATTTGCGAATTTTTTTGCTCTGGAAAGAAAAAGTGGATACGGAGGAAACGACGACCGACAAAGACAAGACAAGCAACAATCGCGGCGCTTACCGCGCTTACCGCAACACCGCCATTGTTCCGATATCTCTGGTATCGCGTGTATCCGGATCCCTCGTAATCGCTATCGACGAATTTCCAGACCGAACAATCGTGCAACAATCGTAGAACAATGGCGCAATAAAGGAACAATTTCTTGCGCGAAGAACACGAAACTAGCCGTATGTGGGACAACAGCGGTGATCCGATAGCGAGCTGTTTCTCACAATAAGAAGGGATAACTTCTAGCAGCGCGTTGTTGGACGATCACTGTTTGTCCTTTTCACGACCGTGTGTTTGTTCTTTGAACAACGTAACGATGAATCGCGGTGGACGTAGGCGACGCGACGCGACGACGGATCGATTTGGATCCTAGCGTGCACAATCCAATAACTTTCTTATCTCTGTATCTTCTTTGACAAATTCTTTTTATTTTCCAATGGATATATCGTTGAACGTTTTCGAAACACGAAAGTCCGGATCCTTCGCTTTCGGATGCTTTTACGTCGAAAATGCAAACGTTTGAAATATCAAATAACAAAGCCCGTATCCTCGATCTTTTGGACGATTCCACGTCGAAATCGGCAACAAAACTCAGTTAATCGAAACTTAATTCTTACTCGCACGCTCGTTGTTACATCTGTAGCACTTCGGTTACCTACACAAGGGTTAAAGTTACCTACTAGTAAACACGGTATCCAGCGAGTCGAGGTCATCGAACTCCGATCGCATAATCAGCGTTCTCTTATCCGCGTTATCAAGTGTTCCGTTCGCGAGCTGTCTATTCGCCATGCGCCAGTCTTCTCCATTCAATTCACTTTTCACGACCCAAATTCGGACACGAACGTACTTGCGTACGATTAGATTTTATATTTGAATTTTGACCAGGTCTTTCAGGTGGAAAACGTCGAGTGCGGAACCGTTATACCGTATTCTTCTACTTGGCACCGATACTCCGCTCTGTCCCTATCCTGCTGACCTTAAAACTGAATTCATGGCCTGGCCTCTGGCATTCACCGAGGAAACCCGTTGCGAAACTCTGCCTTCGATCTTAAAGGAATTTCGCTATATACGCTGTATCGAACGCGCGTTATCGAACGACACGAGTGACCCGTGTCAAAAAAAAAAAAAAAAAAAAACCGAGTCGGGTTTTCTTCCCGAAGAGGAGGAGATATGGAAAACCGTCGGTAAGATTGGAAGACGAGCGGCTGATCGTTTTGGAACGGAAATACGGTTCGATTCACGGATACGCGGAGGAGCTTGAAAGCGAAAAGAAAGCGATGAAAGAGAGAAAATAGGCGTGAATTAAAAATACGTCGTGTGCCGTGGTAATGGATCATCGAAGTTGAAGTAATTGCCTCAAGAAAAACCTACATCTTTACTTACGGGTACATCCGCGACCCGTCGACCGTCGTTACGAAGAGAACAGAATTTGCTAAAACAGACATTTCCAAATAAGAGGTCCGTATTACCGTGCCCCCTTGAATATAAATTATATTTCGGTTCACAAGATCTAGAAACAAAAGAGCTACAAGTAGATTTCTATTGCTGTTTCTTGTTGCCTTCGGCCAAAGCCACGAGGTTAACTTTTTTTCATTTCAATATATTTCCCTATTACGCTCCACATCCATTCGTTCTTCTATCGGTCAACCTAATGACAGTCAGTCAGGCGACGAAAGAACGACACGAGCCTTTCGGTTAACTTACGTTCGGAGACAGGAAGATCGAAGTATCGTTTTACTCTGAGCAACGAGCCTTCCGCGAGCTGACTGCTTTTGCATCTGAAAGGATCCACGCGGAAAGTGGCCGCATCGCGTGACGATAGTAGTCGATGAAAGTTACCGATCCTTACGACTACGCCTTTCTCGTTTCGCCGTTCACAAAGATACGATAAAAATCTACTCTCTCAAGGTCTCCGACGAGTGTTGTCGCCTCTGAACGGTAATCGGATCGGTGAATTGGCATGGTACGTACTTACTACTCTCGCGGTACTCTGTTTCCGGAATGATCGGTAACCGTGCAGCGAAAGGACGAAAAACGTACAAGGACTAAAAAATTATCCATAACGAATTTCTAGAGATATGATGGTATTACGATCGTAATCTGATACCGAAATTTTCGAAACGAAAAGAACTAAACCGGAAGTTAATGGTCGCGTCGTACTTCGTGTTACATGTAAACGTATATGAAAGAAAATAGGAAGAGCGTTTGTAGCCAAATGCGTTGGATAAATTGGAACGATCGCCACGAGAAGTCGGAGGAAGATCGTGAACAGCTCTCACTGGTCAGACTAAGCACCGATAAATTTCTAACCGGAAGGCTGCCGGTTAAAGAGAAAGAGAATAAGAGCGGCAAGCGGACAATAGCTCGTTCTTTCGCAATCTGCAACGATGAGCGTTCACCTTGCTTCGAATGTTCGTCGCGTTTTTCGTTTCCTATTTCGAGAATCCGAGTGCACATTTTGAAACATTAAAATCATTGGAAAGTTTCAACGTCTGAAAGTCGATAGATCTTTTTTTTTTTTTTTTTTTTTTTTTTTTTAATGGATAGAAGAAAGTCGTTGGATATTTGCTTCTTCGAACGCAAAATATAGACACGTTTGATCGACATACGTGCGCGTTCGATAATCAACGGTGAAAAATGAAATAGTAATAAGTTACTATTGGAGAAAGTTGGCGGAGGCGGCGGTGAACGGCGATGAGATATGTGAAAATTAAATTTTCAAGCGATGTCGTATACGATAATTGGAAGAGGGTGCGGTTTAAGTATTACGCTTTTCAAGAACAACTTCTCTCTTTGTATAACACTTGAGCGTTTTGTCGACATCTGCTGAAACAACGTTTGCCTTCGAAGCGGTGTCTAAAGTGTCTGAGATATTTGCACAAAAGTAGGCTCGCGATTAGTGAAAGTATTACTTTTAAAAAGATTCTATTTTTAGCCATTGATATCATTTGCACGAGTATCCTTAAACAATCTAATCGGTCGTTTCAAAATGGCTCCTAAAAGGAATCTCCAAACTGTTTACTAAGATATCAGCTTTCGGTATAAATAATGACCAATCGTCCGCCTCGTAAGGTGTTAGCTGATCGCGAAGAGGATTCACGGGGAGAGCGGAAAGAGGAAACGGACATCGTTTGGCGGAGAAAGTATCTGGCTAACCACGACACAAGAAGCACTCGTCGATCTCTTCCTACGCGCATCGAAACACTCGTAGAGATTTTACGTCCACCGTATGTATATCTTGGTTCCCTTCCTCGTGCAAAAGTATGTTAAACCCGGATCCAAAAGAGATTGGGAAACGTTTCAATCGCTGCACCGATTACCTTTGCTTCTCGTGGGCGGGCCGAGAAGAAGTTGCCCGTTCGAGTTTATCGACATAGAAAATAGAATCTAAATTCCATTTGCTGCAACGAGACAGCAATTCCTATGGAACCGTATGTCCACGGTTGATCGGCTTTTCGTAACATGTGACGTTAAAACGTGGTACGCACGAGAAGAGACAATTAACAGAAATATTTGAAATATTTAAGGCAATGGATTATATATCGCGCAATTGTTGACGCGCGTTGCTCGGTGCAAACTTCCTTCCTACGTTTTCCTCTCGCAACTCGATCGACGCTTATTCTGTTCGTAGTCACGCAACACGAAAACAGTCACGACGACCCATTATCGCGTTAAAAAGAAAAATATTACAGGTAGTATTATTTAGTAGCAAAGAATAATATTTCTCGTGACCATGGGAAATTTCTGTCCTTTCGAAGGCAACAACGAATTTGAATGTACCACGGACCGTGTTAACGTTTCACGGTGTACGATCGCAAAATGATCTTGGGAATAATCCTATGTATAAATATTACCTTGAGAAATATCACGCCGTAGAAGGAAATTAACTTCCTCGAATTTATCACGACTATGACCAGATTATTTCCAGCGTACGTTTACTTTTTACTACAATCGCAACGATTCGATCGCGTAACTAACCGATTTTGATCTTGTTGCGTAATGACTAATGGAAGAAGCGTCATCGATCTCGAGAGAAGTCTTAGGCTGAAGCCTTGACGAGGAACAAATTACACGATAGACGTCGATTGTCCGGTCGCGCGCGAATTCATTCTCGCATCATCGAATTCTCACGTTCCGTTCCCGTTCGCGACATAATCGGAATCGAACCTAACGACGATTTCTTTCCATCCTCTTCCTTCTTTTCTTACTGTCGCAACGCGTCGTATTTCCGCCCCGTTGACTCCGTTGACCACGTTGACACCGAAATCGCCAACGGGATAAAGCCAGAGAACGACGTGCAATTATATTCCGGACGTGCAACAACGGAAGAGGAAGATAGTTTGCTAGCTAACCCTGGCCGGCGGTTGTGGAACGGTATTACAAAATTACTCTGCAGCACCTCGACGGGGCTGCGCGGTTAACTTTAGCTTTCTATTTAATTGATAAATTGAATTCTATTAGCGAGGCGTTTAAACAGTTTGACAGTCCGTTTGACAGTAAATCGAAATGTAAGAGAATTTTACAAAGCGATCCTCCCACTCATTGACATTCTATGACGATGAACGAGCACGAGCTTCGCGTAAAATTCGATCTTTGCTTCTAACATCCATTATTTTATGTATACGCGCGTTGAAATCGAGGGGACGCGTTGAACGTAGTTGATACGCTAATTTGCCATGCACGTGTCAGCTAGTTTTCTGGCTTCTGACATAAAATTTAGAAACGCACAGATGTCCTAATATTCTGATGACCTACTGCCGAATCGTTTTAACGTTGCGCGCCGACGCACGAGCCGACCGGGTCACGAAATTCGAACGTCCCGTTTACGAACCGATTCCTGTCCGATCACCAGTTTGACGCGTCCAACTCTACAATCCTCTTTCGCTAGAGAAATTCCACGCGCGAAAAGCTACAGATAACATAACATCTGGTCGAGAGAGGTTGGATCCGGCACGAGTCGGTTGACAAACCTGATTCACGTCAAAAGCTGATGATAACGTGACACTTGTATTAAGGAAATTAGACGCGACCCACAATAGCCGTAGTAACAATTTGGAACGATAGCGCATGTGAATTCATCGAGGATAGAAAATGGAGATGTGTATCCATCTCGATGAATCGTCGTGAACGTACTATGCGTCCGAAATGTACGCTGAACGATAAAATCTGCCATTGTACACACCGTCCGTATTGAAAGTAGGTTATTACTGAAAAAGAAAGCGTTTGCAGACTGAAATTTGTTCGGGACATTTTCATTGTTTCGATTATAGGGTAGATTCCGTGCGAAAACGTGTCGAATTAATTATAAAAGAAAACAATTAACAGAGGGAGTCTTACATAGGTATGAAATTTTAAATTTTCCTCGTTCCGAAAATTCTTCCTTCTCTCCATAGTATGCCAAACGTTAAACGAACAATTACACTTTTTTTTTTTTTTTTCTTTTTTTACTTTCTGCAGATTTTTTTTTACATTGACCTATGAGTCACGAGATGACGAGAATTAAGATCTCTCCGTTAAGGACATGAAAAGTAACTGGATCGAGTTTCATGGTCAATGGGAGCAATAAAAATGTACGTATATACACGTATGCATGCCACGATTTCACGTTACACAAATGTAACATGATTGCGCCCGTCTAAGCAAATAAAAAGTTCGTCGAACTTTATCTTTTTTGACGATCGTCAAAGTACCTTGTACGCTTTAGCGTTACGACATTGAGTATTTTAAAGCACCGGTCGCGCGCAGTACCTCTGTTACTCAGGTTCTCATTTTTGGCTTAAATATTTTTTACTCAAATTTTTATGGAATTTCACGACGACCCTATCCATAGACCCTATCCACTTTCGCAAATGATCGTCGCGTGTTTCACCAACGGTGAACGCTCGTGAACGACCGAAACGCGGGGAAATTTATTCGCAAATTTCGTGTACCAGCCGACGACTCGACTTTTCGAGACAACTTGCACGAAACCTCGGCGACGCGTGCAATAATATCAGTGCTGCGACAGAGTTGCTTTCACTGACTCTGGAATAATTTCATTACGATAAGCTGGTCATGAAAGTTTCGTACCTATATACGTGCTTTCGCATCCCCGTCATGGTTCACCATCTTCGAACGATCGTCTATCGATCATTAAACGCGAATCGACAGTACGCATTATACTTGTGTTCCCTCTATCATAATTCCGTAGTGCATTACAATCGTAATGATCCTCGTAAGCTGTGAGTTTTTCCAATACAAGGCAATATAATCTCGAATTTAGCTACAAAAACATAAAAGAGCGATTTCCATGGTTGCTTGCATCGAGTATTATAATCTTCGTTGCAATGCGATCTTTCAGCGATGGTAACGTAAATTGATGACGCGGTTTACGAGTGCGATCAGACTCGGGGAAAAAGTTCCTTGAGCCTCGCCCAACGACGTAAGCGCAAACAGACGTTAGTAGATAGGCACCGGTTAGGAAACACGCTTAAAATTTGAGGCATCGTCGTTGATGATGACCTCAACGTCCGATTACATGATTAAATAATTGTCCTCGATTCGTTAACGGTTAATAGAACGGAATTTGCAAAGTGTACGCTGAGAGAATGAAGAAGCACCGCGATTCAATAATACAAGTCACCCCGAACACGTTAGGCGTTTACCTCGTTTATCGAGCAACTTTTAATTAATAGTTTCCATTCAACATCGTAACAGACGCGCTATGCTAATTCAATCGAATCAAAAAGAGTCAAACAGCTAATAATACTAACGAAATACGGTGTACTTATAATGTGAAAATGATTGAAATTTGGTCTAGAAATTATTCAAAGGATCACCGGTGAAAAATAATAAAAATATAAAGAAACATACCATAGAGGCTGATGCATCCGAGTATCCAAAAACTTAACAAGAGTTTGTTAATCATCTCACGTTGGTGGACCGGCCGGAGAGACGAGTCTTTTCTCTTTTCTTTTTTTTTTTTTTTTTTTTCAAAAATCCATCGTTCGCGTACCGATTTGAAAATCCAAGGGGAGCACGTGTTCACGATTCTCTCAAACACGCGAGAATCAGTGTTCTTTCATCCTTTTGACCGTTTCGTCGACCAACGAAAAATTGTACGAAACAATGGAGAAACTGTTAAACGCTCGAAGTCAGACAGAAAATATAGGACGACGACGATCGATCGAAGTTGCCGTGACTTGCTGCAACTGCTGCTCGATCCTCGAAGCAATAGCTGTTTTTTTTTTTTCTTTTTTTTTTTTTTCTTTTTTTTTTATGCTCCTCCTTATCGATTTTCCCTCGTTGTTCGACGAATGACAGTGTCTCTTAGAATTTACATAACTTTCGTTCCATCCACTTTCTCCAAATTGCCGGTTTAATTAAAACAAATTTCGCTTCATGGCGAACAGTCCGCGTTTTTAAAGGAAAATTTCTTTCGAAGGTAGTTCTCGAAGGAAAAAAATGGAAACGAGCTCGACTTTAAAAAATCGTAATTGTCAAAGAAAGACGGTTTTTTCAGCTGGCTGAATTCTTCAACTTCTCCTGCTTTCTCCTTCTAAAGACTTGGCGTACTTTTAAACGCTCAAGCGATCAACAATCGAGCGCACCGCTCATACGATGCTTTATACTAGCACGATGGTGTTTACTTGACCGATGAGAAGTTTGTTCGCGTGTGGTTTACCGATCGTTTACCGATCTCTTGACACTCTTGCGATACAATCGCATTATTAATCAGCGGATAACCGAAAGAAACGACGTCGTTTCATGTCAATGTTTCATAATCGACGATCAAATTGCAATCGAGTACTCTTCCAGCGAACGTAGCGATGAATTAACGGAAATCGATATCGATTCGATCAACGTGCGGATTCGCTAGACTTCGAATAGCTTGATCGTTCGATCACCGATATATCACGCGATATTGCACAGATTTCGCGTTTACATTGTCCGGATCGCTTACGAGGCGATCTCGATGCTCGGTTTTCGCAGAGCGGCGCACTCCGGCAAAACGAGAAGCCTGGAGCGCCAGCAGAAACTAAGAGAGAGTTCGTGCGATCGTGCTATAACACCTGCAGGAACACCAGAGCTGCTACCTCGTGGCCTACTATAACAGAACTGACTCCCACCATAGTGTGACCACGTCTCTTTACTTGCCATATGCGAACGGTGTTTACTGGCCGTGTCTTCCGACGACGATCATTCCCTCCATTCGGATCTCTACACGATGTTATCCACGACAACTTTGCCTCTCCGTTGTTCCATCGGTTCACTGAGCATTCAAAGGGATTTATTATCGTTTCCTTCAGGTTATTCAAATGAAATTCCTCCTCTAGACTCTCTTTTCTACGCCTATTAAATCCTTGATACAATACTGCCAAACGAAAACATGCCGCGTATAAATAAAATTCTAATATTCAGAATAGAACCATCGTATTGCGAACTGTCTTCTTTATTTGGATTGCGAACTATCGTTTTGATCAAACATTTTTGTAAATACATTTTTGATAAATAGTTTTAGAATATTTTGGAAAACGACATTACTTTCCTGTCGCGTAAGAACATTAGTAGATGTGCTATTTAATTCTTAATGCGTCCTAGCACCTTACGGCCACGTTGTACGCCATGTGTCGTTGCCTAACAAAGGCCGCAAAATTTTCTCGTGCTGTCGCAATAAAGCAGTTTCACTACTATCGAAAGCATCCACGCAATCACATACAAACAACACATTACTAAATATTATATCATCGTACCGAAACCGAAAATGGATTGTTGACTGCTCCTTCTCACGATAGAAAGGATTGTGACTCGCTTTCGCGAACAATCGCTAACTGAGATCGATTAATGCAATCGGCGCAAAGTTGTCTTTTCCTATTATCACTTCCGTTACACATCTTCAGGAGATTTCTGTTTGATGTTTAACACAAATCCTCGTATTCTCGAACATTTTACGTTTCTTCTTACATATACATATCTACCAGATTTTTTTTTACCTCTATATCTGTACAAACTATTAAACTATTTTCGATTCATCGAAAATAAATTGCGGTAGAACGAATGTTTAAGAAAATAGGATAAAAACTGGGTGATCTTGACTCTTTTCGTTTCTTTCCTATCGTAAATTGATAAAAATTGATATCTTTAAACAATTTGTTACTTTCATCTTTCGTTTCTTCCTTCTTGTTTCGTTGAAAGTTCGTTCACGACCTTTTTCGACGGTAACTCGTGATTAACGCAAAGACCAATGACAGCAGACGTATGTATTCAGACACGGTAGCCAGAGAAAGTCCACCAGCCACGATAGATAGCCACGACTATTGATGTTTACCAAAGCAAAGAAAAAATCGAAACGAATAATCAATGCAACCGTCTTGCGCGACACGACTCTGGACAGAAGAGTAGTAGCTTTAGACGGCTAGAGTAATTTTTTCATTGATATGTTACATCTCTTCTATCGTGTAATAATATACAAGAGAAAACGTCCGTTTGCGAGACGCTTATTGGATGCAAAGAATACTATAATCGTCTACTTTCACTTTTTCATTGGTAATTGCGACTTATATACGACACGTTTATGACTGACAGATTAGCTTTTGCATACCTGAAAAATCAGTTTTACAAGATTATAACGAATAATTTTATTGTTATTATATCAACTACAACTACGGTGTCAATAACTTTTGACAACTATTCTGCTATTATTATTAGCGCATTAAAAAGCGTATTGGTATTATATTTCTGTAAATATTGTAATACTTATGATAGGAAGACATATAATACTTACATGTAAATACAGTTGTTACTTTATTAAATTACATTTAATATGTACATGATGTGTTCTTGTAGTATAGATCATTTTATATACTTTGATCTATTTACCGTACTAGATCTATTAAAAAGCTAAACGATTATAATATGAAACCGTAACGCAAATTCCATGTGCAATATTTAGAAAACGATACAGTTTGGGTAAATTATTTAATAGAATTGAGTTTCATCAAAGTCATCTTGGTATTCATCAACTATTTTCGTTTTAGTTATGACCTTACGTTTCTCCAATCTAATACGTTTCTGTTCTTCGGTAAGAGTCTCAATGTCGAAAGGAAGAGTAATTATCCTTCTTGGTTCGTTGTATTCGATATTAATACTACTGCCATCTGGTAAAACAAGATACACAGGAAAGGTATTTAGATAAAATTTTCTATGCTTCTTTGTTATCGCTGCTGTCCAACAATTCAATTTCCTATGTAAGGATAACGCAGATCCTGCTGGTCGTAAAAGGGAGGATATATTCATTCTGAAATATGAATATATATATATATATATATTTAAGAAATCAATGAAAAACGGTAACTCAGTAACAGAAACGGTAATTTTATTTTGTCATTAGCAATCGATAAGATTATAATATATGGAAAATTACAAATATCAATATCTGCGCAAAGAGGTTATATTAGCCGTTAAAGTTAAGATCTATTTGCGAATCATAATTCCACTACTTATTTATTACCACTCTTCACCTGTTGTTCGGCCATAACATTTTATAATCCTTCTCTGCAAATCTTTCTATAATCAAACTGAGAGTAAATTAAACTTACCTCTTTTCTGAATAAACACTACTGCTCCGACTATATGTGTACGACACGTTCTGTTACACGATTAGTGCGCAATTCGACCGGTAGATGGCTACGTATTATCGAATCGAATTGAAATATCGATACCTTTTTAAATTGTAAAACCTTGGCGGTTTTAACGTGTCTTACTTCGGTACGAGTGAGATATATTTCGTTATAAGAAGAAGTGAATTATTTCGCGTATTTTTGATTTCGCGAGTGATATTACACACGTGTATAATTGTATTTTGTTGTATAAATTGCATGGCTTCGTAATTTTCATGGATGGATATACTGCACGTCGCTTGGTAAGAACAAAAATTTTAAATAACGTATGCAAATAGACGACGGATTCATGTCGTCATGGGATCGGTAGCAATGTCAGCGTCGCTTTTGCTGCTGTGATTCGAATCACAGATTAATGGATTTTCTTCCGATCTTTCGTAATTGTTACCAGGTATTCTAACATATTCTCTATGATCCCTGTGGAAAGTAATCGACATGTATATAGTCCTTCTTTATGATAAAAGGATAAATAAGAAGTTGTGTGTAGTGAGTGATCCTATTTTCATATGGCACACGTTTTCTTCAGTAATATATAATTAGTCCTCGCTCGTTATAAGATGTTAGTTGAATTAGTTCTGTTAGTAAAGATACAACACAACACACGTATACGCATCAATAGAATTTCGCGCACGCATACACACATGCAAACTGATTTACTCAAAGTGGGCGCGCGCGCGCACGCACACACACACACACACACACCATTTATTTCAATCTTTCTGTGATTCCAAAATTTGAAAGGGATTTTATTTGCCTTACTTCGTAACGAGTTCGTACGAAGATCAATATTGTAGAAAGACGCAGAAAAGAAGATCATCAAAACTGTTGTAAGTTCTAATAATTAGACGATACATAATCTATACTTTATTATAATACACCTTTGATATAAAGGTAGTTCTAATATCATGCTGCATGCCTAAAAAACCGCGGCGCTATAGGACAAACTGTAATTTAAAATACCTGATCTTGAAATGTAACAAAATTTTTTAAAATATTCGTGTTCGTAATTTGATCGAAGTGTACAAAGTCATGCAGATAATATTTATTGTAATTTCAAGGTAAACATATAAATGTAAAATCATAAACAATTACAGTTCTCAATAATTTATGAAAATTTTACTTTCTTTACTAACTTTTATTTTCATACACTACCAATATCATTGGATATCTGCGATATTGTTTGACATATCAATGTGGTTAAAATTGTTATAATCAAGCTTTTTTCCTCTTTTATTTACACACAATTAACAACCGAGATTCGTTAAAATATTTAAAAATATATCAAAATAATCTTATTTATAACAACAACTTATTTATAACAACTTCGAATTTTTCACTGGATAAATTTTGTACAACTAACGTATACAATAACGATATGTGTTAAAACGTTTTAAATACTGAACGCTGAATTTCCATTTCGCGACTGAAATGAAATTCTGTACAACCTCTATCATATTTCTACTTCTGACTTCGGAAGCCACAACAACACATATCTTTCAGAAGTGCGTCCGAGTCTTCGTCATATGAATTCTCTTGTTTATGCAGTATTTCGTTACTTCTTGCATTCTGGCTACCTACTCTGTAAGAATTTATGATTTTGCAAGCTCGTGCAACTTGGAAGAGGGAAAATGCATGGTTGTGAGATGATCTTAAAACGAAATTGATGATGATAGGTAGTTATATTCTGTTTTTGAGGTCAATCATCTGTTCACGGATAAATCTGTAAACAAATTTTTTTCCCGCCTCATATCTACGATTCATACTAGCGAAAGCATGTACACATACTTATAAGAATTGAACTGATTTAAGCGGATAATAAGTAGCGCATAATGAAGTTTTCTATCAAGTTCAAATTTTACACATAGATAGATATGCATATTTGTATATTAGCTTCTACATCGTGAGTCAAGCTTTTTAGCTCATTTATGAATGGTAGTCGATATTAATTTTCGTTATGAAATAATTAAATATAAAGAATTAAGTAAGTAGAACTTATAAGACATGCAAGTTATTCATCTTTTCACACGTGCAGAAACTACTACTTCCAATGCAAAGTGACGCATAGAATTTCTACTAACATCTCAATAGTGAGTTAGTACAAACAACATGCAGCTTGTATAGTAATGTTTTTCATGTCTGCGTGTTAGCAGCTTTTTAAGGAATACAGCTATTTTTATTATTTAAACGGTTGTTAGTTGAATGGTTTATGACGATGAGTAAATAAATATAGAGATATACGTACCTGTATAGTACATAGTGTTGTATAATGAAGAATATATCAAATGCGACTGAGAAAAATCCCAAACCAAATTTCGTGGGATCTCCGAAAATACTTTCCCAATCATCTAAAGGAAAAAACAATCATTATTATTATTTGCCATTAAAACAGAATTGGTAATAGCTTGAAGTTTTGCATTTATCTTATATACGTTACCATAATTGTACGCGTTAAGTATCATCTGTAGCATTGACAACATACCACCGGTGAAGTCTAAAAATATATTGCCAATACTCCAACCAACGGTGGATTTTCTTTTGTAGTTATAAAATGCTTGCGGAACGTATTTAATTAATGTTATACTCAATTTAACATAACTACAATAATACAGAAAGTCAAGCCATTTTATCGTTGTTACTATAGCTAATATCATAGAAATTAAAATGATGACTACAAATATTCCGTGAATAATACGTGCTGTGGTAGATACTCTTTGATTTCCTGTCTAGAAAGACAACGTCTTCATTAAAACTTAGAAACATTTACAGAATTGCAATATGTTTGTCTGCAGTAAATTTTAATTAATTACCTCGTATATAAAACACTGAATAATAGTTATCACAGTCGCAAATGTCGCGTGCAAAGCGAAGAAAATATCATTCACTTGTACAGGGTTCAAACCTTTTGGATACCTTCTAAAATACTCCAGCTGAAAAGTGTGACGTTAAATAAGTGTGACGGTTAAAGAACACCATACCAATTGCATTTATCGTATCGTTTAATTTACCTCAACTTCTGGTATCCAATACAAGCCACAATTGAAAAGCGCATACATAATGAAGCCAACCAAATTCAATGACAAATAATCAAAATTTAATCCTACAACACTTCTGCGTTTGTAATTACTGTATATCTGTGGATAGAAGCTTACACTCCATGCTAGAAAGTATATCCATCCTACTACGGTACTTATGCGGTAAAGTGTATCTGATTTTTCAATGGTCACTCTAACAAATGCTTGGGAGTAACTGTAAAAAAGTACAAACTATTAGTCACTATGATAATAAAAACACAGGATTCCGCGACATAGCATTTAACAATATTGTGGTTCTTCTCTTACTTTAAATCAATTTTGTTTAATTGATCTTGAGGTATTAAAATCACTCTAAAAAGTGTCATTATTCTTCGGTGACAATCTTTAGTTTCAATTAATTGAATACAAACTTGCCAATACGAATACCAAAATGCAATAATGATAAAATAAAATGGTAGGAGCAATTACACTAAACTTGGTTTTACCACAAATTTTGAAAATAGATAAATTAATATATTTGTTGTAGTAGCTGGTGTTGTATCATGTTCTAGTTAGAACAGACGAACACAGAGACTGATTGGAACTTTCAGTAGGGGAACCGATGACAAGTATAGGTCAGGAAGGTTATCTGTACAAACCACTAAATACTGATGTATGTAATGTAGATCAAAATCTTCTGCGAATCAATCATAAAAGTAAAGATTGATGTTACCTTCGATCGCAATACAACAGTACTTGACAGCGATGAAGTCAGTTTGTTCTAATCTGTTGTATCTTTTGTCTTTCTTTTTTTTTTCTTTTTTTTTCCTTTTTTTTTTTTTCTTCTTTATGGATCAATTTGTATGTTTCTTTATTAATTAATTTAAATGTTTATTTGCAAATTAAAGAGAAACAAATAGCAGAGTATACTTTGGATTTCGATTTTAAAGGTGCTCATTCATTATATGAAAAATATACTTACTCTGTAACATTGTTAGGCGTGACATTAAGACTAATAATCGAGTGTCCTGCACTGCGACCACTTATAAGAATATCCCATTTCTTCTTTGTATCGTTTTTAGCAATATAGATGCTGGATGTGTTAACAGAAACTAAATCTGGATGTTGCACTTCTATCGTCACTGATACATCTTCGGATAAGTTCTTCCTGTATGAAGAAATGAAATGATTATTAACATTACTTTATGCCCTCTATATTCTTCAATTATATAACAATGTAGCTGATTTATAGTTATCCAAAAAAAAAAAAAAAAAAAAAAAAAAGAAAAGAAAAAAAAAGAAAAAACACAGGAAAGTTTTATCTCAATTTGTTCTAGATATATTTTATATGCTACTGATACATTATCAATATTACTGCTTTACATAAGAAACACTTCTAAACAGTAATGCAACATGACAATCAATTTGTATTATTGATATTTTAGCGAGTATGCTGAGGAATCGAAGTGGTGAGAACATTAGAAGACTTATCGTTAGCTTTCAATTAGATATTAAAGCAACATAAGATACAATAAATGATACGCATAGTCAACAATGAACTCTTTGTGTCTCATTCAATAAACATGTTGCACTTGTTTCTTTTAGATAATATCATTTTTATTCCTCTTATGTCAAAAATACTTACGTCAGGTACAACTCAAACGATTCTTGACTATCTACGTGAACTATTAAATCTTGACTTGATACCTTAAAATCTGCCTGTGCCTTATCTGCAACTGAGGTATTAATTGTCATTTAATATAAGACAGAAAAAGATTAACGCAGTTAAGATTATCTTATGTAATACAACTTATAAATTGTTCCATACCTAGAATCGTAATAATCCCTATGCACCACATCAAGGCCATCTTTTGTGGCTTCTGAAATAGATGAAACAGACCTTTAATCCAAAACATTTCTTGAACCTTAGATTTTGCATAACACTGCATTTAACTGTATCGATTAACTGTACTGATGATGTCGTTGTACCGTTTGTAAGACAATTGCACAAAGAAACCGGCAATTATGAAACAACCAGCTTGATTAAAATGTTATTAAAATTCTAATCTCAAAATATCACTACCATTTCGTGTTCTAATACATCGGTTCTAACTCGCTTCTAACGAGACTGACGAGATGAGATTCTCTACTCTATACGTCTAATCGAGAAGAGAATTTTTCAACTTCTGAAGGCTTTGACCGCTTAATACTCGGAAGAAACAAGGAAGTCATAGAAAGTGCCGGGCACTTTGTCGGATGCATGCTACCGATACAATCGGATAATCTGTACCAATCCTCCAGTTGTCATTCACGGTAGCCAGAATTTGACAATGTTCCGTATATTTTCGATCGAACATCGGGTATCGCGTTAGTTCAACGATTATTCGGAAAAACCGATTGCCATGTTAACGCGATTTCGAACGATGCGTTCGCTTGTGCAGACATTACGACTACAACAGCTCGGTTCCTATGGAAAGACACAGAGAGTATCGGTCGAACTTAACCTCGGAAGCGCGACGACCTCGATGAAACATGTCACGAGGCGTTAAAGGCGATAAGACCTCCCGTCCTGGAGATTTTCAGCATTCCGTTCGAGTTTGGACGAGCACATCGTTTGACTAGAGGAACTTGACATCACCGAACATTTCGCGGCGACTCGACCGAAAAATCGATCGAGCCTGTACACAGTACACCTTTGAACCAGTTCTGAGCAAACGTAAATGGAAACTGCTGGCCCCTGGATAGCATGCATTCTCTGTTTACGTCATGCAGCCATGCAGCCATGCAACAGAACGCGGTGGCGTGAGACGAATTTGAGACAGGAACGTAGCGAAAGCTCGTCTTCAACGAAAATTTGACGTACTTGTAAAATTTTTCATTACGATAGTTACATATAAACGAAGTAGGAAATCGTGTTTTACGTATATCGACGAGGACCGATTTCGTTTAAGACGAAACCTTACAATTGATTTATTTGAATCTGACGATGTCTTTCGAAAGTTTTGAGATTAATCTGATGTAAATTTTTCGCGAAATTACATATTCAGGTGGAAGAGTAAAAGAGGTTTCTCAGCCTCGTATCGAGATATTTGCATGTAAATTGCGGGGCGATGTCATTAACGAGTTCCATAACGTGATAGTTATCGTTTTGATACGCGATGTTTCATTATGCCGCGGTCTTTTTTTTTTCTCTTTTTTTTTTTTTTTTCACTTCATCGCATTACATTCTTTTTCCTGCTGTTCATTTTCGTGATGCTCTCGGTAGACTGGCACCATCCTTTTTCTAGGCGAATTATGGACCTATTCGGAGATAATGGACCATCTATTTTTTTCATTATTTCTCTTCGCTGCTATAAAATGCTTCAATATTATAGCCACCCATATTATTTTCCCCTCTTTTTAGTTAACCTTGTACAATTAATCCTTTCACAGAGGTATATTATCCCATTGCCACGCATTTGTGAAAGTAGAAATTATTCTCGTTCAAATTTTTCTCGATTTCCAGTTTCCTTCTTATTCATTCTCGAACGCGTATCTTTCTCTCGCCGTTTAATCGACGATTACCAATTGTTTTGAGACAGAGAGAAGTTTAATCGTCGAGGAAAAATTATTTCTCGGGGCGAAGAACTTTTCGGTGTTAACGAGATCCAAATGAAATGGTTAAATAAAACCAATGATTCCGCTGGAACGGAAGAAGTCGCGCGTTTTAGCACGACTTGGTCGAGCAAGATTCAGCGAGAATCAGAAAGCAGCCGATTTTCCGCGATAACATTGCGTTAATACTCTGCAGATTCGGCAATTCGGAAAATTCTGTTCCGACAAGTAGTTGGTGAGTGAACGGTACTCGTAAGCAGAGGGAGAGGCGGTGGCGGAGGCGGAGGCGGAGGTGGAGGCGGAGGTGGAGGAGGAGGAGGAGGCGGAGGTGGGTGGGCGTGTGTATATTCTCTCTCTCTCTCTCTCTCTCTCTCTCTCTCTCTCTACACACACACACACACTTTGAGATAGAATAAATCGAAAGAGAGATCGACGTTCGAGTGCACTCCGTGTCCCAAAGGGGCCTTCGCGAAGCTTACACGGAAACAGCTCTGAAAGTCGATCGGCAGTCTGCTGCCGCTTTTGTTGACGTATACAGGCTACTTCGCCGTCAATATTTTCCTTTGCATCATAGCTGGCCGAATCGAACGGACCTAATCCTTGAAGATAGTCCCGCCCCCGCCCCCGCCCCCGCCACCCTCGTCGTTCTTTTCCTTTCTATCAATTTCAATTCGTCTTCGATATGGATAAACAAGATTGTTCGTGGCCGGACGTTCGTCGATATACCACCGAAATTATTCCTTCGAGTCGTCCGCATGGATATTTCCCAGGAAATATTCCTTTCCTCGTTCCTTTCTTCGGATTTCAAGATTCGGGAGCGCCTGTCGGCGTATCCTTGAAATTTCCAAAGCGTTTGAAAATGTTTTCTTCGACGAAATGGTCCACGGAAATCAGCGAGCACCGTCCGCCGATCGATTTCCGATAAGCGAATAAACGTTTACTTATCGTCTACAATCTGCAGTATATGTTAAAACATCCTGTTGTTCGAACGACCTTCGAAATTCACGAATTTCTATATATCCTTTAAAAATACGCTTGGAACTCTACTCCTATTTCCTATCGTCTTTCTATTTTCAACTTGCGATCACAACAAGATCGGATAATTTTCATGCACGTTCGACTTATCGCGATAAGAACCGGCTTCGAATCGGCTCGTAAAATCACCTGAATTATCGCGAAATGATCTTTTACAGTTTCGAATTCTATTTTGTTCTTATCTATGCGCATTCCCCCAGTACTCTAGTTGTTTGCTGCTTGATAAAAACTTAATACACTCGGGTGGGTCTCGAGTATTGAGTGTTGTTTGTCGAGTTCCATCGGCATCGTGGAAACATCGTTATTGACGTTGGAAAGGCACGAAATAGATACAACAGAGGAATTTTATCGAAACGATAGAAGCGAGAGAGTCAGCTAGACAGACAGACAGACAGACAGATAGAGATGCTCTTAATTTATTAATATAGATTAACGAGCAAGACGTTAATAAGCAAGTAATTACGTATATTACATCATATCCAAGTGAATGATAAAGGGATTGCAATTTATCCCACGTGCTACATAAACGCTGTAAATATTCCGAAAAAGTGGAAGACGAATGAAAGATACATTACGTATCGACGACGATTATTACGTGTTCTCTCGTCAAGTTTTCTATTTATCGACACCACGATGCTCTCTTGTCTGGAACGTATGCGTTCGCGTTCTTTAACCTTTTCGTTAGATATTTTTTGCCATCACATACGGTCGCGTTATCTTTCGGCCGTGCAGTTGCATATTATCCTTTCATCCTGGAAACAATTTCGCGAACAGTTTTGCGTGAGCAGTATTAAAGGCTAGTCCGCCAGGTAATAACGGTTAGCATAAATTAAAGATTAACCTTGCCGGCTGGATCGGGCAACGTAATGCTCGTTCCATGTTAATTTCTTATCGCCGGCAATTACTTAATCGCACGCAGTCGAATGCACGTTGAAGCCACCGTCCCTGGTTAATTGGGATGCGAAGAAACATTCGTGGAACGAGCTTCGTTTCATGAAATCTGGCAACCGCACTAATGAAAAGAAAACGAGACAGGAGTATCATAAGCGGAGTATCATAATCGTAGAAAGCTTACTGGTAGTTTAAGCAGAAAAAAATAAAAAAAATAAAAAAATGAAAAAATGAAAAAATGAAAAAATGAAAAAATGAAAAAATAAAAATTACACGAAAATACAGATAACGTTTAGAGAATGTTAACTTCAGATAGAGATACTATCGCGTAAGATTGGCAAAACGTCGAGTTATGGAACCGATTTGTTGCGCTCGCAATTTCAAAGTTATCGAGCGTCGCTGCAACGATTTTGTTGCGCAGAATGAAATTAGACTTTACAGTGTGAAACACGCGTACCGATACCAGATGCAGGTCACACGTTTCGTGCACCACGAACGACAATCACCATGAATTTCATACGGAAAATTTAAAAAATAACGGAAATAACGATCTCGCGGCAAGATTTTATGGCAATATATTGCTGTTTTTCCATAGTATTTCACGCGATTTTTATGTCTGCTGCTGCTGCTGCTGCTGCGTGCTGTTGGCCCTTATCTTAATATTTCAAAGCGTCTTATTTGTTCGGCACAGCGTTATCGCATTTCGTTTCACATTTTTAATTCAAATTAATCACAACGTTGCATAATCTGCCGGGGCCGGAACGCACGAACGTATATATTTCTCAAATATGTATATTACGTCTATTTTGAACCGAATGATTCGATCAATTCAATTCACCGCAAGTTCACAGATCAAATTTCCGTTTCGCTTCTGTGTTAAAATATCCCACAAACATTGACTTCGTGTTTCGAACACACTGTATCTTCCTTCTCGTCACTCGATATATTCCCTGGCTTTTCAGCCTTGCTTTTTCTTTATATCGTACCGTTCTCCAATGTAAATCCACGAGCTTCGTTGCGCTGGTCTCGCCTATTTCACGAACCCGATCCTTATAGAATATTAATGTAGCTCTGCGTACTCCATTGCCGTGGAATCGCGTTTCTCTGGACGGTTTTGATAACGCGAAATCGCAAGTAATAACGTACGCGAGATAAAAGATTTTATTCCACCGTTCCGCCGGGTTAACGTATTCTAATTAACGATCGACTCGATCGATAGAGAACTGGTAGGGATCTGATAGCGACGCCTATAGCGATATCGCTGGAAGAAGCGTCACGCGAAAGTAGAAAGAAACAGATAGCAGAAAAGCAACGTTGACCGACGATTCCGTCCGACGATTCCGTCCGACGATTCCGTCCGACGATTCCGTCCGATGATTCCGTCCGACGATCGTTCGATCGTTCGATCGTGTAATTCGTCCGGGTTAGCCGAAACTTGTATTCCTAATGTCGCCTGAACCCGTTGCTCCGGCACGTCGGTTCGTATCCAAGGAAAACTTCTTTTTCTGAGTGTTTCAGGCGTACCAGCCGATTTCCAATGTAAATTTACAAGCTCGTGGCGGCAGTTTGGCTCGGTCTGCGGATTCCATTCCTATCGAATATTAATGCTCGGAACGCGGTCTGCTTTTGACCTTTTCCGAGATCCGATTTTACGAGGTACGATCGAAAACAAGAAGAAAGAACAAAACAACGGCCGACCCGTGTCGGCCTAGTTTCAAAGGACATTACCCACGGTACACTCGAACGCTACCTCGAAAAGAATGTCCTTCTCTTCTTTCTCCCTTTCTCCCTTTCTCCCTTTCTCCGTTCTTTCCTACGTACATTCGAAAAATTTCGTCCGGAAATGGATCGACGGCGAAACGAAAATGGATTTTTGGAACTGTTGGCGGTGACAGTGGTCGACAGGCCCCGCCTGCTCGAAAAACTTAATTACTCGCTCGGACGAAGAAAGTTCGGACGGCGAGGAAATTTATTCTTCGTTATTACGATCGTTCGCCGTGCTGTCAGCATCTCGAACGAGTTCCGAACTTCCTGTCCTGAGATTTATATCTGATTTTGTTAATTCCGGAGAAAGCGCGTTTCAAAGAAAGTTTCCCAACGTAATTCCTTAACGAGCGTTTTTCATTTCAGATATTCCTTTCATCGTGGCACATCTTACCGCTCAACGATATTATCCCCGCCGGTTCATAATGGTATCATCGGTAAAAGAGAATGCCGGATCGCTGCGGCTGAAGTAAGTAATGCAACGTACGAAGAAGGAGTACGATTTTTTATAATAAATTTTACAGGACCGTGCTCATTAGCAACGCGATCATCTTGTCACGACGAGTCATATTTATCATTGAATAACTATAATTAAATAACGTATAAAGTAATAAAACGATCTGGGGCAAAGTATGTTACGAATATCGATACATGCCGCGGCAGAAACGTAAAAACACGCGTACTCACTCGATCACTCATTAAATATACGTGTTACTAGAGTATGGAAGATACTATCGAAAACGCTTCCTCCTCTTACGATTTTATTATTTTATCTAAGACACGATCGAGTAAAAGCTTGTTTAATATTTGACTTGCTTTGCGATATGGAAGACAGGCTCGTTACGATATGATCTTGCAGTTGAAATGTTTCAAACAGTCAGACAAGATAGCTTTCCTCGCTAGTAATAATTAAGGAGGTCGATAAGTCGATCGATCCATCGACCGCCTTGATGTTTCAGCGTTCCCTTTCGTTTGATCCAAATACTTGGCTATTTTCTACCATGATTGAAAACGATCATAACGGTTACGTATTCATAATGAACATAATTATTCTGCGAATAAATTGCGTCAATGAAGATATCCTACATCTCCGTGACTTGGTGTCGTTGCCAAGCACGAACCGTCATTTGCGTTACGTTACGTTACGTTACGTTACATATTTTGTAGATGTTTAAACGCGATGCCAAAGGGGCAATGATCTTTTAGATCGATTGCGCGATAGGGACGGATTAATGGAAATACTTTTGAAAGTACGCGGGACGCACGAAACATTTGCGAAAAAGGAATATTTATTATTTTTGAAATAGCTCTCCTCGCTCCTCCGCAGACATACTTTTCGAAGCGGTGACCAGTTTCAGACGCGTCTACCTTAATTGAAGCGTGATACGTTGCTTGCGTGTTGCATTTTTAATTCCGTTGTAAAAAAAAAAAAAAGAAAAAGAAAAAAAAAAAAGAAAAGAGAGAGAGAGAGAGAGAGAGAAGCGAAACGTTGTTGAGCTCGTGAGTCCGCTTGATTATACGCTTGCTTCTTCCATCCGCGCGTTTATAATTATTTCTCTCAACGGCAGATGAAAATTCGGGACGGAAGATCTTTGGACACAGCGGGAAGAAGAAATAAAAACGGAGATGCCTCGACAAAGTTTTTAACCGACACGACGGAACGAATTATGACTAACGATAGAATATAAAAAGCATACGTGTGGAAACACATTACAGATAATGAAAATGAATTATGTTCATCTATAAATCATAACGCGAACGTATTGCTTTATCACTCATTGTCAGTAAACAAATTATTTCGAGTATCCAATAAATACGCGCGCGCTCGAAAATAAATTTCCAATTATTTTCTTCGTCCATTCTGTCAACGCGAAGAGCTTGATAAATGTTAATTCATCGTTGGTCATTCGGTCGATAAATAAAAATAAAAGCGACGAAAGAAATATGCATCGCATTAATATTACGCATTATAATGCTTGAAAAAGATTCCTGGAATAGGTACATTATTTCTGGAATTAAAATGTCGTATTAATTCCGTTTTTTCTTTCTTTTTTTTTTTTCTTTTTCTTTTTTTTTTTTTTTCTCATCCCCTCAACGGAACGAATCGTAATTTCGCAGCTCTCCAGATGGAATAAAATTATCCTGATAACGCGAGCTTCAACAGCGTAGTTCCGCTGAAATTGATTTAATCATTTTTCGAATAGCACTAACATTCCTTTTAATTCGGCGACGATCGATCGATATCAATCATTCCCCTTTGCCGATAAATTACCGTTGTCGCGAAAGTTGAAAGAAATCGTAATTAAAAAACTAATCGATTAATTACACGAATCGCTAGAAATCTAATCTATATCTTTATAGTCTATCGTTTTTATCCTACAATTAAATTTAATATATCGTTACAGGCGGGATCGATAAATTGCTTTAGATAACTCAGGAAGATTAACGACAAATTTTTCTATGGTATTATAAGTTTGTATATATATCTTCTTGATCAATGGACTGTTCGAATTTGATCCTTTATAAGTCTTCAGGAATTTCAGAAAAGATAATGAATTACAGGGGCAAAGTAACAGCCGCTAATTATCGTGAGATTCTTTAGCGATAATTAATCTTGAACGCTTTGTTGTATACAACCCGCTACGTCCCCATTAATTGACCCTTTTCTGGAGTTAAATGATTTATCGTTTCGCGTGAATCACTCTGTCAACTTTGTACGCCATGTCATTCTGATATTGAAAAATTAAGACGCCGATCGCCGATCACCGATCGGCTCGACGAAATTTAAAAAGCCGCATTTTTCATCGTTCATCCACTCGACTATATTCTCGGTATTTCTACTCCTTACTCGACAATGACACGTTCTTATCCATTACGGCACTGCACTATTTCCTGCGGCCTTGTTACTTCAAATAAGAACAATTTTCTACACTTAGCAGCGTTTCTCGCAAAACTCAAACAATCGTAGAAATCGTAATAGCTCTTTTCATGTGTAATTTTTCTAACTCGTTATCTTGTCTTGCTTCGGTTACAAACAACGTTGCTATCGATTGGCGAAACGACGATTTTTAGGCGTATCACGTGGAAACGGCGTTGTTCGTTTACGAATGTCCGCTCGCGTGCGATCGTAGATTTGAAATTCTGCTTAGCTAGAACGTATAATTAAACGACTAGATCAACTAATTCTCACGATCAATTTCAAAAGAAGCATAAATCATAAATTACAATTGTTATCGAATAATTAAAGGGATAAAGCAAACGATTAAATTCTTCATCCGTCGTGTTCATATAAATCTACATGCCACGGATACCCGTCGTTCTTAGACAACGATAAGCTGATAGTAGATGATGAAAACATCTCTTCTTTCGACTCCGCTTAATTCGATAAACTCTCATCTGATGACAATCTCTTACCGCTTCGATATTATCGTCTGTTCTTCTCTCTCAACAGCGTCTGTGTTTAATAATAGATTACGCGCCGTTATATACACAAGGCGTTTCGAATCGAAAATATGTCGACGGAGTTTCAAGAAATTCACGTCCCCGGTTACGATTTGCAAAGTACTTACTTTACTTGCGAAGAAAGCTGTCAATAGCGTTTGGCAGCGTATCGCGTGTATAGAAACGTGTCAATGACTTTTGTATTCGGCCTCGTTTCCCGGTTTCCACCAACCGACGAGTATCGAATCGATTTCGATTTCACGGCCAGTTTCACGGGAATTATATCGTGTTACAGAATCGACGAGAGTGGTGGACGTGCTCATCGCGAATTTTTGTCAATTCGATCAATCTAGTCCCCCGAAGAAAAGGAAAAAAAAAAAAAGAAAAAAAAGAAAAAAAAGAAAAAAAGAAAAAAAAAAGAAAGAAAAGAAAGAAAAAAGAGAAAGGAGAAAATACAACTCGGTTATTCCTTCTCGAGCACTTTTGAGATCCGACTTCTTTCGAACATGATTTGCAACTTAAGAAAGTTTAATTTCGAAAGAAGAAAGGCGTACGTGTACATAATGTATAATAATCAAGTTTACGAATCGTATTTATAACTGCTAAAAAAAACTTCTTGCAACCCGACCATTCCCTTCCTATTTTTCTTTACTCAACTCTGTATTAAAAGTCTTTCCATGTTCACCGCTTTATTAATTGAAGGGTAAGACTTTGGGAGTGTTTTAGCGTAACTCGAGTTGCAGCGAGTAGAAGAGGTCTAATCAAATGAAGGTGGAATAGCGTATATTACGGCAGCAGGTACTCGTTTCTAGAAATTATAACATATATAAATTTCAACATAGAGTGAGAATGAAAATTTTCAGCTAACGCTCGATATCCAATGTTTAATCTCTATCCTATCCTACATCCGGAATAATATATATCACGTTCGACTATAACATCGTCTACTATAACAGATTGCAAGACAGAGACATAGAACGAATAAAGTGTCATTCGATGACACGTAATTCGTTCGGTAATTCGTGACTGATTTATTCATCGGACGGCGACTCACTCAAATTCCGCATCCTTGGCTAAAACGGTCGATTTATTTCTCCAACGTTTTGTCCAGTTTTTATTAGATCACGATTTACGGATAAATTGCTCCGCGGCTTCGCTCACTCACCTGTCGAATTTCGTTCGGCCGCGATAGATCAGGTGACAGTTAAAGCCTGCAGTAAGCGAATCCGAGATACAGAGACGTGTCCGTCCAATTTCTCCGCGCTTTAAAAGCCTCTTTCCTCTCTTTCGAGCTACCTGCAAGAACAAGCTTTCCATTAAAACTCGTCGAGACCGACGTGTTTCTTCCGACGACGAACGGAAACGATTTAATTTGTCTGCGATACTTTTCTTTTTTTTTTTTTTTTTTTTTATAGCGGCTTCGTTAACTTCTATGGAATGTAATCGATCGATCGCGTATCGTTAATTTATTTGATTCTTCGAATTTTGTCCCTCGACGTAATATAATTGTATCTTGATATAATTGATGCAAATCTTTCGCGCGTTTCGTGACTATGATCGAAGGAAAAATTTAACAAATGTACGACAGTATACCTGTCTATCGTGAACGCTCACCCGTTTACGTTTCTTCCAATCATCCGGTCATTCGGTGCAATTTCATCCAGGCGAGCACGCACTCTCGACACCCAGTTTGTCCACATTCAATGGCTCCAGTTTGCCGATCGCAAAACTTCTCAGGGCTTCAGCCTCGAACTTGCAACGAAACTGTCCCTCGTTCGCACCCGATATCTTTTCCGACTTGGACCAAACATCGGCTCTTCTTCTCTAGGTCGAATCGCCTATTCTCTTCTCCTATCAGTACTCTCTCTCTCTCTCTTTCTCTCTCTCTCTCTCTCGCTCTCTCTCGCTCTCTCTCTCTCCGTCTCTCGGTCTCTCCGTCTCTCCGTCTCTCCGTCTCTCCGTCTCTCTTTAACTCTCTTGAACGAAAGAAACTCGAACGTTTTCTATGCGCGATCACGGCGAAACATTATCGGTCGGAACGACGACGAAAAATAACCCAGCCCGGAGTAATAATTATGACGAAATCGCTGGCTCGTTCAAGGTCTCGGGCAAATTCTATCGAAAGTAAAAGGAGAACGGCTCGTTTCTCTTTTCCTTCGCCCGACCGAGATATCGTCGAACGATAGAAGAGAACACTATCGCATTGGCGAACGCGATTCGCAATGGCTAGCGCGAGCCTGTCGTACGTACATATAAATCTGTTGTAAGAGCCTCTCCCCTCCCGGCAAAATCCTCCCTCTCCGATCCGTCCCTTTCCCATGCGACGCTCAATTTCATGACCGTCTCTCGGCTGTCTCGGCTTTTCCCAATGTGCTTTTACCGTCTCTTCTGTGTTAGATCCTATAGATTATTCGATCATAACGCCAATTTCCTGCGAATCTGATTCCAACGGAATTTGCAGAAATCGTCTTACGATCGGATAATCTATGAATCGGAATTCTGTTTCGAGTGGTGCAATAAACCAATCACGTTAAACTAACGTCGTCGATGGATATAATCGTCGAACGACATAGGAAATATATTTTTCTCGTGTTTTAACGTCAAGGAACGAAGGATCCGCAAGGAGACCAATGATAAATCTGGCAATGACAAATAACGATGCGTTATTTACGCGAATCGAGTCATTAACGTTAAAATGCTGACAAACAAATCAATTTGTCTCTAACTTTCCCTGATCCTCGATCGAATTTTTACTCCCCGTTTGATACACAACATAAAATATCCCTCTAAAAGTAAATTGATTGCAACAATTGGCAATGACTAGGCGTTAAAACAAGCAAGACAAAAGACCAATAAAGTTGACGACATAATTGATTGAAAAAATGCTAGCATTGCGAAACGACGGTCAATATCGTGCGCGTACCATAAAATTTATATCACGACAAAAATGCATTATTATTGTTGCGGCAGATAAGTTTGATATTGGGAAATATGTGCTAAAAGAACGTAATGTTAAAGCTGATGAATGAGCGGTGTTAATAGTATGAGTTGCCTCCTCCGTCCCTTTCTCCTTCCCGATCTCTCGCTCTCCCTCCCTCTCCCTTTATCGATACGTTACAATATTACTAAATTATATTAGACCGTTCACCGGAGGTTATTGACTTGTATCGGACATCTATCTATTTTGATCTATATGTACATATATATGCATATAACATATATAATATATAATACATATAATTTGTGGCTAGCTCAGCGAATCGAGGGACCAATAAGCTTCTAATTGATCGTGAATTACAATGGCTATATTTAGACAAACGGTTTCGCAAAAATTCTATTCGGGCAATTGGTTCGATCACGATTCCTCGGCGCATGTTTTCTTCTTCACGGTACCGAAACCTTCGAAGCTGTTAAAATTATATTCTGTCAAAACTTTCATTCGTGGATTTAGTACGTGAGAAATATGAACGAGTTCGTTTCTGTTTCGTACCTACTGCTACTATATACTAGTATATACTAGTGGCGAGTCTCTATTTCTAAAGGAAGTGGTCTTCTTTCGCAATATTCGCAATGACTAGACACAACTTATCTATCAAAGAACTTCGTGATTAATCAGCCTTTGATGTAATATTTTCTGATGATCGTGCGTATCGGTGACGGGAACATTTGTTTCTTAGTAATCGTACAGCTGTACGTTCGCCGATCGACAACATACGGAATTGCGATGTACTTACCTGATGGGTCGGTCGGTTTCGATTGAATTTAATTGGCCAGGTCGCACGTTCGTTACGTCTAGGCTAACACGGAATCGTCGAAACTGGTTCACGTGCAGTTTCGATACCGTGATCTCTGCGCTATCCTCGTTTCCGAAAATCTCGATGGAATCGGAAACGTAGCACGACGAAATTAAAGGAAATTTTCAGTTTGCAGATTCGGTACAGCGCGATTGAAGCACGGCTTTAATCGAAAATATATTACTGCCGTACATTATTGGGTACTTCGGAGTAATTAAATTTCCAGTTGGCACACGAGGATAGCAAATATCGAAATTCTATCGCGAAAAAGTGTTAATAAAATTACTTAACCATATATATTAATACCGGTTTATATTTTTATTCTTTGAGTCTGGAATTACCTGAATTTTTTCCTATTGCATGAAACGTTGCAATGTTTATATTTATAATGACTCGGTAAAGTGAACGGGTTCTCATTCATCTGGAGATAAGAAAATGAATTCAAACGATAAGTATGGAAAAGATTGACGGTATAGATAGACGTCGGACAAGTCGCCTCGCGATGTCATCGAATGACGAAGCGGATTTTCTTCGACATGTAGCTTACAGCATGCTGTTTCGATCGCGCAGATTGCACGATTTTGGCACGAATTCCAGAACCGCGTTGGCTGTTCCGCTAAATCTCTGGCCTGCCAGCGAAAATTACATAAATTGTCGATCCATTGGAAAAAAAAAAGGGAAAAAACAAAAAGAGAAAGAAGAAGAATAAGGGAAAATAAAGAACGGCACGAAGGGAGAAGAAAGTAAAGAAGGCGAAAATTCAGAGGCGACATGAACAATCGTGTTCTCAAACGTGATATAGAATTCGCGAAATTAAATCAGGTCTGATGCAGTAAGTTTTCGGTGACAAATGCCGCTTCTTGGTGTTCCACCGATCTTGCTTCGTGTTTGAACGCGCCGGCGTGGATCGAAGCTCTCTACTCGTAAACCTATGCATACGAGGAATCGTTCGTCGATTAAATTATTACCTCCGATAACATGGTTACGTACGATTGATATCGGATATGCTTGAATATAGTGTGAACGAACATATTACGTTCTAATTCGTTTGGATAGCGATTAGAAATTTTTGAAAAATGAAACGAATGAATGGAATATGCTGACGTTTCGTCGATACTCGTCAGCACTCTAAATTACAAAAATATGTAACGTACTTTAGATTATCTATTTAAGCTAGCAAGGTAACCAAATGGAGCTGATAAAGAAAACTTTATTTTTCGACCTGACGTTACTACGTTGCTCGCGCAATAGCCATAATTGCTAAGTCATTTCGTTAAAGTTAAATAGTACGTGCGCAGGGGGCGATGTAATTTTTCATCGGTCACGGGACAAGATTGAACGGAAAAACGCGCGTTTTTGGCATCAGTTCCAAAGCCGACGACGAACATTCCTCTAAATCTCCGACTGGACACAGCCGAACCAAAAACTCGGTAAAGGGTAAACAAAAATTGAACGAAAACGTGCGTGTATGTATACGATAATATATATATATATATATACGAATTCGATGTCATCGAGATTTCAATTTCAAAGGAAACGTAATTAATATATCTAATTAAGACACTGCAACGGAAATACAATTAATAACGGCAAGAATGTTTGGTTGGTTTACGAGAATATTTGTCGCCTCGGGTTCATTCATCTGAAAAAGATGGGAAATACATATCCAGGAGTGCAGCAGATGAATGTTGAAATTCCTCACTTTCGAGAGAAAAGTTTCTATGGTTTTACAAGCCAAATGTATATAAGCAGCTTAGGTAATCTAACCTTTCAAAAAGTTGCGAAACAAAAGTAATGGCAAAACGAAACCAACAAGCAAAATAACAAGCAGCGTTGTAGAGAGAGAGAGAGAGAGAGAGTTTCTATTTGGTGTAAAAGTATGATTAACAGATTCCAATGATTCCGCGAGGAAAAACGAATTTCGAGTTACTGGCATTGTAAGGTATGCGTGTCAGAAATCCGAGAACATTAGCAGCTTTGGGTGACGACGGAGTTGAGTTACGGAGTTGTCGACGTAATATACGCGAAAAATGCAGGAACAGTAGCGTATATGTAACTAACACTACACTATTACGAAAATTATTGCAAATATACAAAATATCGATACTAGAAATAAAAGCCTTTAAGATCTTAGGGCAATCGTATACGGTCAGGAGGTATTGGCGACGAAAGCAGCGGTTAATATTAATTAGCATAATTAGTACAGAACAACAGCTGAATGCGTAGGAATATTGATTCCGAGTTAGGTTAGACTTCGGGTCTATCTGTATCTGACCACAATTCTAAAAGTTTATGCAGATTTTACCAAGTTTCAGCTATTCGTTAAAAATGGAATTAAAGCGACACGGATATATTCCTGGTTTCAGTTTAACTTTAGCGGAGTATCTGATTCCAGTTATGGCAATAGATAAGCAAAATCGCTAGCAGAGGAACGCCGTTCGATCACAAAGTTCGAAAATATCAGAGAAATAAGGAACCTTTTGATCGGGTGTGTATCCAGTATCTACATACGTACTTGTGGATGATGTATACTTATCGCGTGTACGTGGAGATTCTCCTTCGAGTGGATAATTTGATCGATCGGCCGACGATCGATGCGGCCGTGGTTGTGCAGTGTGCCGATCAGCAGAAAAGGAAGTGATTCTCACCTGATCGGCCGCTTTATTTTTCGTGGAACGTCGCGTTCAGGTGAACAGTGGTGCGCAACTGTCGGGCCGCGTGCGGCCTGTTATGCGGTTCACGCTTGGAACGCGGCTCGTTACATCGGCAGTGCGGTCTCATGTGCCGCGTGCGGTCCACCGCGTGCAGTTGTGCGGCTTGCGGTCCTTTAAGCGAACCTCCGAAATTTAAAGCTTCTGCGGAATTTTGCGTTCTAACGATTCAGGACCGGTTTGCGCGTTGACGCGATGAGAGCCACGGAGAGCCACGGAGAGCCACGGAGAGCCACGGAGAGCCACGGAGAGCCACGGAGAGCCACGGAGAGCCACGGAGAGCCACGGAGCACGCTCGGGGAACCTTCGCGTGCCTCTTCGTGCGGCCGCCTCTCTCTCTCTCTCTCTCTCTCTCTCTCTCTCTCACTCACTCTCTCTCTCTCTCTCTCTCTGTCTGTCTCTCTCGGTCAACAACCACTTACAGCCGATAACGATCACGATCGCTAAAAGTATCTAAGACGCTATAGATACTTAAGGAAGAGTAACGCGATAAAAGGTAGAGGCTAGAGATATAGTTAAGTATATCACAGAGGCGAGTAGCCGAGACGAAAATTTAATCCTCTTTTTACCCTTTCAATCGCTAAGCAGAAGTACCGCGATCGATTTTTACCTCGCAATCGGGAATATATTTGCTATATTTGATAGGAATTGAAGAAGTTCGACATGCCACTGAGGAATTTCATCCGTTACAAAATCAGAAAATTTAAGGAAGCTTGATTACGGATTCATTCGTTACCGAGGGATAAATCTTTGGCAGGGTGGCGGGATAGAGGCGATCACGCGATTCCGGGCTATTGGGTTTTACGTTTCCCGAATTCGTAGCTTCTAAATCTCGCAATCGTCGACAAGGTTGGCGGAACTTGGCCACGTGTAAAGTGCGCTTTACGAGCCCTGTCACGATCGTATAAAATATCCGAACAAAAGTTTATATCCATTTTGTGTGTTACCTTTAAACCGTGTTCGATTGTCGCGATATATCCCATGTTGTGCAACTTACGCCCGTTGGTCTTCCATTAAATGCAGCTGAAAAAGAACTTTATCGATCATGCTACTCTCCTCCTCTACTCCCACGTTCCCTTACGACACATTAATCTCAAAGTCATTTATTTCTCGGACGCGTATCGCGACATAATTGCTGTCCCGCTACGGGCTAATCAACGTAATAGTTGGCTCGTTAAAGATGTACGCCTCTAAATCTTGGACAAATCCTCTCTTTTTTTCTCGTTACTGTCAGTTGTCGCTAATATTTATAGGTACTCTTTTCTCGAATAACCTGCGCGAACGAGATCGTATCGGACCGTAGGGGCGAGTTTAAATGAAATTTTGACGGAGAAACGCGTGGACCGAGCCGGAACGAAGACACGCGTTCGAGAATCACCGCGACAATGTACGCTTTCAGAATCGTTAAACTCGGCAAGGGTTAAAGTGACCTTTCGGCTGAAGCTTTTTTAAACGCTGCTACCTTTCCCTTCTCCTTTTGCAGAGCATTAATTCTAGCATAATTCGTTCTTGAACGTTTCGCGGGGGCGAGCTTATTAACGATACAGTCGGTAATTAACCTTGCCCCGTTCTTGCGGGACCTTGCAGCGAATTTAGGTAATTCGAAGTTCCCGAGACGGGCGAAGAAAAAGGGAATGTCCGGACCCCTTTAAGGAACATCGAACGAGAACAAGCAACTCGAACTCGAATTCACGGATCTCACCGTATTAGTAAAATTATCCTGCCGTAAGCAGCGAACGTTTGGCGTTTCGATGAGAGCATTTTTTTCGAAATCGTTGTCGAGTCTGTTTGCATCTAGATTGTCCTATCGTTCACGCTTCGTTTATAATTAGCCTTCGTCGTTACACGTTACTCGAATAAAGAATTCCGACTCGATTTTGCGAATCTTGTTTTGTTAACGAAATTGCCTCGATTAAAAAGTTCCTCTTTTTAACGAAACCTACGGCAGCACGATCTTTTATAATTAGGTTCAGAAACGCAACGCGACTATAAATCCTGTTCGCTGCCAATACTCTCGTATCGTCTACGCAGTCGTCGATATTATTCTCCAATCAGAAATTCGAACTCGATTTCGCAGATCTTCCGCTGCTAGCAAGATCGTCCTCTTGTTTTAGACAGTTCAGATTTACAAACTCGTTCAAAGTGTTCCCTTTGAAATCGAAATCTTTGCCCAATCGTGAAATCTTAGATTGGAAAATAGAGCGTCGCTGTCGGTTCTGCCTTCATCTAAATTCTCGTATCGTCCACGTATCTCTTCGTTACCATGCTTTCGACGCAAGGAACTAACAAAGTTATGAAACCAGCCGACTTCCGTACGAAATACGATTTTTGAAAGCGCGGTCGGAAATTGTCGGAATTATGGGTCCCGAAGGACTGTTCGTTAAGGATAGACTTCCCTCGAAGCTCGCCGCAACAATACACACTTCCGTGGCCGTTAGGCACGTAAAGTCTACGTTAAATCAACGTCGGCGCGCACAGTTAAGGATAACTTCGGTCGTTTATAATCATTTTACGGGTACTTTGGAAATTTATGGGGCCTCCTTAAAAGGAGGCTTGTACAGCCTTCTGCGCGCGTATAAACGTTATCGCAATATTAAGGGAGCTTTTCAGCGAGTCTCGCGTCCGCGAGCGCAGTCCACGGTCCGCGATGTGCATCGCGATTAAAATGTACACGATTAACTTCTTCGCCGCGTAACAGTTTGTCGAGTAATGGCCAATAAAAGAAATACGGCTGGTTAAAAGGTTATTGCGAAACGAAGATTCGAATGTTAGGCATATTTTTCAAACGTTTCTTTCCACTTTTACGTATCGTTAATTCACGAGACAAGTTCCTGAGCAATAAACACGCGACTTTGTACATTCAACGACGAGAAGCAGGCTTCCGTATCTTTTTCCGAAACCATTACCACGTTTTTAGTTATTTCAGTTATTTCAGTTGGTCAAAAATTGCCTCGATAATTTAACGTAAAAGTATACTTATAGCGGTTAAGGTGAGAAGAACGATCGAGTTTTCGCATATATATATATATATATATATATATATATATATATGTGTGTGTGTATCTTACTCTCTCGGTCGTCTTTTTATAATTCGAAAGGTAACATGGAAAAATTTCTTCGCGTTACCACATGTTAAAATAAAACATCGGAGAGAAAGTTTGGCTCTCGTAGAAGCAGCACGTTCGTGTGGAACTAGATAGAGTCGTCGAACTGACACACGAGCTCAATTGGGTCCACGACGCGGAAGAGTAACGTTCAGGTAACAGGATGCGAAACCGGTCGAAACGGCCAGTAGCGGGCCACTGTGCACGGGGTCACGCGTTATTTTCCAATTTGGAAGCGTCGGCTAACGCTGCCTCCATTGATCTCCCTTGGATGGGGAACCTGTTCCGGCCGCGACACGACCGCGAGCCGTGTCTCGTCTCCGATAAATCGTTCGGTTCTGTCGGTTCACTGGACAAAAGGAGACCTAACTCGAGCCATGTAGTTTGAAACGTAACGTCATCGTTACGTCGGTGTACCGCTCTTTTTGTTTCGGAATTTTCAGCCGTTCTCGAGTGCTGCCTCGAGCGATTTCACGGTATCTACTTGCAAAAGATAAATCCATCTTCGGGGAAAAATCGTCTGTTTGACTGGCGCGATCGCGATGGCTTTTTTGTTAAACTCGGCATCGTTCCTCCGGCGTTTTGTTAGACCTGATCCATGGATCCGTGCTGATCCGTGCTAACAAAGAGCCCTTCTCGGTAAAAACAAAAGCAGCCATGTGATGCGGCTGCATAGCGCATGCGACCCGTACAAATGGCAGCTTTCGTCACGCGAAAACGAGCAAGATAATGTCGATGGTACGACCGACAGAGCGCCGATACAAAGCCGCGTCGTTTAAACATAAATTGCTGTCACTTTGTTATCCGTTTCTATTGTGCGACGGTGCACGTGCTTTTTTTCCCAGTTACAACCGCGCTTGAATCTCGACTCTTCTTCATACCTGACGCGGTATCGTTTTTTCAAGATGTCGACGGAAAAATCACAGGGAAGCTTTCCCGTTTCGACGCGTAACGAAAAGCTGATAGGGCCATTATTCTTTGGTTTCGTGACCAGTCGCCTTTACTCTTACATCACGACTAAACATGAAGCGAGAATGCAAAGTCTTATCGTGGTCTTGACTTCTGCCACACCGCGATAAATCATCGTCGTGAAGCGAATTTCGATCGGCACGTGCCCACCGGCTGGAAAGGATTTATGCGAGTGTGCGTGTCGCTTAACGCGAGACATATTCGGTCAATCGTAAAGGAGAACAAAAAAAAAAAAAAGGGAGAGAGAGAAAAAAAGAAAAGGAAAGAGAAATGGCCTTAAATCAAAAGAGGAACGACTGTTCGCCGGCAATTGACCGCGTCGACGTAACGCACAGACCATAAATCGAGCGAATTGGCACTGTCGAAGGGAAAAAGCTTCGTTTTCGAGGCCACGTTCCTTTTAAAATTGAGCCAAGGCGTCCGTTTTGCGGAGAAATACAAAGGTAGATCTACGGCCTATCGAGAAAAAGCTAACTCGTGTGATTTTGATGCTTTTTCTTTGAAAAATGCTTGAAAAATGCTTGAAAAATGCTTGAAAAATGCTTGAAGAATGCTTGAAAAATGTTTCGTCGTTGCGTAAACTTCGCGTTGATTCGAAGAATAAGGAAGGTTTTCAGACGAAGAAGTAATTACGTAAAGATATAGTTTCGCCAGAGTGAAACTGCATCGATTGAATCACTGAACTTTAGACGGTAGAGGGTAGCGCGAACCCTTGTTTCGTTCGTTCGTTCGTTCGTTCGTTCGTTCGTTCGTTCACGCCCGCGTGTGTCTCCTGAAAGGAAAAAGGGGGAAAGAAAACAAAATGTGTGAGTTTATCAAACGGGTACGATGAAACTCGCACGAGAGAGCCAACGAATAAAACCATCCATGTTCGAGCTTCGAGATTTTATTTTAATCTCCCCAATGTGTGTGTGTAGCAAGACACTGTAACAGTATTTATAATAATTAACACGCTCGCGCGTCGCCGCTGCGACAACAAAGATTGCGGTGTAATATTCAATTCTTTCCCATTTTTTTTTTCTCTCTTTTTTTTCCATTTTATAATTCAGTCTGAGATTCGATTATTGCTATTTTCGTCATTTTTTCTCCTGTGTTTTCATTCAATTCAACAAACATATTTCACCGTATTTGTTTCCTCTGTTTTACGATTTTTTTTTTTTTTTTTTTTTTTTCTTTATTTCATTCGTTAAGATTTTTTGTTTTTTTTCCCGTCACCTCTTCCGCCATCCACCTCCAGGTATCTTCCGTCCTGTCGATCATTACGCGCGCGTTGAACGAAATTTTGAGAGGGATTCTCAATTTTCTTGCTGCGTTTCAGAAGAGACGGCAACGATTGTTCTTTTTTTTTTTTTTCTTTTTTCGTTTTTCTTTCTTTTAAATATATAGATTACCGTGAGAGTTTACGTGTGTTACATGTGTGGTATGTAATGTACTTCTTCTTTCTTCTTCTTCCTCGTGTGACCTCGTGTGTATATAATACGTATATACATACATAGTTTGTTACAAGGCACAGGTAGCTTACACACTTGTCATTCGCTGAGCATATCTCTCTCTCTCTCTCTCTCTCTCTCTCTCTCTCTCTCTCTCTCTTGCCGATACATGCTTATCTTTTTCGCGTCTGTTTCGCTTCACTCTCTCGCGCAAGCTCGCTTCGCACGCACGCCTCTCGTTCATGCAGTATTGCTTTTCTGTCATTCATCCAACAGAGACTACAGTAACTCTGTTTCCTTTTTACGCTTTTATCTTTCTTCTTATCGGATATTTTATTTAACTTATCTTTTCTTTTTTTTTTTTTCTTTTCTGCGGAACGACACTGGGGACGATCGGGGCACGATCCGAATTCTTGTTGAACATCGTGAATAGATCTCGCGAATATAGAAACAGCGATCGTGAATTTCGACTTCTCCGCTCGTCTACTTTCCGTTTTTCTTCGACGCCGATAGCGGAGCTGGATATCCTAGAAATTACCACCGGGAGGAGGACGAGATCAGACGACGATCTTTAACGATCGTGCCCGATTATTACATCGGGCCGTGTCGCTTCGTCGATTCGGCGTGATCGCACGTTGTACAATTTGCAACGCGCGGTGCGTCGGAAAGTTGGAATCGGGGAGGGTGGTGAAAACTGAATTCCGATCGGCCGGCTCGATCCGTCTATTCTACGCTTGACTCGTCAAATTGAATCGTTCGACGTAATTAAAATCTCGCGCGGCTAATGATCGGATGGTTCGTGCTCATCGTTGAATCGCACGCGTCGTAGGCGACGAAATTGCGAAAGCGATAAGTGCGCAACTCGCGACGCATCGAACATCAAGCAACCACGCGAAAAATCCTGGATGCGCCGGCGTTCACTTAACCCGGTCATTACCGGTCCATCAAACGATCTCGAGTTGATGATAAATTTCGGTCGAAGTGGCACGCCAGTATCGCTACTTCGAGCGCTACTTCGAGCGTGTAACGTTCAATAAACCACGCCAAGTTCATTTCTGATTTCGCAAAATCACGACGATTGCGCTAAAATAGCCACGTTATCACGGTTACGACAAGAACAGATAGTCGAACGTGAACTTTTACGTAATTCTTTGTCTTGCGCTCGATCTACATAATCGTTACCGATACGAACGGGCAGTAGTAGATTGGTTGTTTCCATGCAGGAGGAAATCGTAATAAATAAATAAGAGAAACGCTGTTTGCACGGGTGAACGTTCGCGAACTGCTGTCGCTTTATCGGACTCCATTCGTCCCCGTTGTCCTGGCAGCTTTTATCCCCGATCACATCCGACACGTGTCAGCCAGAGAATCGACATTCTATTAACTGTTCCAGCGATGTATATTTTTCTCAGAGGCCGTATATTTTTACGCGGTATGTTGGAAAATCATTCGCTCGACTGCCGGCGTAAAACTGCCGGCAGCAATGTCCTTGATCGCTTGCCCCACTAAATAAGGAGAATCATCTTTTTCATTGGTTGCTGACCGTGACCTGGTGTACAGAAACGAACGGTTCATGAATCACACTTTGCGAGAGTGATCGCGCTCCTCCTCGTTTCGCCTACAGATTGCTTACGCGTGTACTTCTTTTACCATCTTCCATCCGATTAACCAATCGGATCGAGCGTTTTAGAATTTTGCAAATATTCGAAATTGAAATACGCAATGTTCGTAAAAGTTCGTACGAAACTTCGATCTACGAATTCGACTGTAATGTAGCTTTAAATGTAAATTCGAGATATATTAAAACGTTGACGATGCGCACCTACCGTCCCCGGGTCGCCGATCAAGCAAGGATCGATCCTCTAATTTAAAATCGAATCGGCATACAATTTTTCCTCTTTCCCTTTCGTCTCGTCATTGCCCCGCGGTTCCATCGTTCGCTAAACACGCAACGCGTCGCGCACCCGGCACTTCCCACGAGACTAAAAATTATACACACGGTCATGCGATCTCATATATGTATGTCATATATGCATGTATATCTATATACACGCGTATCCTAAAGTGCGCGCAAACATACGCGCTAATAAGGACTGACTGCCGGCATGGGCCTGGTTACGCTCGGTTCGAGCCTCTCCCGTAAATGGGCGAACGTTCTAGTGGCTCGACTCTTTCGACGGAGAACGAAAAACGAAAAACGAAGAACGAAGAAAAGAAAAGAAATTCCGTCAAAGTAATCGATGCGTCTGTCGACTCCTATTACTCAAGAGGTGCGCATATGGAATATGCGCGTTTGTCGCGTGAGGAATTCAAAGAATTGATCGTACAGGCTGAAGTTATTGTAACACCGATGATAATTATTTATTGAAAATTAAAGTAACAAAGTATTAGAAACTCTGAAGCGGTATGCTTTGTCCGTATTATAAAATATTGCCTCCTTCGTCCAGGTTTTCTTCCGTCTACCCTCGGACCTTTGTCCTTTATATCGTAGTTGAATCGGTCTTCTCACTCTCTCCCGCTCTCTCGCTCTCTCGCTCTCTCGCTCTCTCGCTCTCGATCGCTTTCTCTCCCTCTCTGTTTCTCGCGAACGCACACTCACTCTTATATTGCTCCATATGTACCCTCGCCGCGAAAAAGTATTCTCGTCGTTGTTCGATGATCGGCCGCTGACGTTTCGTTCGAAGGATGGAAACGACGGGCCGCGATGATTCGATAAAAAGGTTCGATTGCTCGTCGAGGGATGATTGTCCCTTGATTGAAAACGTCCTCGGTTCGCTGGAGCGTACGCGGAGAGAAGTTTCGGACGGCAGGGGTGTGCACGCTCGTCCCCATATGGCACGCGATGCCTTTTCTAATCTTTGAGCGACGGTTTCGAATCGGCCCGGATGCGTCACGCGGGATCATTAAGGGTTGCCTATTGCTCTAACAACGATAAGGGGCTGAAACTCGACCGAATTGAACGACCATCGCACAAAAAGACACGCTCGAGATTACCTAGCGAAGAGCTCGTTAAATCGCCATTTAATAAAATCGCACGTGCCGAACTAGCAGAGTGAAAAGACATTAGAGATCTCGGAAAATCACGCCGCCTTGGCGAACAAGCGCGATTACGTTTCTCGCCGGATTATGCCGCGAAACCTTCGAACTCTGTGCTAATTTAGCGCGCCAGTTAACCGTTTCGCACGCCGGCAAATGCCGGCAAATGCAGGCAAATGCCGGCAAATGTCTGCGAACGTGCCTGCATTCACGAAAGACACGCCGCTACCAGGTTCGGCTTTTGCAGGGCCTACAGAAGAAGATTCAAGAACGAGCGTATAATCCACTGTGTGAGAATAATAAACTGCGGTAGAGCACCCGTACCGACGCGGAAGTAATCCGATAATCCCGTTAGACGGGTTTCCATAAAATCGTTAAACGACATCCAGGCCGCGTAAACGTGTCCTGTTTCTGACTATGACGTTGCTTGCTTCTCCCCTGGATTCTCCCCTCGACAACCCAGCTAGCTCCGTATCTTTATCCCGTAGCTTTTGCTCGCCGCTTCCTTTCCTATTGCTTTTCTTCTTCTCTCGACCGACCAATTTCGTCCTCCCATCCTACCCGTCGGTCTTTTTTTTCACCGTAATTAAACTTTTTTGTTCGCGGACAGTGGGGCACACGTTGGCGCGTCAAAGCGGTCGTCCTCGAAAATGAACGCGTAAGAAAATTATACCGTTCGTTTACTCTCGTTATCCACGCTTTAAAAATTCGATCGCTTCTCGAATCGTTCCCCTCGATCAGTGTGTCCCCTCCCCTCTCACCCTCTCACTCCCCGAGTTAAATTAATTCGCGATGCTCCGTTGAAAATTTCAATGGAAAAGGCGCACGACGACGATTCCGGATGAGTCGGAAAACGCGGAGAGTACGCGTGACGTCGAAATCCTGTCGAAAGCGAACTCTGGCGCTTGTCCGCGTACGCGGCGTTCAGAGGGATGGGAAAGGGAGCAGTTTGTGCAAGCAATTTTCTGTTTCTCATTACCGACTGCATTAGCGGAATATTCGCGTGCGATATTAGGACCCAATGTAAATTAACCGGATTAAATGCATCGGCCGATTGCATCAATCTCATTAAGCGGAGCGCATGTTTGACGAGAGGCCGGGTGGCGCGAACCTAGGCGGTCGGTCAGTAACGATGTTTGACGATGCTCTGATAATTATCAAATCCCTCGGCGTTGTTTGTGTCGGGCAAATCGAAAATAATAACAAACTTTTAAACCGTTATTCGCGAATACGTCCCTCCTACCCGCGGATAAACACCGGGCTGCTATCGATTCAACGATCTGCCGTATCTCCGACCTTCTCGTTTTCTTATCGAACGTCCACGGTTTTCTCCTAACAGCGAATTCGTGTAATTCCGATCGATCGTTGAGCCGGTGTCGTGCGGCAGGACGCGGCAACCCGTTCGCTGGGTCCGAACTTGTAGAATTTCGATCGTTGAGGTTCTCCGCTAAGGTTCCGCGCCCCGAATCTACCGTCGTCCCGTCGTAGTCGCCGTCCCGATATTTCACCGCCGAGAGCAATATTTGACTTTCAGCACGATAACCTTAGTTCAAATGTTCGCGTGGAACGGAAGCGGTCTAAAAACTCGAGCTATCGAAAATTCGGATATTTATGCGGATCCGATGGCCGAGCGATTCGAGTAACCGACGCTTCGTTAGATTAACAGAAATCCTTGCCGCGCCCCTGCTCCCTGCTCGCTTCTCTCATTCTCTCTCTCTCACTCTCTCTCTCTCTCTTTCTCTCTTTCTGACTCGTTCTTATCGATTTGAAACATCTTTTACGCACGCTCCAGACAGAATTGGCATTCGAGACTGTTCGCAAGAAGTGCACGCGCGACAGACGCGAGATGGGTGATCGAAAAACGTGCTCGGGGAAGGAAAAAGGTCGTTTTGTTCGCGCTTCGACCGCGGGGCACCTCTGATTGCTGTCACAATGAGCTTATTACCCCTATGAAGCTAGAGTAATCCTTAATCGCTATGTTTTTCACCTTAAGGTTATGCTAAATACGTTGCATCTTCTTAGGTACAGTACGGCATCTAAGGTGCTAATCGTTAAAAGTCCTAAACCACTAAGTATTCTAAACTCGTCTGTTTGAGGAAACGAACAAAAACGTGTAAAATAGAGTGAACGAAACGGAAATGAAAAAAAAAAAAAAAGAAAAAAAAAGAAAGAAGAGAAGAAAACGCCTCGTGGCTCGCTAATCCGCGATTTTCTGTGCGCAACGACGGTAAGTAACTTGTCAAGAAGGTACTTGCCGAGAAGCCTAACGAAAGTCGATCGATCTTTCTCTCCCGAGAATCCTGAAAAGGAGAGCGTCTTTCACTCGATTAAATGAACGACGCCTCTGAGAGAAGGAGCCTTTGATCCACCGCATTTTTCCGCATGTCGCGCGGGCATTTTTTCCACGCTTCGATATTTTCTTCTCGACGAAAAAGCACGTCGACAGCCCTCTTTTTCCTCTATATAGTGTTACGTACTACTTCTGTTCATATCTAAAAGAACGTGTGTTTTTTATTTTTTTTTTTTTTTTCTTTTTCGTACGGCGCCGAACCTTTGCGACGCAATCAGTACTATATTCCGAAATACCTATGTTTCATCTCGACGTTAGGGGAGTAGGTAGATGTCTCTCGACAAGGTGCAACTGAACGAAAAATGCCGATAAAAAATGAGACATGCATTTAGGATAGCGGAGTCCGCGTGGCCACAGATATATTTACAGACGCGAAATTTTCAGGGATCAGAGACTCGTCCTCGTCCTCGTCCGCGTCGCAAAAAATGAGCACGAAGAGAAATTTAACGGCGTGAAAACTACGTGCACCGCGTTTGAAAAAGTGGTAAAATAGCGATTGGCTTTTCTTATGTTTCATTCTCTCTCTCTCTCTCTCTCTCTCTCTCTCTCTCTCTCTCTCTCTCTCTCTCTCTCTCTCTCTGTATTCACCTTCTTTCTCTCTTTCTTATCTTTTTTTTTTTTTTTGCTTCTTTTTTAACTTTTTTCTCGCTTCGTTTCGTGTCTGTTTTCTATTGTTGCGTAGTCTTCTATCGTGCCTCATTGCTCGTATTTCCCTTTTTCGTTTCCTCTCGTCACTCGGTTCGGGTTAATTATTACAAAGATGCTTGTACAATAATATAATATAGACTCTATATTAGTTACAATAATATCGTAGCGTCCTACCTCGCGATCGATCGGTCCGTATCCACTTGCGTCTCCCTTTTCTCTCCATTTTCGATCGCTGTCGCGAAAATCCGATTGGACAAACCAATATAATAGAAGAGTATATCTCTGGCATAACGTGATGGTACAGTTTCCTCGTGAAACGCAACATCTTTTGTCTACATGATCGAGCCGTTGGGTGACTTTATTGCTTATTGCTTACGTTATTAACGCCGGCGTTGTCGAGTTCTTGGAAAAATTCCGTCGTCTCTAGACTTTCAAATAAACCCGGCCGTTCCTCGAAATCCTTCCGGCGGTACGCCGGAAATGATATCGTTTGCGATGTTTACGCGCGATCGAGAATCGTGAACGCGGACCAATTCGATAATCGCGCACGATATTCCGATCCTTTCAACATTTGTCATGGTAAATTTCATTTTGATTCGCAAGATCAACGTGACGAAGCTACGACATAGCTCTCGATATAGTTTCTTTCCAGTTCTCTAATAAAATATCCGATCGACTCCTTTTTTCCCCTCCCTCCCCCCCCCCGCTCGGCGTGATAAGGGTCGAACAAGTGGCCAATCTGTCTCACGCTATATTCCACGTTTCACCTTCTCGATCTCGGTTTGCATCGATAAACTACCGCGGGAATATCTGCCTTAGGAGCTCTTTCACCAACGGGAATTTTTCCACGAGACCCATCGACGCTCGACAAAGAAAAATAAACACGACCAAGATCGTAACGAGAAAGAATCAGTGTCGCCAGAAAAGAACGAATAATCCGGAGCAAACGCACGAATGAGAGGGGAACGTTCCCGATTGCGAGTCGGTATAACGGACCGGAAAATCCATCACAGTCACAATTCTACACTTTACACGTTCGGCCGTTTGTCTACCGATATTTTCCCCTCTCGAGAATGGATCCTTCGTATTGTTCGGAAAACTTGACGAATCCTTATTCGAAGTAAACCTAATTTCCGTGCAGTAACCCGATCTTCGTTCGTGATTAATGAGAAAAGAAAGTAACATTTATCGAAATCGATTAATTTAACGTTCGAAACATTAAAATGTAGCGTGTTCGAGGAACACTGATATTCCGCAAGTGGCGATGAGATAAATTTTACGGCGCTTTGAAATTGCCTATCGTTGTTCACCGCCCCGATCCGATGGAAGTTAATTGAATCGTCGAAATAGTGATGTTCTCGAAATACCAGAAATATTTGGATTAAATTTATCATCGGGCACGACGTTTCTGTTTAACCATGCAGAATACATTTGCGATCGCTGGAACGTTAAAGTTACACGCAAATAGTTTCGGGTTAATATGCAATTGATACGATAAATTATTAGCGGGCAGGACATAGATTATTTCGGTGCAGGATAATTTATTATTCGAGGAATGTTCGAAATAAAAATAAAATTTCGGCCGTGTGGACCCTGATTCTTTTCTCGTGTCTCTCGTTCCTCTCCGCTCTTTAGCCCATTGGCGCACCAAATAATCCTACTACACGATAGATTGTATTGCGTTAATTACTTCATTAACACCTTTCGACACTGTTTGCTACGCGCGTGTATCGGTGTCAAACTCGTTTCACTCTTCGCGATCATTCTAACAAATCGAACGTTTTACTCGGCGAATAATATTCGATGCGATAATAAATTCGTAGCATCGATCATTGTGCCCGGCTCTCTAAACATCGTGGACGAGCGACGCGTGCTTTTTTTTTCTTCTTTTTTTTCTTTTTTTTTTTTTTTTTTTTTTTTTTTTTTTTTTTTTGTATCGTACAATAGAAAAATAACGCAGTTAACTCGGAAGCTTTGAAATATGTTTTTCCCCTTCGGTCGGTTATTAATACAGCTAGCGGCTATTACAGCTATTATATAATAGTTACGCTATACATTCAGCTATAACACGGCTAATAGCCCTTTGTAGCTATTATATAACAGCTACAATGCAATCAACCTTTAATACATCTACTAATATTTCGTGTGGTAATTGAATTCTGCCGCGAGCTTTCTCGATTGGCCCAAAATCTGTTAACGGATGCAGAATCTTCCGCGCTGTTCGAACATTGTACTTTTCGGTGAAATTAAACTTTAAAATGGTACGTCGTTTTTTATCGTATAATTTAATGTATAACGCTCAAATTGTTCTGCGAAAGAAAGAAAGAAAGAAAGAAAGAAAAGAAAAAGAAGATGCGTTGTTACGATTGAGAGAAAAGTCGATGGTACTTCTTTACTAACAACGATCCACGATGTTTCGAGATACAGGTGCACTCATGTTTTCCCCGTGCCAGCTTCCATTCTTCGAACTGGTGATATAAAATACACGGTACACCCACTTACGGTACTCTTACAGCAGGATCGCGGAAAGAAAGGAGCAGCCGGTGTGAAAAATATTTGCCGAGTAACCTGTTCCCCTTCGCGCCTTATTAAAGCTATTCTCTATGTAGTTTCTACCTTAAATGATAACGACCTCTGCCGGTCGATCGTCTTACTAACTAAAACGTGATGTTGCTTCCTTCTCTCCTCGGTATCGTTCCGGGCCGGCAAACGATCCCGTTTTCTCGTCGCTCGTCACCTTTCGCTAAAGAATCCGATCGATCGTGCGCCGTGATTTCGCTCGTGATATGGTCTAACCATAAAAACTTGTGTAATTACTTCGTTATCTTTACCCGATTTTTAATTAGCTAGTGCCTACGAGCTACATCGGTAAAAAACCTACTGGCCAGGGGAAATTCGCGTTCGATCTTCACGACCCCTCGTCACTCTCCTTACGCCGTTCCTCTCGAAGGAACAAACGGTTCCCTTTCCCGTCGTTGGGAAAAAAAATTTCCTTCGAAAAGTAATACCCTTTCCTTTCTTCCTTCCTTCCTTCCTTCCTTCCTTCCTTCCTTCCTTCCTTCCTTCCTTCTTTCCTTCTATTCATCCTTCCTTCCTCCCACCCCACCGTCGCTAAACCGTTCATCTTGATCGGATCCGTCTCCTTCCCGAACGATGTTCCGCCCTCTTCTCTTGTCCACTTGATTTTCCTTCTGGTCTGGAGGAGCACCTCTCGTACGCAAGAAATCAGAGTTTTGCCTCTTGCCTCTTGCCTCTTTATTATAGGCGACTTTATTTTTCGTTCCTCGACATCGAATCGAATCAGGGATCAACCAGCACTCTCAGCTAGGACGAACCTCGATATCTTTCCTCGTCTCTCGTTGCGCGAAAAAATTTTGATGGTCGTGCGCGAGCACGAATTTCTCCCGACGAATCAGAGAGGCTAGCAAGAGCTACGGACACGAGCGTTCGAAGCCAAAGTATCGATTGTGCCATCTTTCTCTTTCAGTTTCTTCTTTCTCGTTGGCCCGGACGCTCGACCGATCTTGTTCGGTGATTCGCGCCAAAGGCGATCATATATATATATATATATTATATATGTGTATTATATATGTATAATATACATATAATATATATATATATATTTCTTTTTATACACGTGTACCACCTCCCGTTTCGTCACCCACACGGTGTCCAGTAACGCAGATTACAAACGTTGAGTTTTAACGGTCGCGAGATCGTCGTCCGTTCGATTAGAATCACCTGTATATCGCGACGACCGCCGCGAGGCTGACGATCATCAGGTACGTCGATCGAGTAACAAAGCCCCTGTTCTCTTCCATGCACTGACCTGCAAGCAAAAAACCATGTTTGTTCTTAGGCTGGATTAGGTGAAAGGTAAGGATCAGGTGAAACATCGATGGGCTATATAAAGCGACGCCGCCGTTTAATTCGACGTTCATGAACGAGTTGTCACGGTACATTTGTCAGGTGAAGTCGTCTACGTGTCGCAGTACATTATGCATGGCTGTCGCGCATCATCTGGCTATTAGAATGCGCTGGATGACAATCGCTGACGCGACGATTTTGATTGGACATTGCAGTCTGTCGCGCTGTCGAACTGCATTCCGTGTCGCGTAAGGAAAATTCGCATCTCACACGCCAATTCTTCTCTCATGGACAGCTGCGATAACTTTCCTCGTAGACGCGTCGAATCTCGCATCGATGCAACGTAACCTTGACGTGCCGCCCCTCCCCCCCACCCCCACCCCACCCCGCCTATCCCAAAGGTAGGAAATAAGGATACCGTTGTTTCGAAACTTCGCGAAGTATTTGGGAAGCAAATCGGTAGGAGGTCTTTCGATAAGCACGGCGAAAGTCTGAGGTGAAAAGGCGTAGAAAACAAAGCAACGACGGGGTAACGAAACTAAAGGATCCTCCGTCGAGTGACAAGATAACGGTTCAAGTTCCGAGGATGCTTCAACCTGAAGCACGCGGACGAGCGCTATACAACAATCTGATAACATCAAACAAACAGGGGAACGATGCCGTAAGTAGGGACGACGTAGAGCAACTTCGCGTCCGTATTTTTTTTTTTTTTTTTTTTTTTTTTTTTTATTAATGAAGCCTCTGAATGATCGTATATTTCGGAAAATTAATTGTCAAATAGCAACGATGGTAGTAAATTGTATAAACGCGAAGAATCGCGAAAGCATGTAAAATAGCGTCTTACGGGATCAAAGAACGAACGAAGTCATAGGAGGAAAAGATAGAATATCTAGAGAAGAACGAGCGCCACGAAAGTGGCCTAATTCCTTTGACAATGCTCCTCCGTTGGAGGCGGGCGAGGCGATGGGGGCGGGGGGAGTGTCTCTAAATCTCGAGACAAAGTGCTCGAACGAAGGAAGATTCGCGGAGCGGCGGTAGTCGCGGAACAAAACTGTTAGGTTCATTGCAGCGGAGACGCGTCCTCGGCAAGGCAGAACGAAGACCTTAAGGATCCTCAAGAGTGAAGTGCCGAAGGAAAGGAGGAGAGATGGTACTCACCGGTACTGGTAGCGTTGAAGGCCAACATAGGTGGGGGCGGCGGGATTCCCCTCTGGCAGGCGACCTCGCTGGCAGTCAAACTGACAACTCCGCCGCTCTCTTTGTACATGAAGCACAATCTTCGACTGTTTCTGTACGGCTGGGGCCTGTTGTTCTCGCTGGACCAGCCCGTGCCTGGTGCCAGTTGGGTGGCGATCACGAATTGGGTGCCCTCCGCGTCGAACCACCTACCGTGGCAGGAGTACGCTGCGAAAGAGAAGGCAAAGGCTTCTTTATCCCTAGCACTCTGACGGAACGATTCTTGCAGAATAATGGTGGGAGGTATTTCGAGTCGCTCGTTAACCGTCGAGTGCCATTATCCTTTAAACAAACTCCGACAACAACTCTGGAGGTTGAACGTCGACGAACAGAGAGAAGCTGCTACAGATAGTAAAGCTGAAAGATCTTGCTACAATAACTGCACGAACGAATCTATGCGCGAGTTGTATTATTGATGAAATTTTAATTATCAGTGAGCGTAGCGACTACTCCCCTCGGACCGGTGGTCTTACTTCGAACGAAGTTCAAATAACGTTTTATCGCTAAGTCGTAAAAACAGAAACGATCGAATTTCCGTCAAATCGAAATTTTCACTCACCGATCGCGTTGTCTTCGACGCAGTCCGTCTGAAATTCCATTCTGTCCGCGGTCGAACATCCTATGGTTATGGTAGTAACCTCGGAGCTGCATCTAGAGATATCCTCCTCCCTCTTCTCCCTCTTCTCGAAAGATCCGTTGCCAGACGAAAGATTCGGCCGCTCGACGTTTCTCCTCATCCTCGTCAGAAGGTTCGACGTCGTTTCTCTGTCCGACCTCTTTTTCGGCAGGTTAGCGGTGTCCGGATAATCGCCGAAATAATCACCCTGAATCTCGAGCATGCTCGAGCCATCCGGATCGTCGAAATCGGTTGCCCAGAATTGCCTGATTCGCGCGAAATCGTCTGTGTCTACCCGGAAGTCCTCCTCCATCTTCGGGCTTCTTCTTGATCTATTGCCCGTTCGCTGGATACCGACCGAACGTTTGGCAAGATCGTGCGTTCTTCTGAGTTTCGACCTCGATACGCTTTCGATCGATCGCTGGTCCTCCGTTCTTCTGATCTTGGATCTAGAATGGTCGCGCAGCAGGTCCTCGATATCCAAAGTACGCTTGGACGACACCTCCTCGAGGCTGTGATCGCGATGGTTTCTGCTGTTGCGATTCGATCTGGCGCGCCTGCCCATTCGCTCGTGGACGAGGTATTCGTTGTTCGCCCTTCGTTTCTCCACGTCGAAGTCGAGCTTCCGGCCGCGTCGATCTTCCTGGGTTCGTTCCTGGGCGTGTCGAACTTTTTCTCTGTCACGCCTGACGCCCTCCTGGTGCTGGTTCCTCCGGCTTTCACGGATGTTCCGTTGGTTCCGGTTCACCCCCGTCACCGTAAATTTGCCCAAGTACGGGCACGTACGTGGCTCCGGGGAACTGGCTGAAATTTTCAGAAAATCGTTCCGTGAGAAACGAGAAAATTCTTTTCGAGAATCCTCGCCCCGCTGTTCCATTAGAATACCGTTTATTTTCGTCCGTTCCTACCAGTCCCTAGGCACGTCTTCTTTTCGATCGATTCTACCGACGCGTTTTATGAGAGCGAGACGTTTCGAAAGATCTTACGGAGTATCGGTGAAAAGAATTTAACGCACTGCTTAACAGCTGAGTGTACTTTGTAATTTTCTATGGAACAAATGGGACGAAATATCGACGAAAAGGAAAAAGAGGAGGAGGAGGAGGAGGAGGGGGGGGGTGGATACTTTGTCGAAATGCCAAGCGTGTTCTGAATCGATTAGGACACCTTTTCCTAACGCCACCGACCCGGCATCTCGATAAACCAGCTGTCTATAAACTTTCTCTGCAAGATCCCTTAAGCAGAGAGACACCGGCGAAGTTGCCGAGAAACATCGCAACCGGAGATCAGCTGAATTACAAATTACCTGGTTCACGTACACCGAAAGCAATCAACAAGAAACTTTCGATGGGGGTCTATCGATCTTCCCTAACGACGCTTTCTTGCCGAAAGATCGATCGGATCGGCCAAATGCGAACAACACCCCCAAAACACACTGATTCGGGTCAAAATTCGAGGCGACCCTTCTTTGCATCGATCGATTAACCTCTCGAAATATCCAGTCGCCGACAAGAAAGATGACAAAGAGTAAGTCGTCGGATAGATAGGACGGGACGCGTTATTATACAGAGTGGCAAAAATCGCGAAGCGAACAAGAGGGGCGCATTATGGCTTTAATGGAAGCTCGTTAGATAGCGAGAAGCAGACGGAGAGGAATTGCAGGGATTCGTCTGGGAGACGAAGAAGGAACACTATAAACGAGAGAGCGTAAATCGGCCATAGGCAGGCACAATGCGAATTCTAACGAGACAAATCTGACGTCGCACCCTCAGGCTAGTCGCCTGACGCTCTTCCTCCGCTTGGCAACAACCCCTTCCCGCAGCGCTCGCTGTCTTGCCGAACATTCGCGACAGAATCCCGCCGCTTTTCTGTCTTCTTCCGTTGTTTCGGCACACCACCGCCACTCGCCGGGGTATTATTTTCCGGCTTAATGAGACGGCTCGAGATAGGCAAGAATCCAAGATGCTAAACAAACATCGCAGACCCGACGCGGCGAAATATTTGCTAAACTTTCGGCCGTCCGGGCTGAACGACTGTTCGCCGGGAGCCATCGATCTTTTGCCTTTCAAATTTCACCTCGACAATTTCGAGGAAACTTCGACCCGCTATCTCCGTTTGCCAATGTAAAGGATCTGCCTTCTATCACCGATAGATTTCATTTGTTTCTCTGACCGTCGAGTTGGTTTTCGTCGTCACCTTAGACGAATGTGTCTTATCTTTATAGTTGCACACGTTTTACAACTCTTTCCTAAACCCTCGGCTGTATTTTATTTCGGAATCAGCTTTATTTCGGTGGCAAAGTACGTAGCTTTACGAAAGCGCGTGAACATTTATCACAGACAATGTGTGCTGTAGGAAAGTTTTTGAAATTTCGATCTGAAAATCCTTTATCGAAGTTATAATTTCTTTTGTTGCAAGTATACATTTAGTACGACGTTGAGGTTTATTAATCGTTGAGGTAATTACTTCAAGAAAAACTCTTCACCTTTTCTTTCGTATATCCGTGACCCGGCGATCGTTCTTACGAAGAGAACAGAATTTAGCGAAACAAAAAGTTCTAAATAAGCCTATTATTATCCATATTATTGTCGCCTTGAATATAAATTTTGTTTCGGATTAGAAGAAGGTCTAGAAACAAAAGACCTGTAAGTAGATTTTCCATTGCTGTTTCTTGTAACTTTCAACTACAAGCCTACAAAAGCTTAACTTTTTTGGTAATATCCTTTGCTACAAATGAACTTACGAACGTGCTTCCTATCGCTTCTGTCGCATCGTAACACTAGAAGAGCGATGATGATCTGGATCAGCATACGCTGATACCTATACCTATACCTATATTTATTTCAATATATTTTTTTATTACACCCCACATCCGCCCCGCTCGTTCTTCTAGCGGTCAATCTCAACATTAATATAACCAACCGACTATTTAAATATCTGAAACTAAACTTACACTAACGTATCATCCGGTAGCTTTCACGTAGATCTCCAAATTTGTTTCAAACTTTACCAACATGATCACGATAGCCGGGTTTCATTACCGCGCTAATGAAATTTCAAAACGTTTCGCACAACACGTACGATATATTTCTATGAAACGCATCTACAAGCGTTGGAACACTTTCATGACTTTCGCGAGCCAGTATATATGCGAAGTATGGAATTATAACGAATCTATCTCTAAGCGGGAGAGAAGTCATAATTTGGGACATTTTCTTCGCCCTGAAGTTCTTTCCTCTCGACACGATCGTATCGAGAAATCGTTTTCGATGCTCGTTTGGGAGAAGCCAGTCACAAAAATCTCGTTATTTTTATGGTTAATTAGACGTGTATTACATCGGGTCAAAGGCGATTCCAGCAAAGGAGGCTTGATTTTTCCGACTCGTTAGGCGATTCCCTCTACGAAGGTCCTGGCCAAAGGGATGGGCCAAGGGTGGGATCCCGGCGAGGTCACCCTTCGAGTCTCTTTCTTTCTCTACTTCTCCCTTTTTTGTATTTCGATCGGGAGAACAAAATCGTCAAGTTCGACGATCGTTAATTACGTTCGTCGTGCGAAACTTTTGACAATGTATTGTGGAATTGCTGCCGGGCCACGAATTTCAATGGCAAAGTAGCAAAGTTCTACGAGCGGTTACCCCTGTAACTTTTCACTTTTCGTTTAATTTCAACGTGCTTCGTTACGTCCATGTCGTGAAATAACCGTGCTTGATATAATCGAAATTTATCGAGGATTTTATATACAAGATAGAGAATTAATAATACCGCTGGGATTTCCCGCGTAATTTAACGAAATCACGTAATTTATTCTCGTAATTTATTCCCACGTTTTAATCACGTTCTGCAGTCATTTCATATCCGATCTTCTACTTCTTCGTCCCGCCTGTGTCATCTAGCTCGTCCCAAATTTCCTTCTAACCGTTCGTACGAATCATCTAAATATACGGGAGAGATTGCGGCACGCATCAGCTGGACGTTGTATTATAATACATTTTGATCGATATTAAAAAATCCCAACAGCTTCTTTCGAGCGTTCCTTCGAGCAATCGGTAAAAGTCGGCCGAACAATTAAATCTAATCGACGGGTGGTCGACTGCCGTGAATCGCGTGTCGCCCTCTCGACAAAGAGAGGAAACGGAAATGGACGCGTTATCATGGCCGCGGATCAAGGACGGCTCCTCGACACGGCACTTCCAACTTTTTAATTAATCAATCGACCGACGCTCGTGAACCGACTTTCTTTGTCGGCCGGCCGAAACGAAATGGCCGACACCGCGGATCTGATCGATCAGGAAAATTTGCCGCGCGCGACCTCCGCAGTATGCGCACGTACACCACATACGCAATCTCGTTGCTCTTTTCTGTTCAAACCGTCGAAAATTTAATTACATGATATTGGCTTTCCACGAGGATACTTTCTGTGACAATGTCCAAAGCGTGGAAAAACGCGGAATGAAATTTCGCCAACCGCGGTCCGGCCGCAATTTGCGTCGGCGAAGCAATAACCGCAACGGAGCTTTCAAAAAGTCGGAACATCGACAATATACGTATACATCGATATTTTTTTGTTCACGTTTGCTCGTGGCGAGCCATAGACGCGAGAGAGTCAACAATACGTTATACAATACTTAGAGAGCGGTATAGCCCGAAATAAATCGCGTTAAAGAGCAAACACATTATTTACCGCAACGCCGGAAAGGGACGATAAATATCCAGGTTTCTCTCCTTCGAAAGCCCCCGGGGAATAAATCAGCCGAGGCGTAGGTACATTTAACAATCGTCAGCTCGCGCAACCGTATAGCTCCACCGGAAAGAAAGAAATCCTACAGGGTTGGCGGCTATGGCGAGAAGGGAGCGGCCCGCGGGCGAGAAAGGACACGATAGAATGGCATGCCAATTATCTTTCGCGCGAGTCGCAGTCGAGACGCTTTCTTTGTTTCGTTCGGCCGGAAATGACGCCTCGATTCTCGGCAGAGCGATAAATTTCCAGCGGAAATAACTTTTGGCAGTGAAAGAGGGCGTGGGTCTGCCCCGCGCTGCCCTCGTCGAAACAGGGGGGGACGGACGACGCTTCGCGTTCTCGGAAAACCGGAGGGGACACGACCGGCTTTCCAAAGATATTTTTCGGTACGCTCGAACAAACTTCTCCGTCGTTTTCGATCGCGTTATCTTCCGGAAAAATACGTAAAAAATACGTAATGCATGCAGTTATCCGCGTTAACTTTGGAAACGTGTCTTGCCTCGTTTCTATCATCTATTGCGTTATCGCGATGGAACGACGGCACTCCTGAACGTATTTGTTCCTGTGAAAACATTGTTTCATCTACCATTCGACCAGCAATATTGTTTAAACATTCGCGAATGGAAAATGGAATATCGCTCCCTTTATATTTCGTTATACAACTTGTCTATCTCGTTCGATTCCTTTCGAACATGTTATTTTACAACCAAGTGAAAAGTCATATAGAAGTAAACGAATCCACTTCCGCGTATAAAATCCCGGAAAAGAAAAATAGATTTTCTTTTTTTTTTTTTTTTTTTCAGTAAAACTCGGATATTTATCCTCGCTACTACAGACAGACCGATGATACATTCTAAACGACCAAGGTACGAGGTATACGCGATATTTGGCGCGATATTTGTAACATGTACGCGCCGTAACGTATCCATTGATGAAAACGGAATGATCGGTGATCGGCAAAATAGGATTCGGAATATCGGAGGATCGCTCATAAAGTAAAGGGGCAACAGGTCTAGAATGTGTTCCGAGAAAATCCGAAAAATGTTTCGTACGGAATAGAAACATTGAAAAATATGTACGGGCTACCAACAAAAATATTTTATTATCGGCGAAAGCACACGCGTTTTCACTATATGCATATACATACATACATACATATATATATATATGTATGTATGTATATATTTATATTGGCTGCGTAAAAAGTTTCCTTTTCAGCTCCGTGTAAATTCTCCCTTCTAGTCTCTGCCCATCGCCCTCTTGGTCGATCCCGTTTGCTACACGAACTTCCTGTTTTCCCCGGTCACGAAGATGCAACGTTTGGAAATGGGTTTCTCGCTCGTCGGCGGAATTGGATTTTAATTCGCATTAACTTCCCACCGTGGACTCCGGATTGATTTTCTCCTCTTTGATTTCGCTCGAACGAGTACGACCAATATTTTCGCTTAGTCCCGCTCTTCCACGTCAAACTTCTTTATACTCTCTCTCTCTCTCTCTCTCTCTCTCTCTCCCTCTCCTCTTTTTCCTCCCTTTTTTTTTCCTCCCTTGTGCCTCCTTTTCTTCTTGCTTTTCTTTTTTACGTAAGCAACTACGAGGAAGAAGAAGACCGAGGGTACGCCCGGTAATTTCTCTCCCCGATAAAAGAAAAGCTTTGTCATCCGCTCTTATTTTCCGAGTTAATGGTTTGTTGCGCGACACGATGATGGAGGATATTTCGCTGCAGACGAACGTCATATAATATTATAATTTTTTTTTTAACGAACATCGATCTTCCTCTGTTTCTGCTCTGTGTCGTTACGTTGAGATCGGTCGCGATCAACGCCGATAAATCGCGACAAACGCAGCCGCGTAATGAAAACGAAATGACCGGACGACGAGCGACGAAATGCCGTACATTTAACAAAGGCATTTTTGCGGAATGTCGCGTCACGACAGATTGCAATTGGAACTTTCCATCCGTACACCTGCCCGCCAAGATAATTGCCAGTTGTTCGTTCGAAAGTCGTTATATTCGCTTTGCGCGATCGTACTCCCTCCCTATCCTCGATGTTTTCTTCGTTTCGAACGACACGTTGCGTCGCTCCGACGGTAAAATAAGAGCGATCAGACCGACGTGGCAACAAAATTCGCCAACTGGGAGAACAATCGCGTTCTACCCTCGTTTCGTAAATCAAAGGCGCTGAGAAACGGTCTAGCAGCAATTTTCTGCTAGCTGGATTCGGGGATGCATTACAGGGAATAAAACACACACATCTCTCCGGCGGTAAACACGCGTGACAAGCGATGTAATTAAAGCTGAGTGCAGCGCTAAACGACATCGAGCTCGGACGGCTTGATTATTATTGCCCGGCCAACATTTCGACCCGATTCTGTCAAATATAGCTGCCTACGTAATTTTGTATCGCGAATATTAAACCATTAGGTGTAATGACCGATGCGAACCGCGATGCCGCGAAATTCATCGGACCAATCGTCGCCCGATCAATATCCGTTCCCGTTGGATCCGGCGTGCACAAACGGATCCACCGGCTTTCAAACTTTTCAAAATGGATTTTCCGGGAATAATGAATTTTATTATCGAGCCTCCGCCGTTTCATTCAACAGCCTATATAATCCGTCCGGTTCTCTATCTCTGCGACTGGACAACGTAAATTTATTTAATTAGCAGTTAAAAGTCTATTCGTGAATTATCGTTGATTTAACGCTTTCGGTTATTTTCTCATTAGCTAAATTACCAATTTTCCAAATGTCTCGTTGTTTTTCGTTGAGAAGTTTCGTCGTTTCGTTAACCCTTCCCCCTTTCCATCGTTGGCAATCTTCTACTTGCCTCGAGATCCGCAAATTTTTCAACATCTTGCCAAAAAGCTCTGTAGCTACGAGCGCGTTTGAAATTGCTTGAAATTGTTTGAAGAAGAAAAAAGAAAAAAAAAAAAAAATAAAAAAAGAAAGAAAAACCGGCGAAAGGGCGAAGCAGGTTCCCCTCCCATCACTAGCCTCGATACACCTTGATAGACTGTGTCTCGAGCGACTACAAGACGTGGCAGAAAATTAAAGGAGCAAGAGTAGGGGAATAACACGACGAGTTGCGGTTTAACGTTCCAAACGGTACTCCGTTCTCTGTACATCGGGGGGGGGGGGGTGGGGGGGGTTGAAACGCCGACAGAGAAGCCACGGAGATAGAGAAACCGTTGGAACGGTGAAAGAGCGAGACGGACGGAGGAAAACAGTGGAAGCATGGGATAGCTTTGAGCAGAAGCAAGGGGGACATACTGAAGGAGCAAGGATCCGAAGAAGAGGCTGAAGCCGCAGAGTCAGGTGACCCGTGTCAAGTTCAAAGACGCGAATCCTAACCCTAGCAACGTTTACTCCGAGCTCTTGAAAGGAGGCCTTTAAGAGCCACGATGTTATAACGTGGCCCATGGTCGATCCACCGTGAAAACGCAGCTACCCTTTGACGCAGAAATTATTTCTTCGCCGCTTCAATCCCCCGTTTACCTTTCCCTTTCATCTGCCTTCGGTGCCGTCGGATCTGAAATCTCGCGTCGAACCAAGAAAACACGGCTCGGAACAGGGAAACGAACTGGCAAATGTTTAAACTACTTCCACGCGACTGAGATGGATCATCATATTTATGAAACGAATTAGTCACGCGGCCCAAAGCCTTCGTACGAGGACAACCGGATCCCTCTGAAAAGAAATCGAGTTTACGAGCGGTCGAAGTTGAAAGAAATTCCACGCTAAATCCGTTGGCCGGTTACTCGAGTTACCTAGCAGCGAGCTTCGTGATACCGAGCAACATTCGTTTTCGGGCGAAAAGTGCTTTCGAGATTGCACTCGGAGGTTTCTTCCTCGGTATCTAAATATCTGCGCACGCGAGAGGCATTCGGACGGTTGGTTTACGTATGTCAGGAACACTTTGTGTTGCAGAAAATGGTTTTCGCGTCGATTCGATGTCCGTGACTCGGCCGAATACTTCAGGATAGCGACGCGACGACCGACGCGACGACCGACGCGCGTGCTCGGGGCGTTTCTAACCCGGCCGAAACAGATCTCCCCGCCCGATTACAACATCGCCGTTGGCAGAGAGCTCTCACGGCCGACGTCGAGCATCGATTCTAAATTAATTTCAATTACATTCCGCATAACCCAACCACGATCGTCCGCATCTCGACGTCTATCTTGATCCAATTGAAATTTATAGGCAAGTTTCGGCGAACGACCGGACGCGTTTTCCATCCTTTCGCGCTCAACTTTGGCACCGCGGCGTAACTCGTATATTTCCTTTCTCCACCTACGTATGTATCTTGCGTGTAAGTTACGATTCCTCGATGCTCGGGATCGACGATGGCACGAGAAACGTTTCTAATTTCAACGTCGATACTACACATTTTCGCTGGTTCGTACATTGACACGTACTACTCGCTTTCAACGCCTTAGCAACGTTTCAGTCTGAGAATCTAAGAACCGCTCTAACAAATCATGCAAGCGAGACAACAGAATCGTCGCTACGTTTTCTCAGAAAGATTTATTAACAATTATCCTGCTAATACAATTGATTTCTGTAGTAGCAATGCGAGACACTTGCTCCCTATCCAGACCGGTTTTAATTAATTCAAGCGTGAGAAACGACCGTCAACCGCATTAATTCCGACGACACGTAACAGAATCGTGATTTTGCTGTATTTGTCGCGTCTTTCCTATTTCAAGAATCGCATTGCAAAACATCCGATTTCCTCGGAATTTATCGCGCGAGATAGAGCATTCTATACTTGTCGCAGATACTGGTCAACGATGACTAGTCGAAAACATCGAGCCGTCACATTTTCTACACTGCTGCGCGTTGTATCGCGAAACTTTCAAAACACGAACACGACCAGTAACGAAATTGCGTATCTACTTCGTCTATCTGGTTCTTCGGTCGATTGGTTTTTAACAAATAACGAGTCTTCGCGCATGGCCGCGCTAGCATTGTCGATTCTTCGTTTTATCAATCGAGCGGTCATCTGGACGCTGTAGAACGTCGTCGTAGTTGCGTAACTCCCGCATCGAGGAACGTGGATAATAATCGAAGAGCAACAATCGGCACAAAGAGAGGGAGCCGGACACGTCGACGGATATCGTCAAAACGACGAGCAATTCGCAGCAACGATCGAACGATGGAAATTCAATTTTCCAACTAGTTGGAGTCGTCGATACGTAGATACGTATTTTCGGACAGGTTCGCGAACAGGTACGACGTTTAACAACGTCCGATGAGCGTTGAAATTTCACGGACACTTTGTTCCGTGGTCTTTTTTCGTTGTTCACCACCGAAGAGCTGACAGAATAAATTGTGTTCTATAATTAACGAAGCTACAAAATTAATTGTCACGATTTTCACGATTTCACGAATCATCGTGGCGCATCTTTATGCTCTTGTATTTTCAAGATACCTGTTCTATCTTCGAACATTGTTCCTGCTACGAGATTACGGCAAACTGGACATCGTCGTTAGGTTTATTTCTCTGGTCCTGTATCAATGCGTCAGAGATCTCGGTCGGTCTCTGTCATTGCGTTCTTTACAGAAACTACACTCTACCGTGCATCTCTATCGCGATTCGCTTGTGTTTGCTTTGTACGTTCATCGGTTATTGTTGGTAACAGTATTATCATTGCATCAAACAAACTGAATACGCATCCATCGACCGTGATAAGTGATTATCGCGTTATTAGCGTCCGATTTATCGGTGCCAGTGCGTGTAATTAATATTATCATAATTAACATCGTAACCGAATACGAATATCATCCTTGATTCTACCGATTAGAATCTTTTCAGAATTCTTCGCAAACGTTTTGTCATTTTTCTTATGCAAACGAAGAAGAGATTTCGTTGGTGCAGACAGAGAAAAAAGGTTGGAAAACGACGGAACGAAGATCGCGAAACGATAAATCGAGCAAACGGAGAGAGACGTGTTCCATGAACCACAACGCAACGTCACGATGGATCGGTTTGTCCGATGGAAATTCAATTCTCAAAACGGAGGACGGCGCGTGAAAGTGACGCGTTCATCGGCATGGAATTTTCGAATACGCGTCGACTTCATTTTTCGCCCAGCTTCGTCTTGTCTCTGCGACTGATGATAGCTTTAGCTTTAACAGTCATCTTCTCTAATCTGCGCGAATCGAATTGAATTTTTTTTTTTTTTTTTTTTTCTGACTCGTGCATCGATAAGAAGTTTTGCTCGCTACTGCCACCATCTTTCTTTTTTTAGGGAAAACGCAGAGTACGAATGTTTTTAGAGAGTTTAAACGAATCGAAAAGAGAGTATAGCTTGCGAGATAAAATCAACTCTTTCTGTCTTCCACGTTACGCAACGTTATTCTCTTCGTTCCTCTGTCGTACGGTCCCGTTCAACGCGACGGCCATACAGAGCACGATGTGGTTGCACATCATTCCTCTCTTATTTCGATTTACACCGGCAACCATAACCTCTGCAACGAACAACAATCGCCTCTTCTACCGTGCACCCTGTTCCGCGCACCCACTTGTTCCCATTCTCTTCGTCGTCTTGGCCGTTCGCTTTGTCCGAGGCACAGAATGAGAACACCTTCGTAGTTTCTCTTCTCTTTTCCGTCGATGCTCGATAAGCGTTCTTTCGGTATTTTCCGATATGAAAAGTAGGAAGCAACGAAATTAATAATGCGGTTATTCTTCTTCGCGACACGACCGATTCACCGGAAACTCTTTCCCTCTCTGACAATTCGCCGATTATTTATTATTCCTGCTCGCGAACTTTTCACTTTACGTTCAGACTGCCACTTTGTCACGAATGCAACACTCTCGCCCACGATTTCACCTTGTCACAGTCTCGTTACAACGCGAATTAACTGCTAGGAACTTGGATTCTATAAAGGGTGTCATCTTTTCGCGAGAACGAACAGACTGCATCCCCTATGTCTGTTTGTCATTCTGCAACTATGTTGTCACGCGATTCCCGTCTAATCTATTTGCACGCACATCGCGATTACGTCTATCGCTGTAGGACTGAACATTCGAAGAATCGAACGCGCAGTTACTGTCACTACGATTTCGTCTTGATCAAATTCAAAGGAAAAGATGTTTGAAAGTTTCGATATGCTTTTGTTCGTGCTTCTAAGAAAGTACTTTCGATTTCGACATCGACGGTGAAACGGTGAAACGGTGAAACGGTGAAACGGTGAAACGGTGAAACGATGAAACGTTAAATTCGCGTGGAAACGTTTGTAAAAGCGATTTCCGGCGGAGGACGAGAGTAGCCACGATACTCTCTGTGAGAAGTTATAATTGTGTCCAACTATTCGTCCGGCTGGTACCTTAATTTGAACGTTAGACGTCAATTACGTATTGCAAGCACGCAAATTACCTATTTTCCAACGAACGCGCGTGGGATACATATTTTGCGCTGACTCGCTAATAAAATTTTGTACGCGCATTGAAACAAGGTCCTCCTGGTCATGGTCTGTTAAACTAAGCATGGTCGTTACAGCGATTTTCCAATGCATTTGGTACGTTATTTTCTTCCTCGTCCTGGCGAACCTTAATTGCGATCGACGACGTTGGAGGTACGCGAATTCGCGGAAGATTCACCACTAATTATTCTTAGTGCGGTTGAGAGGAAAAAAAGAGTATAAACCTTTGATCATACACCAGCTCGTAAAGGTGATGAGATTCATGCATACGTATATACACACATACGTACACAGATAAATATATTTATACGAAATTTCATTAGCACCGTAGTGAAACATCGAACGCGAAGCATTGGAATACCTTCGCGAGCGTGTAAAGTAATAAATTTCCTTTCCTAACAGTCTCGTTCCTGCACTTAGAAATGCTATGGAATAACTGTGATACGACGAAGAATCAAGTGCTCTAATAACGAGTAACTTTCGAATGCTAATCGTTCCCGTTATGCAGTGAGAATCGTTCCAGCGGGGTTGGCTTGAATTCGTGCTAACGTTACCGAAACGCTCTGTACACAGAACGTCCTCCCCTAATCCGCAAACAGACATTATCTTGGTAACGTCGTAATCACCCGCGTAATACATTGTCTTCGTAAAAATGAATTCGCCGTGACGCGGTGCAACGAGATCCCTCGGTTCGGCAAGCTGGGTTTCATTGGATCTCGTCATACGAGGGAAAAACGAGAGGCAGAGAGATAGACCGCAGATAGATAGAATGGAGGGGGCGAAAATTCCGTTAATTAAACGCGAGAGTAGTACTCCGTTCCGTTATTTGCATACGCGAAGCTTTCGAGCGCGCGCGCCACCGTGCGCGAACCCGGTGAAAATAAGATTGTTGGGAGACGCGCGTCGCGTAAAATTCGCAAAGCGAAGTTCCTGCTTTGCCCGCGGCTCCAACAGAAATATTCCTGCTACAGGGCTGTTAATACACCGCTTCCGCCCTTTCGCTTCTTCCATCCTCCGAACTCGACCTTGTTGTTTGGACGAGCTGTCCATAAGGCTGCGCTAGATGTCGTGAAATCGACGATAGTACGCGTCAACAAAGAAAGTGGCGGAACCCGGATGTTTTTAGCGAGGTTAGTATATTCGGTCGCTTATGTAATCAATATGCGAGGGTGAGAGAATAATCGACGCGGGAACGTGGCTGATATTAGCGCGTGCCGATACTACCGTAAGATGATAAAAACCGACTCGAAACACACCTTCCACCACTGCCTCGTTCCTTCGTTTCGTCCGAGAAGATGCAACCACGCTGGATCTTCGCGCGGATCTGAGAATGAATGTTTAACTAGCGTCGTAATTAAATGGCGCGGCGAGGGACAAGGGAGACCTTCGGCTAAGTACACAAGCCCGCCGTCCTTCTCTCCGCGCAGCCATAAATTTGCAGGGAATTTATAAAGATACGCAACGGAGAAACGAAAAGACGCGGATTTTCATTACGTGAACGCGACAGATAAACTCCGTTCATCTATAGGTGCTCCGTGCTACGCCGGATGCGCGAATAATCTGCTAATTCATCGCGCGTCACGAGAACTCACCCGAACAATTAGATAACGACACGGGAACGTAAAGATTATAAATGGACACGTGAGATGACAAGCGACGTGGACAAGTCCTCGGACAAGAAGAAACATGAAAGATCAAGCGAAGAGAAAGAGAGAGAGAGAGAGAGAGAGAGAGATGTACAGAAGTGAGAGGCAACCACCAGGGTGTGGTAGAGGGCGGTAGATGTAAGAAAAAAAATGTACAAAGAGAAGCGCGAAAAGGATAGAAAGGAAGGACGGGGAAGGAAGGAAGGAAGGACGGGGAAGGACGGAAAAGGACGAAGAAGAAAAAGAGGAGCGAAACTCGCTGCGTTCCAGCATGCGAGCGAAATGGAGTGCAAAAACCGAAACTGCAAGATGTGCAACTGCAAGCTCGGTTGGACGAACGCAGGGATTGCCAGCGACGTCAGCAGAAGGCTCTTTCACTAACCCCCTCACCCTTTTCTTTTCTTCGTGGATTTCTTCCAACTCTTCGAAACGGCTTACGAGACCAGTTCCTCTCTCTCTCTCTCTCTCTCTCTCTTCTACTCTCCTCCTTCCCGAGGTACTCGCACGATCCTTTCAATGATCGCTGAAGAGGATTTCACGTCGATTTCACCACGAAATCTTCGGCTTCGTACACAAATGATACGATTGCGCCGCGATGCAATTATGCGAAATGTCATTTCCAGCGGAAAATAAACGTCTTTCACCTTCTTCCTTCCGATTTCTTACTTCTGCCAGTCTGTTTTCTAAATAACAAACCAACGCTTATTTCCACGGTTCCACGATGGGAAGGAGAAGTCTCTGCGATTTCTTTTTTCACCGCGAGCTAAATCATAATTCTCGACATCTTCCCCGCTTTCGTCTCTCGCCAAACTTTTACTCTACGTGCAATTGTTGTTGGAAACTTGGTAATTCGACAAGTTTTTCGAGTTAGCGATTCGACCTCCGATACAAATTCGTGGAGTCCCTCTCTTAGCTCATCGTAAACACATTTTACGTTGTAAAAGGGTTCGCAGGCTTTCTTTCCCTCGGCCATAGGAAAGGGGAAACAATATCGGAACTTGCAGCGTTAACAGTTCAACGAATCCTTTTGTCCTTTGTAAATTCCCCGAGATTGTTCGTAAAGCTTAGCGGGCTTTTATCTCTTGTCGGGCTTCGAAGACATTTAAGGCCCTTTAAAAAGGACAAGTACGACTGCAGACGATGATCTCGCTTCGTGTTAATGGAGAACCCTTCGAGAAATACACAAAAGACCTTTCCAAGGGCTCACTCTAAAGAGCTCGAGTATTAGTTAATTTAATGCGGCTTTTATCTCACTTTCCGCGATCGAGTAGCGCGTAGAAATTAATAATCGATATCCGGGAAGAATCCTTTGGCAAAGAGGCAATCAGGGGATAACATCGAATCCGCAAAATACTTCTTTCTTGGTATTACGATCTTCGTGTTTCATGAGAAAGAAAAAAGAAAAAAAAAAAAAAAAAAAAGAAAAAAAAAGAAAGAAAAGAAAAGAACGGAAGAGAATTTTTGTAACCGGAGATTTTTGTAAGAAGCGAAATAAGCCGGGAAACGAAACGACCGTGAGGAATTTAATTATCGTGGCGAGAGAATGAATTCGCCCAAGTGAATTCAAAATAGCTGGGCGGGTCAAACGAGAAAATTTTTCGAGAACTTTCTCGGACGTTGTTCCCTGATGGACGTCGTCGGCCGTGTCGGCGATTCGCGAGACGAATTTCGATCTATGGACCGTGACGGTCACGACACGGCCCCTGGGTATCCGGCCGCAGCTACCGTGGGCCACCTGCTACCTGCCTGTCGTCCACGCGAATCTACCTCTACTCGCCACTCTTATCTTATCTCGGCACCACCTAAGAATCGGCAATTTGCTTGCAAATTTCGTGCGATGTTTCGTTCGCCTTTCGACGCCTGCGGCTTCCTCTTATCCTCCTCGAGCGTTCTTCCAAGCGAACGTTCCTCTAGAAACGACCGAGGAGTTTACTTCAACTTTTCATCGAATCCGTCCGCCAACGCGCCCTCCCCGATTACCTTTTCTTTCTCCAATTCGCAATTTATCGGACCATGAACAACGACAACCAACTCCCTCTCGCGTTGCATCCTTCGAGTCGGAACATCTTCCGATTAACATTTTCGCATTATTTCCATCCTATCATCTCCTCCTTGCTCCTTCTCTCTATCGCGAAACGTCTGGATACCCTTGTTATTCGCAACCCTTAACGAGCCATCTGTCCGCCCGCCTTAATTCCGTTATACGGTTATACTTTCCAGAGACTGCCGGGCAAAATGAATTTTCAACTTTCCGTCGATTTCATATCACCGAGTGCTGACTCAGCGGACGCACCGTCGAGTTTATTCTGTCATTCCTGTCCTTTGTTCCTTCCTTGTGTATCGGAAACTTCGAAAACTTTTACCACCGCGCTCGAGGCGACGCGCTCGACCCCAGTAGTGTTCCGCGCTACGCGTCTATCATCACGCTCTACCCTTCTCGATCGTCCCCGTATTGTTAATGCTCGTCTATCTACTATTTATTCCACGGATACAGGGGGCTGCGGTGACTTTGAAAGTCACTCGGGTGCACGCGCACTCCACTAACAAGCAACCCTAACAAATCATGCCGCGTAATTCTCGCCTCGAGCTTGTGTACGTGTAACGCGTTCAAGATCGCGTGCTTCCTTTCTCACCAGCCTTGCTTCTCTCTGCGAGACGCATTTCTCCATTTTCCTTTCGAACATCTTTCTCGCTATCTATCTCGCTGTCTCTTCGCCTTGTTATCGATTACGAAAATTTCAACCGAACGTCGATTACGTCGATTACGTCGATTACGTCGATTACGTCGATTACGTTGAACGCTACCGCGCCAAAGTATCCATTTCCCGTCGAAGATAATCGTGGAACAATACCTTGTAAAACTCTCATCGATCCTCGTTTGGAATCTTTCATCGTCTGATCAAGCGCCGTAGATCTGCCATCGATGGCGAACAAAATTTTACTCGACCGTCGTTTCGAATCTAGTCCGAGGAAATGTGTAGCTAGTCCTGCTAAAAATAGGTTTCTGGCACGTTTCCTTCAGGGAACCGATTACTTTTGGAAGCAAAACCGAATCAAACAAGAACATGCACAAGCTGTATCGATCTACAGAGTCGGCCTTCTCAAAACCGAAGTTACAAAGAACTTGGCAGTTCGAACCCTACCGAGAACGATCGGTCCCCTATCGATCTACGTCCTGTATATAGGTACGTAAATGAAATAATCCGAAGTTTAGCACGCCCTGCCCGCCAGGTAAACCGGGGTAAGACAACTTCGAGAAGAACTGGGGTAAGAAACACAAAGGACATAGAACGTGGGAACGCAATCATTCTGTGGGGAAAAGCGAAATGAGGCGAGGAGCGCAGGACAACGGAACAAGGCGCAAAGTGTCGCGCGACAGCAACTATGTGATTAATTAAACGTCTCGCAGTCTGGCAGAACGTGCTAGATTCGAAGTTTCGTATTCCTCTTGCGATTGGATGATTTCCAAATGTTTAAACCTCGACAAATAGAATATCCGGAACATCGAGACGAGCCTGCCTCTCTCCACGTTGTCTTCGAATGATCTCGACGACCAACAAATAAACGTTTAGAAAATTTTGTACGGAGCTTGAAAGAACTCTAAATAATCTTGGATTTGATCTTAAATTTTGTATTCTAATGGTATCGTATTACAGAGTTGCGATAATATTTCAAATAATTGTGTAATAATAAGCGGTCTACGAATTTTTACGTATTTACCAGAAGCTTCAAGATACATGCACACGATGTACATTATATGTAAAAATATATACAAAAAAAATATCCAAAGCAGGTGTAACATTTAATAGGTGAAATAAATCTCCAGTCAAGTTAATTGCGTTTCATTAATTGCGTTCATAAAGATAGGAATGTGCATAGATATCGCAATTTTGGTAGAGGAAGACAAGATTGCATAAAAATTCGTTCTCCGTTGTGCAGAGAATACCGAAAACTCGTTCGTCGTCACGTAATATCTGGAAAAAGTCGATGCTTCGCCCCGTAATAAGTCGAATCGAAGAGAAATCAACGTGTTGAACACACACACACACACACACACACACACACACACACACACACACACCTTAGGATTGCCTCCTCCTGTTCCACACGCACTATTGACGTTTATTAGGTCCAAGGAAGACCGATTTCACCATATAGCTGTTCGAGATTGAAACAGCTCGGAGAATGGCAGGAGGAAGGAACCTGCCACGACAATTGTTTTCCTTTAATTTACTCGCAATTCCTCTCTAACACGGAATTGGTCAGCTACGTCGATCACGTCTCTCGCTTGATTGACCGATCGAAGAGAGCAATCGTTCCTCTATTTTTTCTATTTTCTCGTCGATTCCTTGGACATTGTCCGATTCCTCCTTGACGAAATTACGATTCCATCTATCGATGAAATCGTGGAAGATGCGCGATACTTTCAAATGTCACGCGGACCTGATTCGTTAGAGTTTGCAAGCAACTGCGTTAGAAGTTCGAGTTGCGGAAATTTAACGGCGAAAAGATCGATACATTTACATGTCTTTCAAGAGTATTAAACAAAAAAGATATTATCAATTCCTAAATTAGAAACTTTTTAAATTAAAAGTTTCGATGATTTCGATCGTGGAAATCACGCTTCTGCATCAGTCGAGCAACGCGGGGTATTGGGGTGTAAAAGCAGAGACGAGAAATCGAGAAGAGTGCGAGTTTGTTCAATAGTAGAGACGAGAGTTCGCCTCCGTACGTCACGTCATTTCCGGTTGCCGATCGCCGCGGGCCGCTTGTCCAGCGTTCCATCTCCGTTTCTACTCGAGCGCGTATCGCCATCAACCATGTTTGTTAATCGAAACTAGCACGATCGTAAACAGGAAACATTCGTTTATCCGACAAGACCAACGATTTTTGAAGTTTTTTCGTTTCGTTCCACGCATAAATTGATTATTAAAATTCCGGTTATTGTTGTTCTTATCCGATGATCCGAGAGAAACGTGATCAGTGTTCCTGACCAAACAATTGCACGTTTTAAAAATTCTTACGGTTGCATCGGTCGAAAATTTCGAAAGTTACACGAGCGTCTGCAATCGTCAAAACATGAACACACGGCAACAACGCGAACAACGCGAACAACGCGAACAACGCGAATCAACGCGAACAACGCGAATCAACGCGAACAACGCGAATCAACGCGAACAACGCGAATCAACGCGAACAACGCGAATCAACGCGAATCAACGGAATTATTTGTACGTAGAAAATTACGGGCTAAGTATCAAAGGATTATCTCGATAGGGCGACATTATAATGCGCTTAGTATTCGCATAAATCAATTCCATAAATCTCATCGCAGATTAATTCCCGACAAGATCGTCGGTATAAATATTTCGATGATCGCGACATCGCGCTAGACCCGGAGCGTAATCCTAATTATAATAAACTGGTGGAGCACGTATCGACGATTAGTAACAAGTTACCGGCGAACGCATTATCTCGGAAAATGAATGTTTTCGGATCGGGACCCGGATGCAACGGCGGCTCGCTAATTAACCGACGTGTACATGCTCTTTATTAGCGCGGACGGCGGGCAGGAGGTGGCGAAGCTGAATTTATTTTAATTTCAACGAAATTAAACGAACTATACCAATAAACGGATACGGTAGAAAATGCTAAAAGATTTCGCGGCGAACGTGAATGCGGATCGCTGCAGAGGAAAGTCTCTAATTGAAATGGAATGTCACGAAATAGAGGAGAATCATTTTTGATGAAACGATGGATGATTTCGGATCGAAATCGTTATCGTCCGTTCCATCGACGTTTCATTAATTGTATTCGTTTGCGGACTTCCGCGTGGGAGCGGCAACGGGTTAATTGACGATTCGATGTTAATTCGATGTTTTTTTGCGTTATCGCGAACGCATGCTTGAACGGGGAATTCCGACAGAGAGGTCGCGAAATCTGTTGGGAATATAGTTTTCAGCGAGCATAATAGGAAGTAGAAAATAAGATATTCCGCGTTAGGGTTTACCTCGCGATCGATCATGATCGTTGTATTAGTGTATTCGACGAACAATTTCGAAAGAATTGTACCGTACAGCTCTCTGTATAGTCTTCGAACGGACGGTAAAGCACGAGAATTTTTTTCTCGGCGAAGCTTCCTCGCGTCTAATCCTTGAACGTTGTACCCCATCCGCGGTTAAAACGGTTCGTTCTGTAGCATTTTGCCGGTAGATAGTCGGCCGCCGTTCCATGCGATTTGTCCAGCAGCCTGTTATTCGACGTCGTACTCGTAGAGGCGAATTCGATCGTGCGGATTAATTCGAACAACGCGACTTCGACCTTGATGGAAACGAGCGCCCATCCACTTTACTGAACTTTCCGCAAGGTCGAGGGTCAGCTCGCCTTCGAAAGTCGCATTCGTTGGTGTTTACGGCGAGTTTCTGGAGTGAAACGGCTCAGCGGATGAAAGGAGGCCGTCGTCGTCGTCGTCGTCGACGTCGTCGTTACCGTTGAATGAAAGGCTTGCCACGGAAGATAGGAAGCCGGTTGTTCGAAGAGGATGGAAAAAGGTAGGAGAGACCGTACACGACGAGAGAACGTAAGTGACAAGTTGAGGGATTGCTGCGCCTACGCGGTTGTATTTGTACGCAATCATCCACGATGAACGTCCTCCGTTGCCTCCTGTCTCGCGATTTTCACCGTTTTTGAATCTACCCCTTGACGCCCCTTGACGTTCCTAAGACATTCGGCAAATGCGCTTTCGCTCCTCGGAGAATCCTGTTGCGTTTCGCGCAGCTTACCGACGACTACTACTACTCGAACGTCGAACGATCGATATTCAAATATATTCAAAATCATTCTATAAACCAGGCGCAAAATAAGGACGAACGATTCTCGTTATTTCCCCTGTTATCGCGTTAATTTCCTTACCGGGAGCAGCAATTATTTAATCACCGCTTATCGCATTCCAATAATTCACGAAGCGAAAGCACTACTATCGGTACGACCTGGATCATGCCTCTCGACCAGCGAATCGATGTTCCTTCGAGAGCTAGTTTCCACCGAGCTCGTTCTAAACGCGGCTAATGACTGGCCGTTTTCGGGCCGCGTTTTCGAAAACGGCAGAGCTTCCGTATTCGATTATGGGAAGCTTGTAACGGTGGAACCCTTCGGGGAATTGCGGTGGCTGACAGCGCACAACCAGCCGTCCCTCTTTCTCGCGGATCTCGCTTCCACGGGTAAAACAATGACGAATGCGTTCTCGCCCTGGTGCGGCCACACGTTCATTCTCGTGCACGTGCACGCGTATCGACGCCGACGTGCGCCGGTGGTTGTACGCGCCGACAACATGGATACGCGCGGAGGACACCCGGAAATGCGGGCTAACACGGACCCGGCAACGCTCGAGATCGAGTTGCGGTGTTATCGAGACGGTTTCCCGTCGCTGTTCTACACAGCAGACGTAGTTCCAGTTCTGGCGCGTGTCTAGACAAAACGGCCAGATACACCTATTACGAGAAAGTTCGCACACCAACAGCCTGCCCTATCGTTTATCCTCTCCAACGCCGCGACATCGCACTCCTCGTATATTTCTCTCTCTCTCTCTCTCTCTCTCTCTCTCTCTCTCTCTCTCTCTCTCTCTCTCTGTTGGCGCAATTGTACTTTCGATGAATTTCTGCTATGGAATCGTTCGTGTTGCTCCGTGCGATAACGTTCGCCACTTTCGTTTGGTATCGAACCACCTAGATTGACTACAAGGATGTGAAGAATTAGAAGATACCACGGTGCGACGATTCGAAAAATTTGTCACGGATCGGCTGAACTTTTGATCGTGACGTTACGGTCATTCGTTTAAGAACGATGCAACGAATGTTAGAATCCGCACACGAGCAACTCGTAGTATCCTTTTGCTTCGGTCGATTTTCGGCATGCGTTCCACGCGATCTGACCGAACGTTGGCGACAAATCACGTACAGCGAAATATATGTTCGTATACCAATTGCTTGTCCTTTCGATCCTAAACCTGCGTTAATGGTACCTCGATATTAATATTAAACGGCCGACCGTAACTCGCGTTTTAATCAACGATTAATTTAATCTAATAATAATTCGCCACACCGATAATTACATCCTCCAATTTCTATATAATTTCTGTATAATCACGCGCGGACATGCTTGGAACAAGTTGGACGAGAAAAATTTGTCGATCGATTCCGCGAAGCATTATTGTACGATCCATTTGTATTTACAAAGTATAGGAGTTCTGCGAGGGATCGAACGAAGAGCATGTCCATGAGAGCTAATCCATGATTGAAAACATAGGTAAAATATTCAACGATATTTACATTGCTGAAAAGTATCGTTTTCACGGATGAGTCGACAAGATTAATGGAATGTCGAATACCAACCACACCGAACGATAGCTGCAAAGTTTTGAAAAGTTTCCGTAAACAAATCACGTGCCCCGAAAGGGAGAAGGTTTAAGTGATATGTCCGCACGAAGAATCGGAAACGCGTTTCCTTGAAACGCCTTGAGTCGCTTATTCTCGCACTGCCCCGTCATAACGCAGGCGAGGTAACGCTTCGACGGTCCATCGATGGTCGCTTATGGGTTGAAGCGAAGTGCGATCGCTGATACGACGATGGCCGCGGTTCCGAGGGGAATGGCAGCTTCGATAAGAAGGAGAAACGGCGTATTCGCAAGCCGCGTATTCCAACGGGCTTCCTGGGGTAGAACGAAGGCGGCGGCGGCGGCGGCGAGGAAAGAGAGAGAAAAAAGTCGTTCGAAATTCCGCGCCATATGCTCAATGGCCCTTCCCGGGCTGCCCCTTTCCCTCGAGGAACAGTCACGGCCGCCCGAGCCGTGCCGCCCGAACCGTGCCGTCGTAGAGCCACGGAGAAATTCAAATTTACGCACCAACTGCCCCGGGTGTGTTTTTCGAACTTATGAAAAATGAGTCTAGCCGAGGGTCCAGACTACTCTCCAAACCCCTTGTTATACCTCCCACACGCTCGGAGGTTTACCTCCTTCGGCTTCCACGCCTTTTTCCTATGCCCTATCGTTTTAATTTCCTCTCTCCCTCTCGCCCCGCGAACCCGAGTACTTCGAGAACAAACACCACCGATCGTTAATTGCCTCGAGAACGAGTAATCGTAAAATCGACGCGAGCAATTTGATGGATATTAAAAAAAAAAAAAAAAAAAAAAAAAAGAAAAAAAAACTCTTTTCTTCGTCTTCTTTCTTATTTTGTTTATCGATAGGTTCAAAAAGGCTACCTCTTGTTTCATCGTTTTAAAGCAAATAAAATTCTCGACGTCGTCATATCGATTACTTCGTGGGTTTCTATTCAATCAGCTGCCAGTTCTATAGTCGCGGTATTTTTCCAACTCTAACGTTGTCCGATCATTCGGTGGAAACAAACAAAGCTGTTAACCGGTCACCGGTTATCCCAAAATCAAGACTAGTCGTACGTATAGCAAACAAACGTAGAAATACCTCCGTTAGAGAACCTCTTCCTCCGTCGCATTACCATATCTTTCGCGTATCTGTTCTCATTTTTCTTCCGTTATTGCGGCCGGTTCTTTAACTCGGTTCATTTTTCACTTATCCGGCGTGTTGCTCGCTACGCTACCCCTACCTCTGATACGAGATCCTGCTCGAATTCGGCCAATTCCGGCCTCCAACGCGTAACCTTTCCTACGAAATTTCGCGAAAGTGCCTTTCTCCGAACGAGATTTCCACATAAAGCGGTCCAGTCGACGGTTGACTCGACGGTTGACTCGACGGTTGACTCGACGGGCAACCGTAGCGTCGCCTCGTTTTCTTTACGGCCCTATTGTGCAGTCGCGTGAGGCAAAAATGAAAATGATTTTCAAATCTGGGCGGGACGAAAATGAAAAGTAAGAGGGCGACGTCGCGATGCATCCTGGAGACAACATCTTCTCCCATTTACAACGCTCCCATTTACCGAGATAATCGAAGTTTCCAACGTCAGGGAAACCAGGATGGTCGACCAAGACGAGCACAGCAGCAGGTCCTCCCTCGGCACACGTTTTCACGAGCATTTCTTTGTCAGCTGCTACGACCGCACTACGATGAATTATGGCGCATATAACCTCGAGAGACACGGAACCCCACAATGCATATAGCGTATATTTCAAGTTCTTACCGCGCGAAACGTGCGCCGGCCGGTACAATTCACGGCGTGGAAACTCGATCCAGTCTGACCGGAACTAACACCGTTCTGTACACGCCACACTCGGTTCTGTTTTGACCGATCATCCTTGCGTCTCCAACGTTATCTTTCATACTCTGCCTCTCTAGGAATACAATCGTATAGACGTGGTGAAAGTTGATATCGCTTCGAAGTGCAATATCATCTTCAATTTCCCAACGATATCTTGCCAGTTTTATATCTTTGGTTTTCGCGATGACATCTTCCAGCAGATAACTTTCAGCAGATCGCTAATGTTTATGCAATTTGATATGTTCACGAACAAACCTCGCTAAAGAATTCTAGCCACTTTCCGTAAACTTCGACGAAATTCCAACCACGACCAGATAAAAGACATTACTAGAGATTATCCGCCTTCTCTATTTCTCTTTCTTTGCTGTCTCCTGCGCTCCGTAACACGGTGAAACGAAAGGTCAAGAGTCCTTGCCCTCGGAGAGTAAGTCCAGGACAGATACCAGTACCGGTTCCGTTCGTTTACGATCGTTCCGAGTCTTAACGAGCTCGTTCCTAACGAGGTTCATCGTACAACTAGGAACAAACAAATCGCGTGTAAGTTTTGAATATCTCCGCGCGCGCCGTACACTTACTTCTTGCCGTACACTCTAACGTGGAAGAGTCGAACTCTGAACTGAAATCGATCTGCTCCGCTTTTCGTGCGTTACTCTTCAATTTCCAAGGGACAAACGATTTAATTGTACTTCATCCAAGTTCGTTTTTATCTCGTAAGAAGACGACACTGATGATATCGAGTTTCCAGATAAATTTTCTTCGCCATCTTCGATCCATCTACGATTTTACGAAGTTACTCTGGTTGTAACAACTGTACAGTTGTCGATTTGTGAATTTGCGATTCGATATTATCGATTCTTAACGATTGAAAATCATAGTGCTCGCGCAATCTTGAGCCACGTAGGAACAATTCCATTCGCGTTACAGCCGCCCGGCTAATAGAAACGTAATATTCTTGGCAAACAGCATTAAGCAAACTACGAAAGAAATCGTAGCCACAAGTACCATGGCCTTGCCTTATCGATGTATCGTAAACGCGAAAACACACGAACGCGACGGATTAAAATTGCTAGATGCGTTGGCGCGCGAGCACGCGAAGCATTCACGCGGGTCGCATATACGGGGATACAAAGCTGCGGCTATCTGTGTCGCGTAATTGTCAGCGTAACATCGTTCCGCGAAGCAATTCGATTCCTTTTTCATTATTCAAATTTCGAGCCGAGCGTTGGATCGCGGATCGACCAGCGAAATGTACATGTGCATCGTCGCGCGTTAACACCGATGATCGCGACAATTTTTTACTTTTTTCGATTCGTTCCTCCTACCGACCAAAGCGAACTGCCGATCGTTTCATTCCGTGGGAATGCGATTCGATGATCTTTTTCAAGCTCTTCGATGGCCGTTCACGGCAAAGAACATCAACCATTTCAAAAATATATATCTACTGTCTCTAAAATCCTTTATCGGGAGAGCCGATAGCCCAAGGCAAACAACTATAACGCTTATCACGTCGATTTTCGATCGGATCATCGAATAATCTCTTTCGTCGACAGATTTGATTAGAAAACGCGAATCATATCAGACGTTTCTCTTCCACGTTTCGATAAAAATCTCTGAACCGCTGTTTACATTCCGGTAGCGGATTTTTTTTCGACGGAAAATATACGACGGGGAGATAAAAATCGATTCGATAACGACACCCGGTGTGCATGGGCTGCGCACGAACTCACGTAGAACCGGTACGTACGTACGTGCTTCCGTTGTCTCGATTAAATTGACGAAGGTTGGGTTATACGATTTAGTAGCGGCGTACTATTGATTATTACAGCATTACAACAAAAATGGGAACGGGTGTGTGCGCGCCGCCTCTGGATAGACCCGTCTCGCTTTTTTATAAACTGTCGTAGCTGATGGCCGGAAAGCAAACGAGGAAAAAGCCAGGGCGAGAGGAGAAGCGAGAGGAGAAGCGAGAGGAGAAGCGAGAGGAGAAGCGAGAGGAGAAGCGAGAGGAGAAACGAGAGGAGAAACGAGAGGAGAAACGAGAGGAGAAACGAGAGGAGAAACGAGAGCGAATCGAATTAATGCCGAAAGCTGCCGCTTTAAACAACGAGCCACGCGGTTTTCCCAACCTTGCTTTAATAACGAGAGAATCGTAAATTTTCGAAACCGTTGTCGACTCACCCTCTCGAGAGACCCTTACCGCCTCCGTGGTCCGTGTCGCGGCGTATTAAAGCCGACCAGGAAATTCAACGCGACTTTTTATTCCCGGCCGCAAGGAACGAGTCTCTCGCGGCGAAAATGGGTCGGCCGTTTTCGGCTGATCATTTCGCCGATAATTGCCGAACGATCGCGTTTAAGTCTCCGCCAGTTAGTGCCGTGTACCAACGTAACATATATCCAATAGGATACTAAATATTTTGTGAAAGACGAACGATTCTGTCGAATGTATACCCGTCCGTTTAGTCCGTTAAATTTCAAGCAGATTTTCCGATTTTTCGTTCGTAAAAGTTTTCCGTCTTCATCGAACGGTAGACCAATAAAAGTGAGAGAAAAGCCGAACAGAAAAGTGAAAACGATATCGAGGACTGTCCCAAAAGACGATCAAACCGAAAAAATTCATCGGACCGGAAAGAGCAAATGGGGAAAAACGAAAAGCTCGAGAGAAAGGGATTGCAATTGGTCGATCGTTCGTCCATCGATAGCGCCAATTACTACATACAATGTTCATTTTTTTCCTTTCTTCTTTTTTCTTTTTTTCTTTTTTCCTTTTTTCCTTTTTTCCTTTTTTTCTTTTTTTTTTTTTTTCTTTTTTCGTCGAACAATTGCTTTAATCGTCAGCTTGGTCAAATTCGTTTCGTCTCTTTCTTGCGTTAAAGACATTAACGGGATGGATATAAAACAAGGAAAATGTACGGGTTTCGTTGCGAAGAACAACGTTAAGCTCGAAATATCGTTGGCACGCGTGCACGTATCAAGTTTTATCCACGAATTTTCTGCTCGGCCGGTTTTACACTGTAGGCGCGTTTAGCTTTTTCGGTCTATACACAATTTTCCCAGATATATCCGGTTAGAAATTAATATGGAACACCCTGTATACAGGGACACGTCACATAGATTTCGCGTGTAGTTACAACACGTTCCAACACGGGTATCTAGACACGCGGCCATGTTTCTGCCAGCGCACGGAAGCAGTCAGCGTGTCGATGATTTAAAAATATAATATATTCAACGGTTGACCGCCGTTGCGCCGTTTAACTAGCCAGCCGTGTTCAACTTTCAAACACTCTTTTTCTCCCCCTTTCCTCCGTCCTTCGTATCTCTGTTTTTCCTTTTTCGTTTGTTTTCCACGGTCCTATCTCGCCCGCCTCCACCGATATCTTCTCCATAATTGACGTTTAACTACATTTTTAATCGGGGCGTGTTTACACACCGCGACAAAAGGAATTTTCCCGCTCGATCCACTCGTCCCATCAAATCGCATCCATCCAAGTTATACAACGGTTGCTTAACGCCCTTTTGTTTCAAGCATGGAAACATAAACCCCCTCCTCCCCCCACCCCACCCCACCCCACCCCAACCGTTGAGATTTATTTCGATGATCGAGCGGATAAAGTAGCTGAAAGGCGCCTGGCGTATTAGCCAATTCGACGTCGACTTGTAAATTTCAAAGAGTCACGCCGACGTGGTAAGGGCGGCCAAGTTTTCGCCTGAAAAATGGCAGCCGTTCCCCGAGCCGATCGGCAAACACGCGAAACTTCGATCGCGTTTCGTGCCGCTTGCTCGTCGAAAGAGCGAGACCGAGAGACCCCGATGAAGAGATATCGTTGACGGTTAACACCGTGCCGCCGCTAACTTTCGACGGCTATTGCTACGGTTTTTCGTGAAACGTAACGCTCAAACGAGGTTGGAAATAGTACGCCAGCGTACTATTCAACGATGTTTATAGTCCGCAACGTGAACTCCTCCTCGATCTCCAAACAACGAATTAATAAAGGCAATGCCGCGAGTTCGAGCTGGCTGACTGACCGATCGATCGTAATTTCAAACGTTATGGTGATTTCACGATTTACACGATTGAAATAAGAAACTCGATCTATCTATCACCGTGACCTATATTTCCATCGATTCTGTCGGTATCGCTCTCTCCAAACAATTTCCAACCGCTGTTTCTACTCAATTTATATACAAATTTTGTACGTTTCTGTATTATCGATCAAACGTTTAACACGGTAAATTCGAAATTTACCGCTAGAATTTCAATCGTACTCGAATGTCCGAGGACGTAATCAGAATCTGGAACACCACCTTTGAACCGGCCGCGGATAATGACGTCAGGGACAAGCGATTTATAATGGCACCGCGGTGCGTATCGTCGCGACACGCGTACGCCCGTCACGGCGATTTTTTACATCACCGTGTGGTACCATAAATCAATTAAACAAAAAACCGCGGAGCCTGCGAGTGACAAATTCAGCTGCGACTCGGTCGAACCACCTGCAGCGAATTTGATTTGCGCGTCGACCGTTGCTGCCCTTTCCTCCTCGTTACAGTCCGGCTTTGTTGTTGACCGACGCCCTTTTTTATGCGGATATTTCCACGAATTCGTGACAGTCAGCCGTGCATTTTTATACGTTTCACGGGAGACACCAACATCGAGACAAATGTAAACCTCTAGATCAGTGTTTTTCTAAACTCTACATATACGTACAATATCATCATTAGACATATTAATCAGGATCGGTTGTCGATAAAGTAAATTTATATCTCGCGTTTCCATCAAATTAGAGCGCAATGTTCAAGAACGAACCTTTCAATCCGTTCGTGATTTAGATTAGATAGATTAGATAGATTATTAATAGTGTCTGTCAAAATAATAGCCATCGGAATAGTATATTTGCGTAAATACAGCTGTCGAAACACCATTGATAAATACTTTCAATAATTATTATTGGTCTCTCTCGTTCCACGTTCGAGAAGCAACTTGAAACCGCGGGTTTGCACGCGCGCAGGCATCTCAACGATTAAATGATTTCTAACTTGAGAAATAAACCTCAACTTTCCTACATCAATTTGTTTAATTTTCTTGGCGTATGGAATCGGCTGTATAAATTCCTCCAGGATACCTCGTATCTCCGAGGAAAAGCGAAGACAACGTTACCACTCCGTATTAAAGCTTAATTGCTTGGGGATTCCAGCTCGTTAGACGCTGCGACCCCGATATTCATTCTCCCATTCCTTTTGCCGTTGTTCTTCCCGCAGTTACGTAATACACGCGCCAAACATTTTGAACGATCATTCGATTCCATCCTTATTCGACGTGTTGGCTGTTCGAGAGAGAGAGAGAGAGAGAGAAAAGAAATTAAAAAAAAAAAAAAGAAAGAAAAGAAAAGACAGAAAAGAAAAAAATGATAAAAGGAGGAAATCTATAATAAAACTGAAAAAGAGTAAACGTATATATATTCTGGATTACTTCGCTGTGATGTTCGAGAAACGGTGTACGCAATGCGTTAATGGCCGCATCATCGTTCACGTTCCACGTCGAATGTATTTATCGTTACTCACGGCCCCTCTATCTTTTCAAATTGTTTCGCTTTATTCTTCATTAAGGGGCATTTTTTTATTGGAGTACGGGCACGAAGCGAAATGGGCTCGCTCTCGAAGAACATTACGCTTCCCAAGGGATTCATTTCTCTCCGGTTCTATTCCACTCACTCACGATCAATTCCAGACTTTGCTTCTTACCCTCGTGTAACTTCGAATTGGCCGGATTCGTGCTCGTTATATCCGATGTCGTGAGTGCACTTACACCATCGCCGCCGCTTACAATCGTTTCACTCATCCAGTTGATGATTTTGCTTTCGGACCTCTTACAACTTCGAGCCATCCCGCAGGAATTCTCTGCCGCCTCTTATTACGCTCAGCGGATCCCTATCAATCTAACTTCAAAATGGAATTTCGTGATTGCCCCGCGTCTCTGCACCAGCCATTAAGACCCCTTGTCTCGCCGGGCGAAACAAAATCTACCCGCAAATTGCCCTAATTATTTACGCGTCGAAGCTGTTTCGCGCGCCAAGAATAAACAACTCTGTTACGCCGGATAAGTGGAAAGGTGGGCGGCGAATTTCTATTTCGATCGAGTTATCCGCGAGAACACGGACCACGGTCGAGACCCTTTGTTCCAAGTTAAAATGCAAATCGCTCTATTTACGAATTCCGGCAACTTATTTCCATCAAATCGCTTTTCGCTGTTCTTTCCCCGACTTACATCGCGAACGAATCCCATTTCCACGTTCTAGCTTCGAAACATTCATAAATCGAACAATTTCCGGCTTCCATGTATAAATACACTATTTAATCTACCAAATAAAATTCCTCTACAGATACGTACAGTTAAACGATATCTTTCTACTCGATCGTTCCTACCTTCTACGTTTATTCTCGTAGAAACTTTCGATCGTAGAAATCTCGGCGCCATAATACGCGCAATTTTCGCGTCGCGTAATCAACCTGATGAACAGGACATAGAACTATAAGCCAGTGTGAGTACACGATAAAGACGATTATCGCGATAAATCGTCCTCCTCGTAACATTTACCGTTATTTGTAACGACAAATTCGCGACTGGTCTCAAACTCCTGCCCGCACACGAGAACCGAAACGCGCAAGTTCTCGTCGAGCCGACCGAATGCACGAAACCTTCTTCTACCGAAGGTGTAATTCATCGCCGTCGACGGAATACCAGTGTCGTTGGCCGCGTTTCTACGCTGCTGCTCATAAAACTTTGGACGAGGAGGAAAACGAGCCGAAGAAAGAGAGATGGAGGAAGAGAGGTGGAACAGCAGGCGAAGGAAGAAGAAAGCGAAAGGAAGCTTGCGAGCTACGAAAAAAGATGAATGGCTTGGTGGATGGTCCACTTTATTGCACCGGCGGATATTGTATAGCTTATGGCTACACAGGAGGAGGAACGGGAACAGTACTGGGAAAGCATATTCCCTGTGAAACGAATGATCTATCGCCAGCTACACGTACCCACGGACCCGGTGGTTACGGGCAACGAATTTTTGGTCGGTCCGGAGTTTCTGGACAGAAACTCCAGCGAATTACTCGGCGAAACTTCTTGATCCTTCGTACAAGTTGAAACTTGGATTCCGCTTGATCGATTCGAACCCGGCCGCGAACTTTCTCTTCGATTTTCGGACGATTATAATTTTATCATCTGACAACGTCGTAAAACCGTGACGAAACTTTGACCGCGAACCGTCAGTTTTTGAATTTTCACCGGTTTCAACCAATTCGTCTCACCTTACCGCGAAGTTACGTCGGAGGAAGCAGTTCCCAATACGCGTTTCGAAACCAAGCAACGCTGTTCGTGATGCAGTCGCGGGACTTTGCGATTAATTAGCTTTAGTAACACGGATCTCGTTGAAAAAATAAGTAAAAAGAAAAGAAAAGAAAAAAAAAAAAAGAAAAGAAAAGAAAGAGAAAAGAATTGGAAGCGTGCTTTCTCGGAATCGAAGCTGGCCAGACGTTAGAGGAAGGCGAGGAGATCGAATAGGAAGGTAGAGCGAACGAATACTGGATCAAACCGAATCCAATAACTCCCACGGGATTACAAACCCGACCCTTCGGGGAACCGAGCATTCCCCGAGCAAGATGTGTAAGTTGCGGCGAAGAGGAGAGACTACGAACGAAAAGAGGAGAGAATGGTGTAGGACGAAGAAGAGGCTAGTTGGGATAAGGGAAGCTAGCTAGCTAGTTCGGCAAGGTGCGGGAATCGTCGCAGGGCTAGGATATTTCGTTGTGACCAACCAGACGTATATCGTCGTAGCTTGCGTTCGTATCAGCTATCACTTGTAAATGGGAAGCTACGCGAATGAACCGGCTACGTGGGATATTTTCTTTGAAAATTTTCAAAGAACATCTCTCACGGGACAGGAGACGCGGATCCGTAGAAATCGAAAAGTTTTCATCGTGATATCGAACGAGGGAAAATAGAAAGTGACACAGAGAACGTGTACCAGAGAACAGTTAAAGACACATTGTACGTAGGAGAACGAATTTATCGTCCCGATATTGGGATGGCTCGCACAAAATATCTTCGCGTCGTTAATCGCGTACGGTAATTTATTAACGGCCAATTTATGAATTTTAAAGCGTCGTTCGTGGAACACGTTGCGCGACGTACTCACGGATCAACGAAGATCCTGACACGTTTTTACAATGCAAAAAGATCGACGGATAAAGCGCTTTTGACACGAGAATCAAAAGGGCGAAACCGCAACGGTTCGATTAAAAAAGAATAACCCCCGGCCTGTGTGGTCACGATACACCTCGAACTGGCAACAAATGCAGAAACAAAAAACAAATGAAGAAAGAGGTGATCGGCAAACAGAGCCACCAAACCCAAACCACACGAACCATCCGTCGAAACGATGAAACAAAATATTTGTGCGGTTTCAACGATTTTCGTGACGCGCTTCGCCAGCTCCCTACAAAATTGAATTTCTCCAGGAAGATTCGTTTACCACCCGTTGCATAACATAGCCATACAAAGCGTGCACTGACTGCTATACATCGTCGTGTTATCGTATGTGTCGAAGTACGCTCGCACTCGCCTACATACCGATCGGTCGAAGGAACTACGGAGGTAGCCGTCCCGACCAAACGATAGGTATATATAACTTAGAAGTCGTTCATGGGATTTTGACAAATCGCCGAGGCTACCCGCTGCCCTATTTCTCCATCCGTTTTCCTCCTTTTCGTTCGATCAACCGTGCTCTTAACTTTTAGCGATGTCCTCGAGCAAGGATCGAAACGAGAACCATATTATCTTTCTTCACGATACGTTGTTAGAACGTTAATGAGAAACTTCAGAGCAATCGTGTAGCATTTTATAAAATAGTGGCTTTTGAATTATACGTATACGTATACATATAAAAAATTACAAAATTGTCGAGTCTGACAACAAATAGAAAACGGTACTATGATTATTACCATGCTACGCGATATCACGGATTGTTCTGTACACGTACGTATAGAACAATGATCGTGGGAGCTTCGAGAGTATTCAATTGATAATTACGGAATCTCTCAAAGAACGTTGTTTCTTCTACGCATAGGAAGGTAAATAAAAATTTCGTAGTAATTGGGCTATTTGACCAGAAAACAAACTGCGCAACGCTGTTTCTTCGGAAAGCTTCTCGCTCAGATTTTGGGTTCCGAGTTGTCCAAACGTTGTTCGAAAGGTATCGAGTTAAATTCCATCGCTGCGTGGCTCCTTCTGCCAATAAAACGTAGAAACATTCTCGATCTAAATCGATCGAAAATTGCAAAAGGTATCGGTCAAGCCTCACGCCACCGGCCTGCTTTTCCAAGCAGGGGCGCAACAATGTTGCCGCACTAAATCCTCTAGCCGCGCACTACCAGAAACTTTTCCACGTAGCTCGAGTTCTCCGGGGTTTATCGGCATCGGAGGCAGTTTGAGGCAGTTTGAGGCAGTTTGAGGCAGTTTCCGGCAGCCAACATTCCTTTTTTCTTGCTTGATATTCCTCTCTTTTCGGACTCTGCCCCTCTTCTACGGAGCTAATAAAATTCAAGGGTCACGCAAATCGAGCGTAACCGGCCAACCTACTCTTTCGAGAGCGATCGAACTTTTGCCTCTCGCTAGAGCCCGATATTTTACCGTCACGGCACCGCAGCGAAACGACCCAACGACCGAGTCAAGCCGAGAGAAACTGTATTCGACGATCGCCCCCTTTTACATTTCACAATTACGAATCGTAATTACACTGTTTAAAACAATAAGGAGTAACTAAAGTTGCCACGAGTGGCTTTTATCGCACGAACGAAATGTACAGAAACGTAGAAGTCATATATATATATATATATATATATATATATATCGCCGTCGAATATATATTCGAATGAAACCTGTGACAAAGATTGATTTTAAGGCAATGATCAAAACGAAACGTGCAAACGTAAGTAAGGAGGAGCACAGGTATCGAAATCAAAGTGACGCAAAATCGTGAGATTGGAAGCGACACGTTCCATTTCGATCGATTGTACTCATCGAAGCGCAAACAGATCAAACAACCGGACTCTAGACGACTTCTCCCCCCCCCCCCATTTTCTACGATTTTTCGTTCTCGTATAACAGAAGTTCGCGTTCGGATAACTGGATTCAATCGCCGAGATTTCGTACCGTTAAACGAAGTTTAGACAAACAGGGCTGACAACGTAATTGTTTCGAGCAACGGACTTCTTCGCAATCTGCAAGATATAACAACCTTCCATCTGCGTTCACATAATTCGAATCGCTTACGAAGCATAGATCGACGATCACAAACGACACGATGTCGTTTTCTCCAAGTAGAAAAGGACAGATGTGAAACGAGCCGAACTCGAAACGAATCGATATCGCGAGACAACGCGCTATCGTACTTACTGACTAAGGTGAGGAAAGGTATGTTGTGCTGTTGAAAATGGGGCGTGCTGCAAGCTTCTTCCGGCCTTGAAACGGCGCTTCCGGTTTGCACTTCTATCACGTGACCGTCCCTTCGGTAGAACGTCATGCACATGAAACCGCTCCGACTGAAAACAGGAAGAATACCGAATAAAAACCGCACATTCCTTTGCCCTGTAAAAGACTGGTAAAACGTTTCGTCACGCGCGAACAATAACAGGACTGTTTATTTACTCTGACAATGGTACCGCGATTGTAGCGCGCGTCCGGCACAACCCGTTTCTCAAAACACTGTATTCTTTTTTCCTTTTATCGCCAAAGAGTTCTTTGCTCCTTTTCTCTTTTCCTCTCCGTTCCTCTCCGTTCCTCTCCGTGCATTCGGAGACTCGAACTTTTTCCCTTTTTATCGTTCGCGTCCTTAGCTTTCTTTTTCCTTTCTTTTTCCATTACAGAAAGATGAAAATTTTTCCTATATTTTGTTTTGTTTTTCTTTGTTTTTTTTTTTTTTTTTTTTTCTTTGCCTTTTCTTCTTTCAACCGCTCGTGGCATACAAACGAGAAAACAAACGTGCAAGAACAGACAAACTTTGTACTAGCGATCCAAAGCGGTTTATACTCACCAACCGACGGTGAAATGCGCGACCAACATAGTCATCGTCATCGCTTGAGCAACGCTGGACTGTTTGATGCTGTTGCATAAGATCTTTACGTCCTGATCTTCTTGACCTGGAACGTACTGTCCGTCTAGAGGACCGTTTTCGAATCTCGAGGAACTGCTATTCGATCTGGTTACGTGCAGGGAAGCGTTCCGAGGATGGAACGTGTAAGATCTGGTCAGGTCGAGGGTGTGCCAGGTCAGTCCGCCGCTAGAGTGGCCGGTTAACCAATTGGGAAATCGGCACTGGCCGGGTGGCGAGACTGAAAGCGTACGGAAACCAATTTATTTAATGCTGATTGGACTGTTGCCACGAGTTGCCCACCCGCTCTTTGAACTTCCCCACCGGCGTTAAACGGAACAGCTCCTTTCGTTTTAAAACGTATTTAGAATACGGACTTTGCGCGATATCTGATTGTTCGTTCGTTTGCCTCTCGTTTTTATCCGCGTCGCTTAAACGGTTCGTTTCCGCCGACTCGATGGAATACTCGAGAGTGGCACGGGCCAACCACCCCAACACTTTGAGCGTAATCGAGTCGACCTTCGAATCGTTGCTTTAATTCTATTCGATCGTAGTCGATGGTCGCGCGCCGTGCGCCGTCGAGAGACGAGGTCTTTTAACAGCCGTAAGAACGGAATTATCGCGATAATATTCAACCGGGAAGGAGACGCATCCCGTACTCTTTAGACGAACGTTTCCGTAGTTCGATCCAGACAATTTGCATTGTCGCATCGATCGACGAGAATCGTCGACCATTTCAACGAGATCGAGAATTAAGCGAGCGGGAATAAGAGATGAGATCGACGAAGAAGAACGAAAGAGACGAACGGGAGGAGGCGATCTTCGAAAATTTCGCAGTCAGCTCACACCGGCTCATAAAGTCCTCGACGTTACGAAACGACAGCCGGTAAAACGTCGACGCAGGTATTCGATAGCGAAACAGAATCGTTCGAGTATCTCACCGGTCCACTACAGCTACCCCTTCCCCGTTTTCTCCCTCTCTCTCATCCTTCGTTCTCCTTCTATTCGCGTTTCGTCTCCTGCCTCTCTCTCTCTCTCTCTCTCTCTCCCCTCCTCTCTCTCTCTCTCTCTCTAGAAACATCCCAACGTGTTCCACTTCTGGCTCGGGGGTGTAAAATCCGGACGTGAGAAGGAGCCGCTTCGACGGTGTTGGACAGAGGGGAAAAGGTTGACGCAGGAAAATGGATAACAAAGAGGGAGCGAGCACGAGCAACGAGAAAAAGGAACAAGAGGAACGCGGTCTATATAGGGCCGTTGGATGGATGAAAAAGGAGCAAGCAGAACGGAAGAGGGCCAGGGATGAAGCGAGATAGGAAGCGAGACAAAGAGAGGACATCGCGAAGCACGGAGAATGGGATGGCAGAATGGGACACGAAGAAGGGAAAAAAAGAGAATGGCCGAGCTGTAACGACGGAAGGGTAACGAAGGCACGATATAAAAAGTATAGGGAAAAAGGATGGGGAAAATACGACGAAGATGGGGATATCCGAAGAAAGAGATGGCGGGGGGAGGGGGGAGCGGGCAAGTTCAAAGGAGAAATACCGAAGGAATAGTATGATAAGGAAAGAAGCGTGGGGGGGGGGGGTAAAGGTTCACGAATGAAGGATCGACAGAGTGTACGTTCGGCCAGTTTTATGGCACGTAAAAGCATTGTTGCACAGCCTGGAAAAGAATGGAAATAATTCAGCGGCTCCCTCGATAAGTCCACGACGCGGACGAGCGAGATACAAATTCCGCGATCGTAAAAATCGAATGGCATTTCCCTTGTTTTACTTGCTGTCGTCCTTTATCTTCTCGTGGTATCAAGCCGCCGCGCCGCCTTTTCTCTCCTCGGTTCTCTTTCGCACTCCGTGAATCCGTCTCTCTCTCTCTCTCTCTCTCTCTCTCGTCGATTTCGCACGTACCTTTTTCACCACCCTAGCATCATCTCTCCCGTCCGCGTCGACCCTTTCCGTTATTTTTCCCGTTCCCCGTCGTGTATTGCCAATCTGCATTTTAACGACATCGATAAAAATCTGACGGAAAGTTGAATTTGTAACTCCGTCGTATCGGGCTGACTGCAAACGATTCAACCCAGAATCGTTGAAAGAGATCCGCCGATGTCGCCGATTGATTTCTAATATTTATGTTCCGAGCTACGTGGAAGTTGCAGCTCGTCGATAACGAGGCGGAGTGGTGACGCGCCGAGCTCGCAACTAACTTCACTCCCTTCCAACTTTTAACGAAATCAGTAATTACACAGTTTGTAAAATCTCGGAAATCTGCCCGTTAATCGGTATACGTTGAAAGTTTCCACGTATAACCGGCGGTTGTTGCGCCCCTTTCCAATTTCCTCTAATTTCATTAGGTTAGAACAATATATGAAATCAGAGAAGGGATATATGGTTGTCTCGTGTGACAGCACACCGATCAGGTGATTTTATTTGTCCAGTCGATTCTGTCCAAATATTATCGAACGTTAGCTTACCACCGGAAATTTCGGAGCACGTCCGTTCGATTAACGAGCAGAGGAGGTTCGCCGACGTAATTGCCTATTCGGGAAGGGCCTCGTGGCATGGAACACGGTCCGGAGGCTCTTCTCCTCCATGTTTCAAGACATCTCTGCCCGTCTCGGACTTGGTCTACGGCCTCGGCTGGCTAAGTTCCCTTTCGCTGGTTAAACCGCACGTTTCGAACAGTTATGAAAACGCAGCCGAGTAATTTTCCCGGGGTATTGACTCTGCGAAAGAGTCCAGGCTAATTGAACAAACTTTCGAGTCGGCCTGTGGGTGCAGTTAGAGGTAGTCAACGACGGCTAGAGAAAGAGGAAGAGAGAGAGAGAGAGAGAGGGAGGAAGGAATAGGGAGAGAAGCAGGTCGAAAAGAAAAGGGGATAGGTTTGAGGGAGAGTAGGGAGAGAGAGAGAGAGAGAGAACAGCCGCGAGGAACAGCCAAGCAGAAAGAAGAAAGGGAGGAAAAGATTTAATGTTAATCCATTTACCGGGCTGTTTCTTGGCGTCGCTACCTTCCTATTTCTCCGGTGCCGTTTCCACAAGAAGAATCGAGATATTAACGACAAGCAGGGTGCTTACAAGCAGCGCGCAACCGACGTTGCGTGGCGCGCTTGGATGCGAGCAGCGAACCCCTTGTGTCTTGACCGTTTGCCGGCATCTACCTTCGCCATTCCTTCGACCGACAGTTTTATCCGCGCGTCGGCGACTCTCGCTCGACTAAAAACGATTCGGGGAAGAAAGTGGCGCGCCCACGCCGCGAAGAGGCTGCGGGGCGCCGCTTAAAGCGAAAGACTCTACAAATCTACTCAAGCGAAATCCGTTAACGAAGTTTGCCGTGAAACTGTACGCAGTAAGATACGGGCTAGCAAACTCTCGAAGAAGAAAGCGGAAGCCGAGGAAGAAAGAGAGAGAGAGAGAGAGAGAGAGAGAGAGAGAGAGAGAGAGAGAGAGAGAGAGAAAAGAGAGAGCGAAAAAAAAAGAGGAAAAGTTCGGTGGCGCGCGCGCTCGCGCAAGGGCCGAAGAAAGGAGAGAGAACCGTACCGAGAAAGTGGAGTAGCGTGTAAATATATTCCTTCTTCGCGCTATGGATCCGCCATTTTGACACGACCCGTTAATGACACCGCGAGAGAGCTAAATTTTTCAGACCGTGATTCCTCTCCTCCGACGATACAGGTTTCCCTTCTTTTCTACCGAGCTCTCTCGCGTATTTCGCCACCTGACCTTATTACCGCCGTACTCGTTTGTTGCCCTGACACGCCAAATTTAACCTAATCGTTAAACTCTGAATACAACTTGGGAAAACACGCCTCTTCGTGCAATTCTTTCACGCAAGTAAACATCATCTGTAACGTTCTCCCCCAAATACTCAAAGACGAATCACCTAAAGAATTATCGATCTTTGTCGTGCAGCTGAATTCATTCGAGACAATTTATTTGAAGGAGCGATCTCTCTTGAAAATCAATTGCATTCGGATATCCACGTACCTTTCATGAGCGTCATGGTTCGAGATCCCTCCATGGGGCTGAACAGACCGTTGCAAGTGGCGTCACCGCTCTGTGCCACCCGGTAGATCTCGGCCGCACCCTCGGGCACCGGTCCACTCTGTAAACCGACATCGTGATCCATGGCTCCTATGCCCATGGCAGCTCTGTGTAGATTACTCTGCACTGTCTGGCCGGCCTTCTCGTAGACGAAGCATCGGTATCGATCTTCGTTACTGGACGCGTGTCCGTGATGTAAACGGCCCACCAGGTAACGGCTGCTGCCCTCCTTCCAGGTGGCCAGACATTCCAGCTCCTCCACTGAAACGGGCAAAATAACCGATTTCATCGTAAATATGGACACGATCGACGGGAGTGCAGACACGATCGGATCTCAGTTCGGAACGGTTTACTCGCGGAACGATCGCGTCCGTGGAACAGCTTTTTCGCCTAGAATATCGACGAAATTGCAGATTCGCGAGGAATCGTACGTTGGACCGACGAAGGTATATATCATCGTGTCTTTTATTTCTGACGCGCGAATCACGAGAATGACGATTCTCACGATTCGGTAAGGCGAGTGCCTAACGAGTTACGCGTCCGTTTTCATAAAATTTTTCTCGGCTGACGGAGATCCGACGAATATTTTTTCCCACGTTCAACATTCCCCCCCCCCACCTCTCCTTCAACCGAATCCGCTGTAATTTACAGGATTTACAGGATATTCCACAATAAAAGTTACGTTTGAACGAGCAATACACGCTCGTGTAGCACTCTACTACTTGTACTACTTGTATACCAACTATTGGCCAAACGTATCGTTCAATTTGTAGAGAATTAATACTAACGTTAAGTGAGTTTTAATCCCACAGAAGCCCAAATGACAAGGTATGTAATTCCATTGTCCAGTGATTTGATTAAACCAACAAACAAAAGCCATCTCGAAACCAATCATATGCAAATCAAATTCTTCGAAACATGCCATAAATTCATTGTAATAAACCTTTGCGCTTTTCAATGTAAAATCTATAGCTTCGTTTCATTTCTCTTCCAATAGATAGATACAATTTTTTAACCGGAATCCCTTTTCTATCCCTATAATAAATCCTTCGATTTGCAAATTTTATACTCTTTCTTTCCGAGTACTATCGTCAACGTCGTAATTCGCGACGCGCTACGCTCTTACTTAATATCCGCAGAGAGAGCTTCACTCCAAGTACCATTTATCGAGTGACTGTTCGGTCGCTTTGATTTAAAAGCAGCCCCACGTTACTTAGGACAGTCCACCGGCGCTGTTCTCATCCGGCGGCACAGCGTCGCAAAGCTCGAGTCTAATCCGAGAAAAACGATCCGTCGTTCATCGCGACGAGCAGCGAGTAATTTTCGCCAGAGGGTTCGTGCTGACGAGCTGCGGAGGCTGCTGCTAGACGCGGAAAGGCGGCAGGATACGCGCGAGATCTCTCCATCTATCGGCGGGGATCAAATTCGACGCGGGAACTCGTGGAAACGAGACTGAGCCGTATGCGCCGGAATCTGGACCGGCTGACGAGCAAAAGAGCGACGAGGGGACCCGCCACCGGGGGAACGAGCTTTTTCGTTCGAATCCTCGCAAATTGCTCGCGGCGTCCTCGCCCCGAAGGATCAGGGATCAAAAAAGGAAGCCGACTATGGAGGAGGAACGAAGAGAAATAAGGCAAGAGGAAAAAGTACGGAGGAAGAGCGAAAGAGGAGCGTAGCGAAAGAGGAACGGTCGGTCGGGGATGGGGATAAAGGGCCGAGAACCGAGGGGTTGCACCGGCGGGCAGGACGGGGGCAGGATGGGGGCAGGAGAAAGAAACGTCAGGAAAAAGCGGTAGCCGACTCTTCCGCGAGATGTGATTTAGATACGCGTCTATGAGATCTTGGCTGGCTGGCTGGCTGGCTGGCTGGCTGGCTGGCTGGCTGGCTGGCTGGCTGGATGGCTGGCTGGCTGGCTGGCTGCTTCTCTCTGGAAAACCTCGTCTCGCATAGACGCTGGTTAAGAAGAGAGAAAGAAAGAAAGAAAGAAGATGGCAGTCGAGCAGATGCGCCGATAACATCGTGTTCTTTAGCCGTGACCTCTTGAAAGTCGCGTTTTCGCCACACCGAACCGATAATTGTTGGTTTCTTCGTGTCGACGATCCTTCTTTGCTAACCTCGCTCGCCTTCTGCGCCTCTCGAATAACTAGCCGCACACCTACTTATCCTCTTCTGCGAGGAAATCTCCGTCTCCGATGTGTAACATCCTGCCTGTTTTTATTCGTCCGATCCGATCATCGAACCACGAGTTTCTTTTTTCACATATTTGTCCTTTTCTCCGTCGATCGGGATTAGGCTCTGTTTTCGATATCGATCGAACGCGATATGCTACCCGTGGAAAAGCAAACGCTGGGCTTCTACGTGTCTACGATTCGTTATTTCGTTTATTACCTGTTATTTAGGATTTGGTTCGATGATGGTATTCTACGTCGTGCTATAAAAAAAAAAAAAAAAAAAAAAAAAGAAAAAAAAAGGAAGAAAGAAAAAAAAAAAGAAACGACAGCGGCTGCGCTAGAATGGATTTAAGATACGTAGGAAAATAAAACAGCAAGAGTGGCGTCGTGATCGTAGGGAGAATAGAATTAAACCGTGATAAAGGTTAATCCGCGTCAGGGTGTAAAAGCGAAATCGCACGGGGGAGTCGTAGGTAGATTCACCGTGTGACTTTCTACAATTCATTTGAACTAAGCTCTCGCCTCTTTGATTAATGTTTTTCACGCTTCGTTTCGACGTTTTTATGCGACTTTTCACTTGATATATACTGTATTCACCGGATGATATATTGTTTCATCTGTATCGCGGTAATCACTAGGAACGTTTGTTTTGATTTTATACGCTTTCTCATGTTCTTCCGTTTATCGAATCGTAAATCTAAAATGGTAATTCATCAGGGTCAACTATCTCGCGCGCGCGCGTGCGTGTACGTTAAAAGACAGAGAGGATCGCTTAAACGGTTTTGGCGCGACGTAATACGAAAAAACGTATAACGTTCTTCGACGCTGCCGAGTACTGTCCAAAACTTCGAGTTGCACGGGGTGTAAAGCTACATCTTTTAGCGTACTCGAGCGATAGAGCGGAGAGCTCCATGAAAAAACAGTTTCGGCGCACTTTGCGCCGCTATATGCAAACGCGAGAATCATAGCATGGTAAGAAGAAAAAATTCCGCTCGTTCTACGAGGCAAGGTTTAAAGCCGCTACACGCTTTTCCGCGCCTACGTTCTTATGCCACCGTATGCCCCTTTTATTTTATTTACCACGCTGATTTGACGCGACGTGTCTGCACGGGGCTCGCGGAGTTTCACAAATAAAAATAGGGAAAAATAGGGAAAAATAGGGAAAAATAGGGAAAAATAGGGAAAATATCGGCCGTTAGAAAATTTCTTGTCGCGACAGAGGCAAATCGATCGGCTTTAAATAAATTCCGCGGTTTCGTTCACCACGGACCATCAAGGCTGGATTTCTCGCTCGCTTTGGGACGAACGTGACTTAATTAAGTTTGAATTATGCTGAATTCGCATCGGCTAACACTCCACAAAGGGATTAACCGGCATCGACGCACAGTTTACTTCTCTCCTTTCCCGGATGCGCGTTCAATTTAATATCGGGCCATGGTTATAGCCAGCGAGGAGGCATTTGGCTCTCCCCAGCAAATCATCGCGCTCATCAAAGCCGGGATATTACGCGAACAATTTCGTGAAATTACATTAAGCACCATTTAAGTGCACGTGAACGGGTTCCTATTCGGCCGGTTCGGGTTATCCGGTCGATCTTATTAATTACCACAACGATCGATCGCCTTTGAGGTCACTAGGACTTGTTATACGCGCGTCGTAGTTTCGACGTAATTTGGTAAAAACGATTCTTCTTCGTTGTTTAACGATTATGGTACCATCCGGATATGCGTATGGGCATCGAACGTGTCAATACAAAGATCACGCGAGCGAGACGGGCCTAAAAGAGCATCATCGCCACGCTCGCTTGTTCTACGTTGTTTACTGTGTGTTTTTTTCTTTTTTTTTTTTTTTTCTTTCTCTTTTTATATGTTTGCCTGTGTGTTTCGCATCAGGGGTTAATTCGATTTAACAGCAGCGATACGCCGCCGTGGTGCAGCGTTTTCTGCTAAAATGTCCATCAAAATAAAAACAATTTCGGTCGGTTGTAACCGACGAGACGAATCTTCCTCTGGCAGCTGGTAGCCGGTCGATCACGCGCCGAATTTTCCAAAGTTAAATCGATACGCGATACCCCTATATTGCTTTGTGTAGTGTAGCGATCGCATTTACGCAAAATACGCTCCTGTTACACGTACATCGTTGTTCTTCGATGTTTTCCCCGAGTATTATACGTATTATACGAGTATTATATGGAGTGTATGGACAAAAGGTTCGAACGAACGATTTGCAGAATTTCGTTTCGACTCCTTGTTTCAACAACTGCTCGAACCGTCTCGAGGAAATCGGAACATCGAATATCATTGGCATTTCGCAGGCGAACTTGTCACCGGCAAAAACTTTTCGACCAACCGCCGAGAAAGACAGCGCGAGCTGTGAAACTTCTCTTCTTTGTTACTTGGTTCGTTTGTTCGTACGTTCGTGCCATTAAGATTGCGCGCGGTACTTCAGCCGCAAAAACGACGAAAACCCTTCGAAAATAGGGAAACTGTTCGGCGCCTGGCTCTCTCGATTCCAGTACTCCTGCCGCGTTCGATCGGCCACGGAAGTTTAACGAAGTCCAAACGGAGCAAAACGTGGTTGGTGGTTTTGCGAACGGGGACCTTCGTTAGGAAGTGAAAGGGTGAACACGATTCTCAGCTCGTTCGGCCATTTTGACCCTGTGCCTCGTTTTACTCCAACGACGTACACAGGTTCTTTCATAAAAGGCATTTGGTTCAAAATATTAGCACGAACATCATTTAGAATACTTCATAGATCATTCTCTTTCTCTTCTCTTCATTTTTCTCATTTTCTCATCTACGTTTCGTTATTTCGAAATATTCTGTTCCGCAAGTATCTGTTCCGAATCCTCCTTCGTATCGGCGGGAGCGCCGTTCTTAAAACATTAATATATCAAGGACGACACGTAAACGTCGTGGTTTCCGAATCGTTCTCCTCCAGCCCCATCACCGTTAAGAGGGACGTGACAGGTTCGACATGGCGGCGACTTATCGTTTTTCCTGGCCGTCCTTCCGTTTAATTTTCCACCACAGAAATCGTTAGAGCTCGGCAAACCCCTTATCGGATGTGCGTCTAATGGCAAACGTTCGTTCTCCCCCCCCCCCTTCCCTCCGGAAATCGAGCTCTCCCTCGTGTCGGGCCGCGACTAACGAATGCACGGACGAAAATCACATCTAATTCGTTGCCCGACCCCTGACCCTTCGAACGTTAGCGAAATCGAGCGTACGGCCTGGATGAGACTTTGTCGAAAGTTTTGGAGTGTCTGTCGCCGAACGTGCTCCCCAAATTACGGTTTCTTAAGTGTGACGATTTCGAACGGGGTAGCGCTACAAATGTCGTTAACCCCCCGAGTCATTTGGTATTCATCTCTAACGTTATAGCAACCAACGCGAATGTCGTCGAGGGCTCGTTCGATTCCCACGAATCCATCGATACAAAGATTGGAAAAGATTAACCGTGAGTCGTAACGGTTCGATTCCGAAATCGCCATTAGAATTATAATAAACGTGTCGTTCACAGGGGCTAAACTGTTAACTTAACTTTCCGAGATATTCTAAATCTTTGATGCCACAGCGCTTAATTTATACACCCCATCCTATATAATTTCCTGCAAGTAAACGATTAAAATAAGAAATATAATTATTAGCTAATGCCCTCGCGATCTGATTTACGCGATTTGTTAACGCTGCTACTGATCGTTTTCTTAACTACTTCGACTTGTTCGATGAAACTGTCTCTCTTTGCCGAAAATACCATTTACAAATTTTTAATGACAAACAGAAAGCCGGTACTAATTTTCGCTTTGCTTACTTTTTGCTTACTTTTCGCTTTCTGCGCGCGTTCTGCTTTTCTTACGTATACCGCTTTTCTTACATATAATGATGATAATAATACAAATAGGTAAACGAGCGAAAGGAAGTATTCCAAAGACGGATCCGAAATCCGAAGGAAAAAAACTTACCTGCGCTCTCGGATGCAGATATATCGGGACACGCCTGGTATCTGAACAACAATCTACTATCGTCGGTGCAGGTGTCGACGTTGCTGACCGGTACCGAGCAAGTTCCGTGACCGCGGTTATAGGAGAAGGTCATGGGTCCTCGAAAAGGGCACGGCACAGGTGTAGCCTCCTCTCGGAACATCGAGTAGAGCAGGGCATCTCCCGTGATGTACGAGCACAGTGATGACAATGAATTTCTGCTGTGACAGTAAGCTGAAACAATCGATGGGAACGTTTCAATTTCAATCTCGTATTCGGCAACTGGATTCGTCCACGTTCGTGTAGAAAAGTGACGATAAGCACGAAGAATTTTCGATCCTATCGCTTATTTCGAAATTGCACTTATACATTATCGACTATTCGTTGTTCTTACTGTAACGGAAATACCGTGGACGTCGATCATTCCACGATAGAACGTTCCTTATTTAAACTCTATTTGTTGGAACGGTATTTTAGTCAGCGACCGACTGACTGTACTTTCGAATCGATTGAATCCACTCGTCCATACGTGCACGCTCATTATTATCCGAATGAGTAATAATAGACACCGCGAGGAACATTTATAAACTCTTATGCACACGGTTTTGCTCTAAAGGAAGAACGTCGAGCCGATATAAATAATTCAGCTTGAAAAAGGAGATTGACGCGAGTTACGATTTTCTTTCCAATACGAAGTTATTCCTTCCAGAGATATTTTGTCATTCGTATTCTCCGGCATTGCGCTGTTACACTCCGACTAGGGAACCACGTCTTGTCGCGCAATTCGTAACTATCTACAAATTATTATCGTTCGTGCAGTTGCGCAACAATTCCAGGCAACGTCCTACCGTAGCACACGAACGTGACGCACGCACACTAGGATGCATTAACTTTCGTCGAACAGCTATAAGTTTTTTCCATGTACAGGCCGAGGTTGACAGGAAGTCGGGCCTCGTGGGAAGGGCAAATGGCGCGGCAAAGTGTACGAGGTAGGCAGACGATGACGAATCTTCTTGAGTAGGAAGTTCATAGGCGAGAGTAACTTTAACCAAGGATATTCTCCGCGATTTCTTTCTCTTCGGCTGGAAAAGTGGCGAGACGCTAGGCGCGTTGCGACTCGGACAACTTTTCCACGCGCAGGTGTTGCCATAGTTCGAGAAAAGTAGAACGGCCACCGACGTTTTTCCCCCCCTGACAACGCTTAGATAATAAATCTGCATCTTTCACGGACAGTCGTAGCGAACGACGACGTTCGTTGTTCACCGAGCGCGAATCAGTTGTTTGGATCGGCCATCATGGATCGGCGTAACATATGGTATACACGTTCGTCGAGAAAGCATGGTAGGGTATACGCAACGGTAGGGAAAGGCCCTACTCCTTGGCAAAAATTATCCGCGTGGGTCGAAGATCATCAAATCGTTGTCGATGATCGTTTCGGCGTCTTCTCTGCTCGCTTCGACGTCTTCGTTTGTCTTCGAATCCGCTCGCGTTTCGTCTTTACGGCAGTTCATGACGGCATCGGATTGTATTATCAAGAGTCATATCGTCAGTTTCTATCAACGTGATTCGAATAGCGACTTCCGGCTATTTCGTACGTTCGTTCTCCGTTCACTTCGCGATAACCGGAAATTCAGTGAAAAGAATATCTCCAGCGTCCTTTCAAGCGCGCGTATACGTGACGCGACGAAGCTTCTACTGTTGCGCGAGAAAAATTATTCGAACGAAGGAATATTTATTCGCACGAACTACGCTGTGCGAACTATCGTGCGAGGAAAAGGGATAGGAAAAGGGATAGGAAAAGGGATAGGAAAGGAAAAGAGCGAAGAAGAAAAGAGAAAGGAGAGAGCAAGTTGATGGGAAGAAGATAGGCAGGCAGATGTAGTTTTCAAAGCGTGGAAATGGAAAAAGTGCAATGTCGTGTCCTTTCCCCGTTTCCAAGTTTCCCTCGCCGTTTTTCCCGTTGGCTCGTTTATTTATTTATTCTCGCGTGAACGTTGGCCTCGTATCATCCTTTTTGTTTCTGTGCTCGGCCCGGCCAGGCCGGCTTTTCAAATTTTCATTGTCATTTATTCGTTATTAGGACTGACTCCCTCTGCCAACCCCGCTGCGTCGCGCCACGCGCCCCACGCCCCACGCCCCACGCCCCACGCCCCACGCCCCACGAAATTGCGTCCAACCGTCGTTTCGACATAATTAATTTGCCCCTCCGAAAGTATGTCCCCGTCCGTCCCACTGATTAATTAGTCGCGCTTTATTTTCGTCGGTCACGAATGACAAATCCGAACGAAGAGAGAGAGAGAGAGAGAGAGTAGTATCGCGGAAGAGGGTGGACGTTAGCGAAATTAAAGTGAATTCGATTCGATCAGCCTCTCCCTTCTCTCCAATTTTGCACGCCTTCGCGGAGAAGTTAAACGCCTATCGAAAAATGTTAAAGTTTTCTCTAGATTCACGGATTAACAGGATTTTCGAATCCGTGCCTCCTCGAATCGGTCGTACGCGAGCGAAATAATTCGAGAATCATAAGGCGGCGAAAGGCGCGATCTGGTGTTTCATCCGGATTCTTCTTTATCCGGTCGCGCTCGCGGTCAATTAAATTTAAAGCGCGCTTTCCGCCGCTGGCCGTATTCCGCTGGCTCGTCTCTTAAACTTTCCGACGAATCGGCTGCCAGCAAACGCTGACGAAACGAGTGCGCTTGTTAAAAAATCTTTCCTCCGTTCGGTGGACTCGGGCGCGAACAGGCGAACAGCGACTTACGTTTTTATTTGGCCGTCGCGCGCGTGTGTGTGTAGTTGTTAATGAGCGGTGGCGGAACACGGGACAGGAAAGTTAATTTTTCCAACGAACGGCTGGGAACGGTGGCCGGAGGGAAAATAGGCCGCGTTCTGAAGGACGAATCCGGCGACGTTCTTTGTATAATCCTTCTTCTTTTCCTTCTGTCTTTGTCCTTTATCGGAACGATGTCATATTCTCCTTTCAAAAACTTCACCGTTGCTCTCTAGAATCGAGAGGCAGGTCGAAATGGAAGGAGTAACAATCGCGCGAGTTTTCAAAACCGCATGCGAACTCCTTCAGGGTGGATATTGTTCCCGGCACACCGTAATCCGTCCTACTTTCGTCCCAAGATTCCCACAAACGTAATCGGACTCTTCGAGTTGCGGAGAACGTCCGCAGTTGGGCAAATAAGCGAATGATCGATAACGAACCAGCTACGTACGAGGATTCTCTCTCGTATTTCGTTTCGAACGTCGTGGCGCGCCTCTCGGATGTATCAGAACGATCGAGAAACTTCGAGTTTCCATTCGTTTAGTCGCCCGAAGCGTGACGTGCCCCTTTTCCTCGGTTCGCCTTGCCGTTGTCTCACTCTTTTCTCCTCCTGATTTTTCTCCTTTTCTATTCCGCGAAACGACCCACATTTTCCCGCCAGTTGTCGGCCCGAATGCAGCCTGCAGGCGCAACGCGGTATCTCCGGTGTGACACTATGCAGATTAAAATCCGATAAAAAAAAAAAAAAAAAGAAAAAAAGAAAAAAAAGAGAAGAGAGCGACGGAGGGTGGGCGAGAGCGAGAGAGAAAGAGGGGCCCCCCGAGGGACTTTGACAAATCGTCGAAAAATGCGAACGCGAAACAGCAGGGGGGCGGTACCAGAGGTCGGTGTTCTTCTTTTTCAACCTGTATATAACGGATCCACCCTCTTCTTTCCTCTTCAGGTTGGCTCGAGTGCCAAACTCCACCTGTCTCGCATTGTTGTCTCTCTCTCTCTCTCTCTCTCTCTCTCTCTCTCTCTCTCTCTCTCTCTCTCTCTCTCTCTCTCTCTCTCTCTCTCTCTCTCTCTCGAGTCTCGCTTGCCTCTATATAGGTCGTTTCAGATTCGTTTATCCGTTTTAGGAGTCGGATAATCGCGAATCGGTATTTCGCGGTCGTTGACAATGGTCGACACGTTGGAGGTTCGTGCGTTCAGAGGGGTGGAAAAGTATCCGAGTTCTCGAATGGGCGAATCTCGGTGGAGAAAGTTGTAGGAATTCATAATCTTTGAACAGGCTGATGAACCCGGTCAACCAACGGTTAGAACGAAATCCATAACGGGATCTGTAACGATTATCGAACTTTTCCGAGCGTATGAATTTAAAACAATTGAAGCAATTCGCAATTTACGAAAAGAAAAAGAAAAGGAGAAAAAGAAAAGGAAAAAAAGAAAAAAAAAAAGAAAAGAAAAAAAGAAAAGAAAAAGAAAGGTATCTCTGTGGCGGATAAATTACGTAGAACGTTAGATTTATTATTTATAGATCTGTGCAAGCAACGTTGATCCGAGTAACGTAACGTGTTCGTTTGAACAAGCGAGTAGAAATTGAGACAACCCGAAACATTTACATATTTGCCAAGGTAAAAAGCGCATGAAAATTAAAAATTTAAAGACTAACCATCGAGGAGATTATTATAAATTAAACGAGAATCGTCTCCGTCGTCGAATGGTCGAGGTTTTCTCGTTTGAACGAACCAGTACCTATGCGACCGTGCACACGCTTTTCATCCACGCCTAACCCATTTTTTATCCGGATCCATATTTACTACCCCGGTGGTCTCGTGAGCCCCTCCACCGCTCCGGCCGGCTCGTTTCCCCTGTCCGCGAAGCGCATCACTTACGACCACAGTCGGAGGATCAAAGTGTCGTTAGCGGGTTTGAAAAAAAAAAAAAAAAAAAAAAAAAAAAAAAAAAGGAGGCTGCCATCGTCTATGAGATACGTTGGGGCGAATAGAATTATCAGGAAACTTCGTTGCGCGATCCTAGGTAAAAGCGCCTTTCGAGCGAGCACACCGCTTCAAAGCGGACCTCCTGACTGGTTCGAGATTCAACGACTTTCATGAAAATCCTTCGTAACCACGCGAAATTTCGAGCGTGTACCGACTAAAGCAAAAAAGCACTTCGAGTCCGCGAACAACACTACGCGGAACCAAGTACGAATTCGTAAGTTCGTAGGACTCGAGTTCCAAGCATCCTTTTCGCTTAAACGTATCCCCGTATATATCCGAATACACGGAAAAATAGCCAGCGAAGATGTTCGGAACGCGCCTCGGTTCTTGCTCGGTTCTTGCGCCTCTTGTTTCCATTTACCTTGGCCTCGACACGAGAACACGAGGTGCCGCCTTAGACGAATAGCCACGATACCGGTCGCGTTAATGGAAAGCAAAGCGTGTTGGAAACGCGACATAGAACCGGAGGTACCCAACAGCGAAGGCCTGCGTTACGGTACCGAGCAACGGAACCGATGTCGCGCGATAATCCGCAACGATCTACATAACGATCGTCGATAAATATCCGGCAACGAGAACCATTATCACGTGCCAGAAAACTTCGCTATCCGTTCGGTTGTCGGTGCATTAACGAGACACAGGGCTGATTGCACGATAGAATCCGGCAAAGTGCTCTCGATTTCTTTTCCATCGTAAACGATGGTTCGTTCAGCGGACCCGGCTCGGAATTAGCAGAACCATCGGCCCGGTGTTTCGTTCCGTCTCTTATGTCGTCGTTTCTCTCCTTCCTATCGTCATTCTGCCGTTTGCACAACGAACGAAAGTCGTCAAGTTCTTCCCCGAGAATTGGTTCCGGCAACTACGCCTTGCTATCCGCTTCTCAACCCCCTTCGTTGTCCACCTTCTCGTCATCTTCGAGCTTTTAATTACCGATCGGCATTCTAATTAACGAATGGATTTGCCCGGGGCACCGGGCAAATCGTTATCGATCGTGCGAAACAACGGCTATTATAGGAGGTCGCTGAGAACGAAGACAACGACGGCCAGGAGAGGAAGACAGCGGAGGACCCCGGACAACGAGTACTACCGAAGAAAACGGAGAAAGGGGAATGGCATCTTCCAATGTTCTTTGAGAATTGTACTTACTTTCTTTGTACTGGAGAACGTTCGAGTGCTTCTCGTGAATGACGACGCAACGGTAGCAGGATTTTCTGTAACAGAACGGAAACGGGGTTTTCTCTTATTCAAGGCCTTTCATTCGATATCGCTCGCTGGAATTAGAACGCCGCTTTCCCCTATTCCCGATTCTTTTCACCCTCCCCGGTTCCTCCCACCGCCCGTTATTCCTTGTTTTCCTCTTTCGTTTCTCGTTAGGCGACGACGCGAACTCATCCTCGAGATTAACGGAGGACTCGGCCATCTTAATGAGAACCGCCTCGACGAGCTTCGAAAAATTCGCGAGAATCGAACCGAACAATTGACCGAATTGACCGAATTGACCGAATTGACCGAATTAACGCGACCTCGTGGCGAATGAAATCTCTCTTCCGTCTGTGCGTACTGTTTTTCTCTAGGAAATCCGGTTCGTGTAATCGCGTATCGTAACAAGAACTTTTTATAGGAAATTAACCGCGCCCCCTTTTAACGGCGTAAGCTATTGGAAAAGTTTTTATTTCGTACTGTCTTCGATTAGAAAAATTCATTCGATAACCGTTCTTCCGCGCCGTGTAACTTTTATTAAAGAAATTTCCTTCAGGATTCTAACTTTTGCGGTTGCTCTTATGATACCTGCAGGACTATCTCTTTTACGACAGGTTTTACTTCTTTCGCTGTCGTTAACCATTCCCTACTTTCGAAAAAGGTACGTTCCACCATACATACGAATAAAGTACCGCGGAATTTTTCTTTTTTAACATCTTAGAAAAAAAAACTAACTAATATAATTTGATACCTAATGATGATTAAAAGTACAAGATAGTACAAGTTAGTTCTTGATTTTCTGATTTTTATTACCTTAATTATTGGTTGAAACGACGTGTTCCAACATAAGACAGCTAAAAAGCGGAACAATTCGTCCGATCCCCCCCCCCCCCAAATATAAGCCTTTCAGCGTTACACGACAAGTCCATGAAGCTTTGCGAAAAAATAAGGCCGCGTAGTACCAGTACGTTGTCGATCAATCTCTATCTCAATTAATCTTTACCAAAATTATTCCCTTCTCCGACCTTCACTGGTATGGATTAGCGGACGTATTATTTTTCGCTCTCTCATAAATTTTCAACACATTGTTCGTCATAGCGTTAGAAAGTCGCTCGTCTTAATTCTCGTACCTCTTAATTCACGCTAAAGCTTCGCAGAGCTTCGTCGATTTGTTAGCTATTTTTAAAAGACTCGTACGTTTGAATCTAACAACGAGGGTCTCGCTTTCATTTTCATCAACTATGTGGTGTAAAGATACCGCCGCGTACTTCTTGGTCATAAAGTAACAGGAAAACCAGAAAATCTGAGACGTATCTGTCATACTGTTCTTCCACGATCTTCTCTTTCTCTATGGAAAGCAAAAGATTCGACTTGTCGTACGCGATTGCCGCATTAAACTTCACCGAATCAATCGGAAACCACGATACCTCAAGTCCCAGTGCCATTTCCGCGTTCTTTTCTCTGGGTTTTTTTCTTTTTTTTTTTTTCTTTTTTTTTTTATCTCGCACGACGCTATATCGATCGGACACTTTGCAGGCGAGCCCGATAGAAATCTCTACGAAAACTTCGGTCAGCTCGTGTGACACGAACATTACGCGGCGAATCGACGCGGTTCCCTCTTCCCTCCGCTCGCGTGTACCTCCCTTGCGAAGAAACAACTGCAACCCCCTCTGGTAATACCGCTTTTAATCCCCCTTCTGGCTCGGGGGCGAAACTCGCTTCCAATCGTATTGCCTCGAATCTGTACGTCGCGTCGCCTCTTTCTAACACGAGTTGACATTCCACGAAACTTCCGTTTCTGGATTTAACTTTTCGTTTCGTGATTTTCCACGAGATCCGAAGGACGATTGGCCTTTCCGCGTTCCGAATTTGCCTTTGACGTGATCCGATACCAGGAAACGTCGTTATCGTTTTTAGTATCAGAATATTATATCGCGCAAGCAAGCAGAGTGGCATTAATAATGACATTTTCGTAATGATGTTCATTCAAATTTCATTCAAATCTCATTCAAATTTCATTCAAATTTCATGAACTATAGATAAAAGATAAATTAGAGAATAGAAGCCTGATTATCCGTTCTAATCGTAGCACGCGCTGTTTGAGTAAACGAGGCCGATAGAACTATTTTATAAAAATTAATATCGAACAGGAAGAATAAGGATGTTCCGACGAAAATGCGACAATTTACAACAGACGATTACAAATGATAATCCCCATGATTATTGATAATGCAATAATATTATAATAATATTAGTGTGGTAATATTAATCATGAAATTATCGTGGAAGAGATATCCAGATATCGCATCAAACCGATACGTTTTACAAGGTAGAAAGGAAAATAGCGTGTACTCACTGATCAACCAGGAGAAACTTGTCGCCCTCGTTGTGCAGGCACCTACCCTTGCTGGACAATTCGTTCCTGGAGATCACGATCGGCTGTCTGACTCCGCTTTGAAACCACGTGCCTTCCCATTTCAGCGGAAACGTGCATTCTGAAACAAATATCGCAAACATCCACGTGAACAGACTCGATCGGTCGACGCCGTCTGCGAAAAATGTCATATCGCGGCGTGTCCATTTCTGGACGCAATCTTCGTTCGAAGCCGCGTCGCCGTCGAACGCGATACGTTGTTCCCTTTCGCCGAACGAGGAAGAAGAGACGACGTAATATTCTCGTGGAAGTAATATGAGACAAATCGCGGCGATGTTCGAAGACAAAAGGGCCAAGAACCGTGGAGACGGCGACGATACGACGATCGACGATCGACGATCGACGAAAGTAAGGGTTGAACGGAGCGCGGTAACGGGAAGGGCGCATATAACCATGGCGCCGAGATGGGAATTCCCCGGACGGGATAATCCTAGGGGCGAAGCGAATTTCCGGGAACTACAGCCATAGCACGGAAGGGATACATCCAGCCGAGTTATCGACGATAATCGAAACCCGGCGAGATGTCCCTCGTGCATCGTTCCTTTCTCTCCGCGCGACCAACCCCTCGGTGAACACCTGACCGTGCACACGCAGCGAAAGCGATCCATTTTTCCGACAATCCGCTCTCTTTATATATATGTATCGCTCTCTTTCGTTCGACCGATAGATTCCTTCTTCTAAGTGCGCGATTAGCTTATTGGATTACAGCTGGTTGAATAATTTTCGACAGGCGAAGGCCGCACGGCCTTGAAGAACATTAGAAATTAAGATTAGGGAAAGGTAATAGAATTATTCGAGTCCAGCTCTAACTGCGATTGATTTACCTTCTAATTTGTTAAATTGGACTATGAACAGGTTCTGAACGATCCGTATTTGAAAACAGATTATCCGACTGAATGGCGTCAATGGCGTGATAAGTAGCGAAATGTATCGGGTAAAATATCGTTGACAGCTCTGGATAGCCATAGTTACGAGTAGCCAGGTACGAGAATAGAACTTTCACCCGTGAGAAAGAGGCAGGGATTTTTGCTCGATCGATGTTAATTTACAATGTTTCGCGAGAAAATGGAGACAATATCAGTTTAATTATCGTTTTAGTCCGACTTGATCGAAATTAATATTCGCAAACGAACGGAAAACAATCGATATCGTTTGATCGTTCGAGAATGGGTGTGTGTACGAAGGCACGAAATTGATTGCAACATATCCAGTTTCAAAATCGCTGTTCTACGACAGACAAGAGGCGTGATTTATGACAGACGTGTTGTTCAACCCTTCGTATACTAAGAAGAGAAGAAACGCATATATAGAAAGAAAGAAAGCATAGCGGCTACCGTACGTAATCCTATTTCCAATTTCCACCTGGTAATTCCAGAGTCGAATGCACAATTTGTAAATCGCATGGTATAACACGATAGTTCCACTTGCTACTTCAAGCGGCTAACAATAAGAAAGAAAGAATGAGATTGTAGAGCAGTGTGTCGCGTGACCGAATGACGTCTGGCGAAAAGTAGACAAGTCTCGACAACTGATAAATAAGTCAATCCTTCTTACTCGTTGAACCACGGCTTTGGCTCTCTCTCCCTCTCTCTCTCCCTCTCTCCCTCTCTCTCTCTCTCTCTCTCTCTCTCTCTCTGTCTGCCTCTAGGTGAAACACAACGATGCAATTGCCGGGATGGTAAAAAGGAAACGACAGAGTGAATAAACAAAACGTAGACGGGCTTTTCGTTGCGCGATTCTTAATGAGGGGTTAATTAAATCTCATTCCGGGCCTGAACGAGGGAGAGCGGGAAAAATATTATTCCAGGGAGGGTGGCGGCGGAACGAAAGTAACAGGCGAGTAGTACAAGCGACGTTTTCCAGTCGTGTCTTTGAGTAAAAGCTTCGTAAATAAAAGCTGTTGTTATTGTCGTCTCCCGTCAGCGTGTCGGAATGTTGATTCATCTAATTGTGGCAATCGTTTTCGCGTCTCTGTTAAGATCGAGCCTGGCACGCTCGGAACGAACAGCGTCGCATCCGAGTGAAAATAATCGAATTGGATTCTTCCTTGACGACACGCCTCTTCCTATCATCGTTGTTCTCCCTTCTCTCGCCGTCTTTCTCGTTTCCCTTCCTCCTCTTTTCTATCCGTGTGCCATTTTTTCCTCTTAATAGGACGTTTCGCGACGCGTCTTCGGTCGATAGAACAGATGTCTGGACGCTTTTAATGTGGAATAAAAAAATTTATTCTCCCCGGAGAGCAGCCACTTTCCCCGGAGGGTTTGATAGAATAATAAAGCGCGAAGGAAGCGTTTCAAGAGTTCCCGCCGTCGTTACACTTATCTCGAAGGGGACGACGCTCGCTGATATTGACGCCTGTCATTTTCGAAAGTTTTTTCACCGACCCGTTCCTTGGAAAACACACTTTCAGTCTTTCGTTACATCCGCAGAGTGTCAAATCGTGTTTCTTCTCGCGAAGGGAAAACAATTTCCCCCTCGATATACGAAACGCCGTACGAAATGCTCCTGCTGCACATGAAAAATCGAATTCAATTCCTAGAAGAGGGGTGGCAGAGAACAGACGCATTCGTTAACGGGGATCCTCTGTGTTTTCTCATTCAAGAAGTCAACTACGACCATTAAATGAACAACGATGGTGTGGCCCGTAACTCAGCGACCGCAAAACGTCGCACTTCTCCGGCTGTCGCCGTTTCTTCGGCCAGAGAATTAAACCGTAAAGAAAAAGGAAAAGCTGACTGCCGACATTTACGCGCAATCCCAAGTTCTTATCGCTAACAGTGTCGGCGAGGCGCGGCAACAGGGCAAATAGAGAACGAGAGAGAAAGGGATCGACGAGGAGATTCGATTTCGCGACAGGATTGGGTAGGAAAGAGCCACCGCGAAACATTCGACCGTTTTTTCCCCTCTCGTTCCGTTCCGATGCTCTGGTAGAGCTGGTCTCGCCGCCCCTTCTACCCTAGGGGCGAGATTCTCCATCGCGACTGGGCCGCTGCGCCGCGCTGGTGCGAACTGTGATTACGGATTTCGAGTCTCGCCCGCGGATTTTACGAGCCCGCCGTGAATCGCGCGTGTCTCTCTCTCTCTCTCTCTCTCTCTCTCTCTCTCTCTCTCTCTCTTTACCCTCTCCGCCCTCGAAATCCACCATCCATCCATCCTCTCCCTTTCTCTCGATGTTCTCTTCTCCTTTCTGTTGCGGGCACGTCGAAAGGCAGGCGCACAGGAGAGGCAACCCGCGGCATTCGAACCCGCATGAAAATAAATAAATGCCCGAGGGTGGCCGGCGTCGGTGAGATGCGAGGATGAAGGGGTAAAGGGGCGTAGAGGTAGCGGATTCGCTCCAGGGACTCGCCGCCGCCGCCGCCGCCGCCGCCGCCGCCACCACCACCACCACCTGCTATCGATTTCACCCTCGAAACTCAGCCGTGCCGATCTGACGAATCTCTCTTCTTTTCTGCCGACTTTCTTCCACCTTTTCGCCGATCGTTCGCTTCTTCTCTATTTACGGTCTGGTTCGATCCTTTCGGCCAATGTTAGATTACACTCGGACGAGTGTTTTGGTCATTCAGCTGATATAGAATTCGAATTCGTTCGAATTAAGGTTCATGCATTTATTCGTACGCAAATATGTTATCCGCCGAGGTTGTGTGTGCTCGACTATAAAACGTTTCCAATGAATGAGGTATGAAAAGAGGTAGTCACGTCGTGAAAGAGACTCGAGCAAATAAAGGCGATAGCCACGGGGCTTGGCACATTTAGAACCGGCTAAATTGAAATACTACGATCAGCGATCATCTGCGATGGCTGATTCGTTTACAAGATTTCGTTGTCGGTTAATATGGAAATGGGTGTACAGGTTGGAAATCGAGATTTAAACATTGTAACATTATTATTATGCTCGATATTTACAGATTTCGCAATATCCTTTTCTTCGTCGATTTCACGTGTACGATACGATACGACAAAATCACCATCTACGATTCGCGAAAGTCGAAAGATCAATAGAAAACGACGTTACGCGAAAAATTACGCATGAGATCGATAGAATCTTTTACTCGTTGCTGCTGTACCGTTAAACGACGCACAGGTCTCTTAGGTAAAACATTCCTCGGTGTTAGAGATTCTTCCGCGTTTCGATCGAAAGTCGAATCATCAAATTTGAGAGAAACATCGGCCAGTAGCGTACTTAGCGTCGAACGAAACAAACGTACGATGAAGGAACCCGCGTAGATCCAACAGCCTTATTTCCCGTTAACGAGACGAGCGTGTGCACGTGTTCGGTAATTTGAAATGCGCAAAACTACGCATGGTTTATTCTCACGAACGAGTTCGTTTCTACTTCTCTACGATCGGCTCCTCTTCTTACCGGCGTATCCAACCCCAATTCTTCGTACGAACAACGATCCCCGGGTGGCCGTATGTCTCCCCGAAAGCGGGCCGCGTTCTCCGACTGGACAATGATAATAAGGATAACAGCGACAAGAATAATAAGGACGATGATTAGAAAAATTGCACGGACGACCCTCTTCTTGGGGTCTTGATCTACTGTCTACCACGGCGTTCGTTTTTCTTTGCTTTCGCCTCTTGTTGAACGTTACGCCAATTAAAATTAATTGCCGGCAGGAAGAGTACACGAGCCGACTGAAATCGTGTCGTTTCGTTGTAACGCGAAAGCGATGCACGCTCGTTAAACATACGGCGAAGAAGATGGTACAGAAGATCTGCTGTGAAAGAACTACAGTTCGCTTTCGCGTATAATTCGGTCGAACGTCGGTGAGGTTCAAAATTCTCGTGAATCAAACGAGACTTACGATTCGTCGTTCTCAATTGGAAAAAATATTTTGAATTTTTTACGATGAGAAGAAAAGGAAGGGTTGCAACATTAGCATTTATAAAACGGGAATAAACTATCACAATCGGCGATAATAAACGACAGATTTTAATCACCGCGGTAACGTAGCTCGAGCGTTAACGAAAAATGGAATTTTCCGTTTATTTTGCCGTGGGCTGCTTTTTTTTTTTTTTTTTTCTTTCTTCTTTTTTTTTCAGAAAACCGTCGGACAATACACGCGATATAACGGTAGCGGCAATTTTTCATTCTTTATCCCCGGCACGATCCATTTCACCGGTATTCAAGCAGCCGTAACGACTCCTGCGTGGCTGTAATTTACCCCAGAAATGGCCCACGACAAAATACACCCTGCTTGTAGCGACGGAGAGGGCGCGTCGGGGCTCCACGAGTCACGTGGCCGGCCCCGAAATTTCTTGATTAAGACGACGACACGCGATCTTCCGTGGCCGCGTGCCGCTCATTTTTCTTCCCGCCGCTCGATCAATCTTTGACCAACAACGCCCCGTTTTCCGGATTCGTAGAAAACCCTGGCGAAAAATCGCTGGTTCAAAAGTCGCTGGGCGACTGGCTGACGCCGCGTAAAATGACGCCGCGTAAAATGACGCCACCCTCGTAATCCCATTATCGATCGGGAGAAATCGATCGTTCGCTCTGCCCGTGTGTATCGAGCGTTGATTTCTTTAGAAAATTATTTAGAAAATTATTTTAGAAAATTTAGAGGCTCGCCGATGATATTTCCGTCAAATATAAATTTGATCTCGCGGGATCGATGAGAGGTCGCGAGCGAACCGAAGTAAAAATCAGTCGCCCGCGCGAAAGCTGGCAGATTGAATATTTATTTAATTTCGAATCTGCTACGAGACATAATCGCCTTTCGCTTGGTAGGTACATGGAGGAATTTTAATAGAATTCAGACATACACGAGATACTATTGTTCGATCGAAACGTAATTTACAGAAAAAAGAGGGAAAAACCTTGGAATTCTCTAGAGCCGGATCGTGATTGCGTTCGCCAGTTGGGGAACAATAGCGCTATGAAGAATCGAACACACGGCTCGCATCATTCCGCCGATAAATTGTTTTCAATATCACGACGGACACGGTATTATATCGACGCTATCGTCGTGCGAACAATCATCAGCGGCAACATCGTTAGTTCGTAAGTTCGAGATTACAATAGAGAGAGGAGGCCTGTCGCGTCCCGCGAGAGGGTTTCGATGAGAGAGTTGCGCAGATCTAAATAGCGCAGATCGAATCGCAGAGATAGTATACAATCTCTCGGATGAATTCCCGTTTGCAGAAGGTATGACGGCTGTGCTTTCAGCTCTTCGGATCGAAACCCGAACTAATGGCAGAAATTTCACGCGCGCCGTGAATCGCTTCGCTATTAAACTGAAAAAAGAGAGGCGAACGAACTGTGGCGTGAGATCCGATCGAGCGCCAGTCTACACTTCGATTATCGTCTCGATATTCGTTGTGATAAGAAAGAACGTCCCTAACAAACATGGAACGAGAGACGGCGCAAATAATTTTCTAGTTCGAACAGCTCCGACTTCTCGTTTGACGTTAAAAACTTGATATACTCGCTGTCGAGGGAATTCGAGATTCGCAGCTATCGTCTGATTGACTTCAAGACCACGGCACAAACGCCGCTAACCGTGCACAGAACGCGAATCGTACTACACCGATTAGTTAATGAATCTTGATATCGAGATTAGACGAATTTTCGTACAAACGTTGTGGCGAAATGGAAATAATACTGGTTGTTGTTCGTGGCATGACGCGGTGAATTTTCACGTCTAACATTATCGCCGGACGCAAGTGGTGGCAGGTCGTACCGTGTTCTCTGCGCGACCGAAATTCGCTGAATTCCAACTGTGTCGCCGCCAAGTCGTAACACCGCCGGTCGAGCGAGTAGGTGTGGGTGGCTAGATAAATCGTGCTTTTCGATACTACGTTCGTAATCGTTCGTAATCGTTCGTAATCGTTCGTAATCGTTCGTAATCGTTCGTAATAGCACGCGTCGCGCGCGTGACGAGTTTAAATGTCAGACACGCGAACAAATTGAGCCGATTATAAATTATTTGTTACATACACCGTTGTCACATTACTGCCAGTTTCTTATCGTCGGTATTAAACGACGAAAGACGACCTTTTCTTTTACGTTTCCCTACGCCGTTAAGATAGAAGGACACGGAGTAGTTCCGAAATAATTACGATGATCTTTATGTGTCGCGTTTCCCTTCATTCGTAAGCCGTTACTTCGGATTCGTGTCGAACGTTCGTTAAAAACGAGATTAATTAAAGAGAGAGCCGATTTCGAACGAGAGCCTGCGAACGAGTAAAAAGAAGCTAGAAATATGGAAATAGCGGTTTCGATAGCGAGACAGGCGGAAGCGTCGAATAACTTGATCAACGCTGGGAAATACAAAATCGCCTGGGAAAATACATATGAGTTACTACCAGAGGGAGAACAGGAAATGAAGATTTAAAGCGAGCGAATGAAATATTTGCCAATACGGATGCGGTTGGACGAGATTAAGTAGCTGGATCATCTCCCAGTGGGAATAGCGTTGATACGGAGGACCGAAACTTTGTCTATAAACCGTACACGGGCCTAATATATATCACTTATCAGAACGAAAAGCGGCGTGAGCCGGTGTCCTGCGGGTGCCGTTTCCAACAAGCCGATTTACAGAAAGAATTTCGTCTTGCGTAAATTTCCCTAAACGTAAACGCACCTCGGAGAACGCTTATCTCCGTAGGTGTATAATAAGCGTTGATGTTGCCCGTGCGTCGAATTCACAATTTTTGGCACGAACGACTCTTGAGTCGCGAGAAACATCATCGGCCGTGCTGGCAAACGCGATAGGAACGATATAAAGTTCTAAAGTGACGTGGAACGAAATGAAAATCCCCAGACGAAGGGAAAAAGCGAGAGTCCATTTCACGGATGTAAACTTGTCGAAAGATTACAAAGAACGGCGGTGGATGGAGAGTTAAACTTCAGCCAAATTTCAAGCGTTACGGGACCGGTCGGTCCCCCTACTTGAAATCTGGAAACGCTTCTTCGTTCAAACGTTTAAACAATCCCCGGTGCTCGCGTTAGATCAAATATCGCGTGTCTCTCTTTTATCCGACGAACAAAAGCTCTTTTCAGCGGAAACGCGTTGCAACGAGGCGAAACGACTGGTTCGAAGCCGGCTCGAAACACTCGTACAAGTAACTATTAACCATTACAAGCGGCCCGCCGACTCGTCGGCACTTTTATTCTCGGCGTCGACGCACGCGACGCGACTGGAACAACCGGAACACCGCGGAGGGGCCAGGAACACGTTGAGAGCTAGCGGAGGTGGCACAGGGGCGGGCGGGAGGGCGGGCGGGCGGGCGAGAGAAGAGACGCGCGCGACAACACACGGCAAACCTGCAACATCGTACACCGCTGTGTCGCGCGTCCCTTTACTTCCTGTTTCCCTTCGTCGAACCCTCTCGCCGAACCCTCTCGCCGAACTCTCTCGCCGAACTCTCTCGCCGAACTCTCTCGCCGAACTCTCTCGCCGAACTCTCTCGCCGACCTCTAGCCGTGCTTTTCAAAAGAGTTAACGAATTCGGCAATCAACGGGTATCGGTTTCGATCGGTCGCCGCCGATTTTACGCGCGGTTCTCCGCGACTCCCTTTTCCCCCGCGCTTTCAGTCCATCTCGCTCTACATTCTCGTTGTTCTCCGTTGTTCTCCGTTGTTCTCCGTTGTTCTCCGTTGTTCTCCGTTGTTCTCCGTTGTTCTTCGTTGTTCTCCGTTGCTCCCTGTGACTCCGGCAACCACGAGCCTCGTTGATTCTGTGAAATCATGCGTTGCATGACGTTTCCCAGCGTTATGGGATTCAGTTACAAGCTGAAAACGGGGACGAACGAGAAAGCGCTCACAATTTACAACGTAAAGGGGCTAACGGAATTGTTTTCTCGTTTCGAAAACGCTACATCGGATTTTCAAGATTTTTGCCGACCTTTATCTAGCTTCCTTTTGAAGCATGTAGGCCAAATGAAATCAATGTTTCCCGAATGGGCAAAACAATATCGTCGGATTGACAACCGAATGGAAACGTTGTCCAAACGATTCGAAATAAAATGTTTTCAAACGCGATCGATAAACAAGTATCGTTCAAAGTAAAACATTGACGGAAAAGCGAATCAATTTCATGCTACACGCATCTTATAAATATAACCGGCTAAACAGAAATGGGACAAACCTTTTTTAACGTAGAAAGCCAAGAGCACAGAAGAGACCCGGTGGAATAAAACAGTTTTCCCTGTTAACGCTTCGAGGGATGCGTCGTCTATCTCGGTTCTTACAAGATCAATCCGAAATATCTTAATTCTCCTCCTCTTTCTTGAAATCGAAGTGCACGGTGGCACTGGCGATTCCATTGAACCAGCTTGGTTCGTAATTTCTTGCAGACCTCTCCAAGAACCAAGGACATGGTTGATTCATTCTCTCGGGACCTCCTTTCCGTGGGCAAAAGGACGTTCCGAGCAGACCGCGGCAATTGCTTCGCAGCTGCGTCCTCCGGAGGTTAAAACGAGCCAGGCTACCGGTGCTCGCTCGTTCTTCTTCCGTGTGACACCCGGATCGCGGCGATCCATTATCTTTTTATCAGCGGGCCATGCCGCGTCGACGACGACGACGACAACGACGGCGATAGGGACACGAAGGCGATGGAGACGACGGCGGTGGATGAACGGAAGCGAACGCGGGCGTCGTGTGCGGGCCTACGTCGAATCTTGGGGACGCCAAGTGAATTATCGTCAGTCGGGCGAGAGAAGAATAGCGCCGCGGATCCCTGACACTTTGACAGTCGTCAGGCGACGTAGACGTGCAGGGACCGGGACTCCGGCTGCCAGAATAAGTGGAGAGAAGGGTGGAAACCGCGACCAGCCTCCTCCTCCTCCTCCTCCTCCTCCTCCTCCACCTCCACCACCGCCTCACTGCTCTTCCTCGCGCTTCCGCTCGCCCTCGCTTTCGCCCGTCATTGACAGCTGTCAGCCGTCAGCGCTGGAAAGTTTTACGAGGACGAAAGTTGATATTGCTGCGCTTGCAGTTCTGCCCCTTCACCCGATCCCTCTCGGGTGAACCCATCGCGACCCGTCCTTGTATTTCCCAGCCTCGAGCTCCAACTCGGGCGATTTTTTTCCTTTCCGTCTCTTTGCGCGTCCTTTCTTCTATCCGATTTTTCCACGAATTCTTCTCGTCCTACGCTCTGCTGCTCCCTTTCTCTGTTCTCTCTTAATCCATTTTGTCACCCGCTCTATATATGCGTGTACATATGCATGCGCTATATATCGCCCGTTTTGCTTCGATTCAGCTTCTCCTCCCACCGCAACGTCCCTTGTCCTTCAATATTTCGTTGTTCCGCTCGCTGGTCCTTTGTTCCCGTTTTTGTTACCCCACATGCATTGTATTCTCTCGTTTCCAGCATCGCCACTGTTGCCATCGACTCGTCCTCTTCTTTTCGGCCGATACGTAACAACACAACACGCCCTCGATTCCTAACCGTTCTGCGTACACCCCTAAAAAGTCTTCCCATGTTCCCACACCTCTCATCTCAACCCCTATTTCTAACTTTACCAATTTTCTAATCGTTTTCCCTTTCCCTGTCTGGCAATCCATTATGCCCTTTACTCGCGCCCACGTACCAAGCCCGAACTTTCTCACTGATTTGTACGGACGATATTCCATTTTCTAGATTCAAGGGGAAAAATCACCGTCGAAGATTTAACCTCGTTCATCGGTCGCCGTTTCGCCGTTAGATTTCGTCGGCCAGTTAACGCATATAGCCCGGTGACAGGGTTATCGATTTCGATATCCAACGATAATAGAACCTAACGATTTTCAACCATTCCACCTGTTCTCGTTTCGCAGTCCCATTTACGCCACCGAATAAACGCGATCAGTTTCGACCTGGTTTACAAACCGTGCCTTTTATCTCACTTTTCAACCGACTTCCATTTAACGTGCGAATCGTAATCCTCGATTTCATTTTCAAGATCGGCCACGGATCACTCTCGGTTCACCTACGGGGATGTCGTTCGAGCATCGATTTCGATTCGACCATCGTCTTCTCACGCGACTATAAAACTGATACATCGCGCGGTTAAGCATGTATATGTCAGGATCGACGAACAGAACACGATCTTCACGGATCGGGGGGATCGATAATCGACGTTTCGATTTCCGAATGAAAAACCAGCACGAAGATTGGTAGAAGGCCGGGCGAAGGGTGGAAGAAGAGTTAGGGTATGAAAAAAAATCGAAAATGTTCCCAGTCGTTTGGTAGCGGGAGCGTGTTCGTTGTCGATGACGACGTCACGGATTGAAATGGCGCGTAAAATGGCCACTGCTCCCAAGGGCGAAATATTCCACGTCTCCAATTTTATTCATTCCCAGCGCTTTCGCGTTTCCTCCCTTCCTTCCTCGCCCCCACCGCTCCTCCCAACCCCTCACTCTCTCTCTCTCTCTCTCTCTCTCTTTTATTTGCCTTTTGCTGTTTTTTCTCTCATGCCGTTGCACGCACAGAAATGTGCAGAAATGTGCAGAAATGTGAGGAGGAGAAACGTACGTGTCGGTCGTACGGTCGAAAGCATTTGTTATTCAGGGGAACAGGTTCTTGGTCCGATAACCGAGGACCCGGTTACGAGGAGGAGATCGAGTGGAGGCTGTACAACCAACCGAAATGGGAAAATAATATCGATGAAGTGGCGGCACTCCATCCTCGGGAGAAACCTCCGTTTCTCCGTTTCTGTGACGGAGAATTGATCAACCGAATGAATCGTAGTGCTTGAGCCCGATTTCTCGTACTGGGTCTAGACTAGTTACAATTGTTCGCAAGCATTTCACGAGCTGCTTATTACCAAAAGCAGCATCGTATCATCTACAGCGAAGAAGCTCGCGAGTAAGACTTTCAAACGTGTACACCGTTGTCCATCAGTCACGGGACACTCGCAAATAAATGGATATTGTACTTACAAAGTAGAAGTAGATTATTAACCGTGTCCGTCGAAACTAACATTACAATGGTTACGAGAAACGTATTATAGAGCACGTACCTTTATCATTCAACGAACAGCTTTTCTAACAAACTTTACATTTCATTTTCATAATATCCTAAATAAACGATAATAACTATATAAACGCTAAACGATATAAAGCTCGATATAGTTGGATCTAGTTAATTGGTACTAATAACCGGTGGTAATAAACGTGTTGGTATGTAAATATCTTTCGTGTTCGCTGTATATTACACTTGGAAGACTGTATAATAAAACGTGTTTCATTGAAGTTCGCGTCTGAAGCTAACAGAAGCTAGACAGTGTCGGGCTTACGAACGGAAATTTTGTTAGTGTACAAGAGTGAACGATATATAGTATAAAGTATGCATGATCTACGGTAAACTCGATATTATTCGATTTTGTATCTCGATTGTTTGTTTCGGGTCATAACGCTCGATTTGAAAATCGTTTGTCACAGTATCCGACAATACGAGAAGTCGGAACAACGTCCTCTGGATAAAAGAAAAGAGCAGAAATTCCGAAAAAAGAGATCGAGATAGAGAGCGCGATCGAACGCGACGAAAGAAGCAGAAGCAGAGACTAGATAGATGACGAACAAAGGAGGTAAGAGAAAAAAATGGCCTCGTCTCTTTCATTCGTTATACATAATTGATTGGCGCTTCAAAGGGCCTGGGAATAGTTCGGGGCACGGTATAACGTTGATACGGTGGTACTTTTTCATTCTCCACGCAAAGCTCGTCCGTGTCGATAAAAGTCCAGCACGGGCATTGCCATTGATCCGGATGATCACAATAGCCGGCGATCTGACGTGCCGGATGTTCTTGCACTTTTTCCCTTGCTGCCAATGGCGAGGAGAGAATTGCGAACAGAACGCGTCGCGGCTCCATTCCAACTATCTGGACACTCGGTGTCTAATAATAAACTTAAATAATAAACCGTAAATAATAAACGTAGACGAAGACGTCTCGATTTGTTTCTCATCGAATTTCTTTAGAATCAAACGTAGAAACGCGCAAATTAATTGGACGCCTCGAACGCTCGCTATTGGCGCAAGCTGCACACGGTGTCTTTAATATTCGTTGCAATGGACCGATTCGTTCGTTTCGGTCCAATCAAATTCGGACAATCAAATTGAAAAGTCAACCGATTAAAAGTACACGTCTGTTCAGAAATAATCTCGAGACATTTGCCAACGTTCGATACGATCTACCGTAAGTATAATAATAATCTCGAGCGTTTCGTGCCCAGTGGACGCTATTATACGTGCTACATTACGTGCGATGAAACAAAAGAAAACGAACGTGTATCTCTCTCTATTCTCGTAAAGGAACGCGGACGATCATCTTATCCTAAGCCGCGTCCGGTGAAAAGATTATAAACTCGAACGCGATCAATCGTGGAATCCGAAACGGGAAAGATTTTATAAACGACAGAAAAATGGAAGGGGAAATTCGCACCGTTTATAATCGTTCGTCGCGTATTATTCGGTATATCGAGCAAAGGTGAAACCAAGGGGCGCGCGCGTCCAATTTCCATTGGGGAAATAACTTTAGTCGAGAGAGGTTGTGGAACACACCGCGCGAATAAATGGCTCGTTCGTTACGAGATTCGTAATCCTCGTCACGAAACTCTATAGCCTTCGGCATAATCGCCGGCTGCCCGTGGCTCTTGCGGCCTTACAGTTCAATTTGCAAAACACCGATTCGAGTGGCTCGACGCCGCCGTCGAGGCATTAACAGAAACAAGTTTCGCGATTTACTCGGTAAAGGGTACGAAAGGGTCGGTGAAGAGTCGTGCTTGCTCGTGTCGGCGTAGACCTGGAGAGAGAGAGAGAGAAAGAGAGAAAGAGAGAAAGAGAGAAAGAGGGTAAGAGGTCGCGAGGGAAACGAGAAGAGCGAACTAGAGGGAACGAGAAAGAGGTGGGAGGTCCTTTATTGACCCTCGAAACGAGAGTTTAAACCGAGGGTGAAGCAACCTGATTGCCGCACCGATTGTATTTTTTGGTGTGGCATAATGAAAATTCTTCTCGCGTCATCTGCCCTTGAGGAGGATGATAGTTTAACGGCATACCGAAGAAATCCTTTGCCCTACCAGTTTGGCCGTTGGTCGATCGCGATCCGCTTCCATCGAGAGAGACCTGTACTACTACGATTTTCTCTGCTCTACACGATATCGATAGACACGTTGCATCGACGAAATTATCCACCAAGGCCACGGTTACATTTCGTTTGAAACGTTAGGCCGTAAATGGTTCCATCTATGTTATAACAATAAACTCGTCAGTTCGATATAACAAAATTAGTTCTGCTCATCGAACTAGCTGCGACTGACGCGCGCGATTCTTTCATCTCTGTTTCGATTGCGTTCTAATAAGGTTCGCCGGACCTTTAATTAAACGAAGCAGTGGACGACGATATCGTTCAAAACGAAGGTAAAATAAATATGGAATTTCAAAGACGGAGGAACTGTAGTTCGATAGCAGCAAATACGTAGATTAATCGACGGTGCCGGTTAAAAAAAGAAATTCTAATAATTGAAAGCTATTATATATCATGCTATGCCCGCGACGCGCGTCGCGAAACACCATCGCGTATTCGTTTCGGAGCCGATCGATCGGTGAGGTTCGACTCGTGGGAAAAGTCGTTTTTTGATGGTGAAATTCGGTGATTCGAAGTCGGGAAGCGTTCGCCGTTGATCCGAGCTAAAGCTCCCTCTCCCACGGTTTTTCAGCTAAAAAGCATAAGTAGCGATTCGACGGGGAGAATGTAATACAATTCGGAGCGCGCTGGGCTAAGCCAACATCATTAATTCCTCAAAATCAACTGGGAACCACCATCCACGTTCCATTCGGTGCCTCTCCTATGTCAACAAATTGCAAATTTAACTATTTTAAGCACGACGATGCAATCGTGAGAAACTGTTCAACTCCGACAAAACATATTTACCCGGTTCCGGTTAAATCTATACAATTAACACCGCCGACTTCCCTTCCCGTGTTCCGCTCAAATTCCCCAACAATACCGAACCCTAACAAAATATCTCGCTCCTATCGATTCGTTTCACCCATTGTCTTCGCCATCGGGGCTCGCGATCTCGACAAATAACTTTATCGAATAATTCGTCCGTTTAAAGCACGTTTTTAAGAGCAAACAACAAGGGAGAGGGCGAAAAAGAAACGCGACGGTTAAGCCGGTGAACCGGTAACGAAATCGAAGCGACTGAAAGATCGAAACGAGATGATAGCGGCATCGAGTCTGGCCAGACGTTCATCCGTTATTCATTCGTCGAAATCGCTCGTGGATCCGCGCGGCTGTGTCTATACACGGGCCAGCTCACGAAATCACCATAAAACCCGTGGAAATCCGCGACACGGGAAAGACATTGCACAATTCATAGAGTTCCAGAGCGGGCCGTAACGAGAACGCGGAAGCGGTGTGGAAACGCCAGAGGAGAAAATTGCGTTTCCGCGTCGCCACAGCCGGAAAGAGCCGGTGCCGGTGGAAGCGGCACCGTTCCGAGCTTCTTTTCCCCGCTATCGCGACTCGCTTCGCGTTTTCTCGTCGAAAATGGATTCGCGACTGTCTCGAAAGGCTAACTTTTACCTTCCGCGACTACTATTTTGCGACTCGTGCTCGCCTGACGCGAAAAATTGTATCGTCCGCGAGATCTTTGATAAATCCATGCGCGTAAAAATCCCCGTTTCGTACTGTGTAAAAGGTGCCAGGCCGTTTTCTGAAAAAATTGCTAGTTTCACGCTCAAAGATCATGCTAAAAACGATTGGAATACGACAACAACAAGATTGGATCGTCCAAGCTTCTGTCGTACAGCTTCGCGAATCCAACATCCGCATGAATACGGAATATAAATGAGAAACGAATTGTACCCCGCTGCTTCTTGCTCCGCTGCTTATCTTAGGTTTATCAAATATTCTCCAGCAACTTGAAATTACGATCGATAAATCAAATCGTCGAGCGCTTTCGTACGATGAACCATCGTGTCGATGTTTCCACCAGCGTGGAAACGTATGTGCGTTGTCATGTCAGAGTATACATTTCTGGATAATTCGGCAAGCGGATATTCGGTTCGATTTTCAAATTGCCAACGAGAAACAACAAGAAAGGCAACTACTGGTTCGCGAACGAAACGCAAACTTGGCACTGTCTAATCGATAAATATACATATACATGTGTATATAGAATAATGTATGGGCGATTATGAATTTACGTAGAAATACGTAGAACAATATATCGCGGACGTTTGCAAATTTATATTTTGAAAAATAGAAAACTTTCATCAAATAAATAATACAACGAACAACTATATTTCGGGCGTTTTACATATTTTGTACGTTACGTGTATTTCGTTCGTTCTTGCTTCATTCAATTTCTCACAAGTACATACAAAATTGCCGATCTAATTATATGTTGTATCTCGTTATATATATATATATATATATATAAGCGCAGACAGATTATTCGAAGCTAAATCTAAAAATCTATCAGAAAGTACGGTGAAGTTTATAAAAAAAAAAAAAAAGAAAGACGGCTCAACGGACTCTCCTACGATCATCGAATCTATCTAAGCCCTTTTGTAGCCGGCTGAAAATGTCACCGAAACACGCCCCGAAAAAGCTGCCTCAAAGGTCTAAAAGTAGCCAAGTTTTCATCCGTCTCACGGGTGGAACGATGAGAAGGGATTTCGTTATAGAATCCGAGAAAGCAGCTCGAATTTACACCCACACGAATACGTCCAACACCACCGCAACAGCTGAAGGGGGACACAGAGAAAAGGGAGACATTCCTATGGTTGACGATACAAGTAGCGACGAAACTTGGCAGAATTCCGATATTGCGGCGCTGTCACGCCAGACAATTCGAATCTATTGATTATGCTCCACGACCAGGCTTTAATCTGACCCTGCCTCCCCCGTAAATATATCGCGGGCTATATTTTACCTCTTATTTAACGTTCCTCGCCGTTAGATTTATGCCTTTGACGCGTTTCGCGAAACGCTTTCAATTTTCAGCTTACGAAGAGAGAACGAACCATTCCGGTTTTGCCCATCCTTTTTTTCTTTTAACGATCCCTTAGCCACTTTGTGCACTTCGTCGAGCCGAGTATCGTTTTCAATTTGAAGGCATCGATACTCGAACATTAGATATATTTACTCGAGTTCATGGGGGTAGCGAGCTAAATGTATCGCATGAACGAACGAAGAACGTAGACAAAAGCATGACAGAAACAAACGTATGTATCTCGACTGTGTAGGTAAAGAAACAAAGTGAACGTAGAGCGATGCTCGAAGCGAGGCAAAAAGAAAAGACACTGATACTCTTTAGCATATATGGCGAGGGATGAAAATGTGATTTAAAGGATGGTTTCAAGAAAGAGACTGGATTATAAGTGGTTGTACTTGGAGGTTGATACGAACAGGTGCGGGTGGGTGATCCTACTCCAGCTTTAGCTGGCAGGAAGTCCGACGGTAAGAAGTTTCCCGTGGAATCTACGGGACCACCACAACCGGGAAATGTCTAATATTGTATTCATGAAGCGACGAGCGGCGTTCGAAGCGTCCTGAATAAATAAATAAATAAATAAATAAATAAATAAGCAAACACGCGAAACTCGACGTGTGTACAGGCTCGCGGCTTCGAAACGCGTATACAACGTGACACTAAATCATCAGACACTTCGAGATCTCGTATTCTTTTAGCGATATCGGGGACCCGATCATTCACTTTAACACGTTCACCAGTTACGATCCGAAACGACGCGTGCTTTTACGATATCCGTGAGAGATAGAATACGATATTACGCGAAGTAGAAATCACGAAATTACGAAGAAATTTTCATAATAAAAAATTCGATCAAAAATCGAAGATCTGTTTCTGCAATGGAAGAGATGGCAAAAGTTCCGATCGGGTGGAAATCATATCGCGTGTATTTATACAGAACGTGAAAACGAAAAAGGTAAAGAGAGAAAAGTGAGAAATGAAAAGAAAGAAAGAAAGAAAGCTAGAATAAAAGGGAGAGACACAGAGAGAAAGAGAGAGAAAGAGAGAGAAAAGGTGAAGCGGGGTGACCAGCCGGTGGAGGTTGACAACTTCGAGAGCTCTTTCAATTTGTCTCATCCCCTGAAGCATCCTTTTCCTCCCTCTTTTCCAGCCGCACATTTCTATTCTTCCTACCGTTCGTCTCTTTGCCCTTGTATATCCGCCTCTCTCGCCGCTCTCCTGCCGTGTGTCTTACACGACGATAGGTATTTATTAAAGCACTGTCGCGTCGCATAAACGAGATACCTCGCGGCGAACGGCCGAAAGCTGTCGGATCGCGGCGTAAACTCGACCCGATATCCTCGTAAGCGGCACAGAGGAGATCCTTCTCAAAAAGCAAGTCGTCCATCGATAGTTCTCTTCACTCGTGAATTTGCCGAATTCAACACGTCTACTGGCGCGAATCCGAGTAGACACTCGCACGTGCTCTTAAAGTCGCGCGTATGATACCAACGTGAGTATAAGAAATTGCGAAAAAAAAAGAAAAAAAAAAAAAAAAAAGAAAAAAAAAGGAAAAAAAGAAACGCTTCGTAATAACGTTAGATTCTCGACAGAATATTAAAGAGTTAACGGTAAATTGAATATATTGTATTATCTTTTATTCTTTCTCAAGATAAGAGTCGCTGTAAAGATCGGAAGAAAGTTCTCGAAGCGAAGGTGAAAGGTGAAAGATGAAAGGTGAAAGGTGATGGCGATAGCGGTAGAAGAAACGTTCGGTTTCAAAGATCGCTTTTTTAAATAGTTTTACGATACAGAGACAAGCATTGTATATGAAAATTGTCTGTTGGCATATAGCATTATATACGACGTCGGACTCGGATTTATAACGAAACACGTCGAAAGATTTTCCACCGATCGAGATAATAATTCACTTCATCGCTTTGTTATACCGATAATACTGGCCTACCAGAATATTCTGTATTACCGTGTTATTTACGGGAAACGTCGTATTTCAGCGAGTACGGCTGAGGCTTTCCATGTAAATATAACTCGCGACGACGACCTAAACGCGAAAATGGACCGGCTGAAAGCGCCAACGATCGGCCCGGGTACACGGATACGAATGTTACGGTACAAATGGTCGAATTTGCATCACTGGAAGCAGCCGCCTTCGTCGTTGCCTTTCATATTTCTCCGGCAGTTCGTTACCCGCCACGAATCATTCCCCCCTTTGTCTTTCTGCTCGCATTGCGCGCGAGAAATTAAGCGGTCGATGAATCGTCGGCGATCGGCATCCGACGAACGGAATTTAATCTCCATCGATCCGAACGAAAGTGGGAATTGCGCGGCGTGCCACTGATACGAGCTCCATTAATATGGGCCCCGTTCGTATCGACATCCGTAGTTTACTTAAAAACGACGAATTAAAAATGGTAGCTGAATGGAATGGCCGCATCGATCGCGATGCTTCAGACAGATGGCTTCAGAGTCCCGCGTGGATTTAATTGTTTTGCAAGGATCGCGCAGCGCTGGAGGGATACGACGTTTGAAATTAAAGAAAGAGGGAAGAAAGAGGGAAGAAAGAGGGAAGAAAGAGGGAAGAAAGAGGGTGGAAAGGCGGGTCCGTCAATTATCGACGCGACGGGTCACGCGCGCCATCGAAGTCGCGGTTGCAATTGTTGCCACCCTTGGTTTGTGCGGCCCTGAAATCGTACAATTATACGGCCGCACCGCTTCATGCCGCGATTATTATACGCGTTTGACCCCTCCACGAAATAATCGTAATAACAATAACAATAATTATGATAATGATAACAATAATGATAACGGTAACAGAATTACGAAACGTCCAATTTAGCCGGCAAAACGTTGTCCAACGTACGCGCGTATTAATAATTACGCCGCCGTAATAATATCCTCGTAATAACAGCAACGATAATAATTAGGTGAACTCGCGTTCGGTTTTCGAAACCCGTCGAAACGAGCGCCACTTACTCCTCTTCCTCTCATCGCTCTTCCGGTTCCACTTTACTTCTGTTCAATTTTATTATTAAACTTTTTAATTGATCGTTTATCTTCGTTGTTGCGATCAGCCGTGTCGTGTGGACGAGCTTGCTTAGAGAAGTTCTGGTCGACATTCAAAGGAAAAAGGCATACCTTGTGTCTTATGATGTCTCAAAGGTTTTACAAAGGATCGTGTGATCTCAAAATTTACGTTCACTCTATGCCCTCCATCTTTTGTTTCTCCTACACCCTCGAAAATACTCTCGATGTCATCGTATCAAATCCCTGTCGCACGCGTGCGTGCGTCATCAGCTTTCCTCCCTGTCACTTTCTCTTTTTTCTTTTTTTTTTTTTTTCTTTTGGTTCTTTATTTTCTTTCTCTTTTTTTTTTCTTCTTTTTAACAAAATACGTCGTTCCAGCGTCTTTCGCGAAATCCTTTCATCCGAAACGCCGGGACAGCGAAAGCTTCGGATTACCGTTAACGAAACAATACAAGGGTTGCGACCAGAACGGACAGCCTCCCTTTGTCCGAATCCCGAAAAGCTCATCCTCCTCCTTGTTCCATCAGCCTACCCGCGCGTTTATCCTGCTCTCGGCATCGACTAGTTTGTAATAAAATACCGTACGAGCCCTCCGACGGATTATATTGCCCTTCACGGACCCCTCCGACCATCCCCCCGCGCGACAGGAATATCTGGATTCCTTCAAGGACTGGAAGAACGTTCCTATCTCGTGTCAAACTCGAGGGATCCTCTAAGTATACGGATATCGAGTTATGAAGGCAATCTCGATCGCGAATTACGCCGGTTAATTACTGTCATTAATGGTGAGGATTTGAAAGGATGAAAGTTGCGGCAAGAAAGCTCGAAACCTCGATGTTTTCCAACATACGAATTCATCGTTCTGCCTCGACGCTAGAAGTTGCAAAATAGGTAAAATGACTATTCGGTGATTCGTTCATAGAAACGATAGATTTCCCTACAAAATTTTATATTTCAGCGTTAAACTTTCTTCATTGCTCGATTCGATTATCGCGACTCTACAAATCGATTTGTGAAAATAAGTAGGCTGAAATTAAGTAGGAAAAGCGGTGCGCAGCAAGTACAAAGACGATCTGTGGCAAAATTTAATTAACATACTACAAATTGTAATTGCAGAAGTTTGTTGCAACGGTAACTTAACGGTACAAGTCACTCGCAAAATGTTTAGGCGTCAAATGGCGGGCTGCGGAGACTTTAGAAAACGGAGGAAGCTTTAAGGTGCAGCAGCACTCGGTCTCGTTATCGCATGGTTCGTTTACGAGAAACTTAAATATTTCATGGAACACCAGTCTCGAAACAAAGAACCCTATCTGCTTGTTTTTTATTCCATTCCAACAGGCGCTCGTCCCTGAAATACCGAGTCGTTTGTACATTGCGGCGACCTCTCGCAAGTTTTCAAGCTACACCCTTTCGCGTTCTCTTAAATATCGCGAGAAATCGCGCGTAGATCGCATTGCGATGTTAGACAACGCTACCTACCCTCGTTCTGCAGTCACGTTTCTAAACTTACGTACGATAAACCCCCACACAATTTCCGTTTCCACTGTTCGCTGGATACCGGAAGATGAAATGTTCAGTAATCGACGATACGCGGACGTTTTACTAGCAACAGATATTTAAAAATTCAAGGAATTCCTTATCCTATAACAAAGACGATACGTGACGAACGTTATCGATCGTATCGAAAGTATAATAAACAAAAAGAAAACAAAACCTTCGCTATATATACGTACAAAAGAAAAAGCAAACCTAGTACAATCAGCGATGATCGACGTAGCGATGAAAATAATCACGTTCGAACGTCGAACGACCGTCTCTCTTCGAAGCCAAATCAATATTGTAAGTGTAGGAACATACGTCGTATCTGCCCCCTCGCCTCAAGGTTCATAGGAAAACAATGTCAAAATTCGATACGTTGTCGATTAATCTTACGTCGTGAAAATTATTTTTCATTTGATCCGGATGCAAAGCACGTATTTTTAATAAATCAAGAGATACCACCAATCATAATATTGAGATAATTTAAGAACTGCTTGTCACGATATCGAAATAAATATCGAACGACGTTCAAACATCGAAGATAGTAAACTGCTGTGCGACTTAAAAATTATGTTTTTTGCTCGACCCGACGACAGACAGACAGACAGACAGGCTCCTTCCATTTCTAGCTACACGTACTTTATATTAAAAACATAGCTTTCGAGACGTAAGGCGACATTAAAATAAACGTATCAACGAACATTCATTCATAAAAGGCGTTTGCAAGCGTTCAAATGCTCTCGCGAGCCAGTAGTGTATACAGTTAGTATCGAAACAACAGTCGACGAGTTGGAAAATTAGTGGATGGCGGGACGCGTCCAGCCAGGGCGACCTTTACCGCGTAGAATCGCACGACTCGGTAGATTTTTGCGAAGGGCGGGAGAGAGGAAAGCCGGAGAGGGGGGGGGGAGCGATCGAACGACGGCAACCTTCGACGCCCGATAAAATACGACGCGCAACCGTTCGGGAATAATTAAAGGCCGTAGCGAATGCGGCGCGACGCGTTGAGGCCTCGATAGGCAATTTTACGGACCGTGAATGCGGGCTTAAAGACTCCATGGCGACGCAGCCCTGTCGGCACGTTGAAGGTCAATAACGAGAGGGTTTTACGCGGATGACACAAGGCTTGACAAATTGCCGCCTTAAGGTTGCGCGCGCCATCGTTCCCCACGACGACGACGACGACGACGACGACGACGACGACGACGACGACTTCCGTTAAACCGAATTCCGATGGAACCTCTATCGACTCGCTGGAAATCCGCCCCGGCATGCAGATATTACTTGGAAAAGTGGGTTACTCGACCGAAATTTATCACGCGTCTACTAAGCTTGCCGGTGTGTAAATTAGAGGGCTCGTAAGATCTGGATCGTATTAAACGCGGAAAGGAAGATTCGAGCGAAGCGTTCGTTGTTCGATTTTCGGCTTTCGAGTACTAACTTCGTTACGAAACGAATTTGCGGTTAGATCGCGGTTAGATCGCGGTTAGATCGCGGCCCGAGGACGAGCAAAATCTTATTTGTCGATATTCGCGAGGAGAACGTCAATGGGGATAAGAAAAGTTCCACGCTGAATTTCTGTGAATTAGAGATCAGATGCTGTAAATAAGGGAGAGAAAGGGCGAGAAAGGGCGAGAAAGGGCGAGAAAGGGAGAGAAAGAGAGAAATAAGAAGAACGATTCTATATTCTACATCTCCTTAGTTCAAGATTCATCGATAGTCAGCGTGGCTTCGTTGGGATATCGTTTGCGTGTATATCACCTGTAATCCTGCAAAGGTAATCCGGAGCTGAAAGTTTCGCGCGAATCGACGCAACCTGGCACGCGACGCGTTATTATTTATAGTTCTATTAACCGGCTGTAACACGGACGAGCGAACGCAAAGCAAAAAGTGTCTCACTGCTTCGGCTTTAAAAATTCGCGTCGCATATCGGATCGATTGATTCGAAAAACACTTCGATAAAATTTCAACGATTATACCTATGGTAACGATATAACGATCTGTTTCTTCGAACGCGTCTGTGCGTCTCAATTTCTCTAAAAGCGTACACCGAAGCTACCGACTGTTAGCGAACCTAATGTTTGGACGAGTTAGCGCGTATCGGATGTCCGCAAAAGACGGAGAAAAATGGACAACGCAGGAGACGAAATGGTTGACGGGTTAAATTAGACTGTTACGCGGTTAAATTCGAGAGAAGAACGGCGACCGCGAGGGACGACCGCGAGGGACGACCGCGAGGGACGACCGCGAGGGACGACCGCGAGGGACGACCGCGAGGGACGGACCGCCATACCGGCAAATCTTTATTTCACCGTGGGCGTCATCCTCGCGTAATTAGTCGTGACGCGCGTTCCAATTACGAGACGCGACATCGGCCCTAATGAGGCACCACTTGCAAGTAAGCTGGCAAGGGCTTTGACTAATTAAGTCCCAGCAGGGCTCGCCATCGGCGACCCCTTCTCAGCCGCTCTCACAGCGGGCGCGTCCCATCCACCTTTTTCCATCGTTCTGCGTTCTCGGGGGGGGCTGAACTCTCGTCGCCGCGTCGTTCGTCGACTCGGCGAGTCGAGATTCTCCACCTGACGGCGTGCGTCGAGCAACTTTTATCCGTCGACGATGTATCGATTACGAGATGCCGGGACGAGGCACGCTGTGTGCATTGTTTCGCAGGAAATAATGGATCGTGCATCGTCAGCTAATAAGGTACGACAACGCTCGGCCAATTTGTATACCGGCGAGAGTCATCTTGTCGACGAGTGGATATCCACGTCGAACGACAGGACAACAGGTAGAATAGTGGCTGAATAGCAGGCTGCTACCGGCCTCCAGCAACTCGCCTCATCGGAATTGTTCGTTACACGTTCCCTTCGTTTCTATGGCGGAACAATGATATCTCTATGGTCAAGGAAAGTTTCTCTTGTTCCGAGCGCTTCGCGTCGCAGCTTACAACACCGTTGCGAAATAAACCATCAACGATTAACGATGATCAGGACTGACCGAGAAGAATGTTTTTTTACAGACGACGTTGTTATTGGTTCGTTTTTTTTTTCTTTTTCTTTTTCTTTTTTTCTTTTTTTTCTTTTCTTTTTCTTTTTTTGGATCAAAGATATTCGAGGAAGACACACCATGAACTGTAGCAGAGAACTTCTTAAGCGAACATCCTGGATGCCAGGTGTAATAGAATCTTACACGATAATACACCGCGTCAAAGGCTGCACACGTTGATTACGTTAAGAACCGCACTATCGTTGAAAACGACGCGACACCGTTACCCGGTAAAATTGATTAAAACTCATTGCTATCGTCGACGAAAGCGATACGAAATAGCGAGCCGAAACGTCCAATTAATTTAGGAGCAAACATTGCCGAGTAAATAAAAAGTTCCTTTAGCTTGGTGCAGTCTATCCGCGTACGTAGAAGAGTATCAAAGTATGATCGCGGTCGAGCAACGAGGCGGATTCATTTCCTTATTGCCATTACGGACGAGGTCGGAGGAGGTCGAGCCACGTTGCGAAATGCGCAACGGGACCGGGCAAGAGATAAAAGCGGGACGAGTTGGTCGAGAAAAACGCGATTCGCGCGTGTACTCGATTCGAATTCCGAACGAGAAAGCGGTGAACGGCTACGTTTGCTCAGGGATCGAGGGGCAATGAATGACGGAATGGAGCGTTTCTTGCCTGCGAAACCGGGAACGGCAACGAACCACGCCGTTGCTCCGAACGTTTCGCATCGTGGTACGGGGGGAGGGGGGGGGGTCATCTGCATGCAAGACACGGCAAGATGTTTGCCGAGCAATTTCGTACGCGCGCGCCTCGATCGCCTCGATCGCCTCGATCGCCTCGATACGCGATCGAACGTCAACCTCGCCGCCTCTTGATTAGCCACGGAATATGAGCGTTCAAGGTAACGAGGAAGCAAGGATACGTGAATCGATAGATAGATTGCAGTTCGATGGGTTGATATTCAATTTCGTGCTGTCGCGTGCGGATCGATGCTGGAAATGCCGATCGTACGCGTTACGAAATCGAAATTCGATACGTCTACTATACTAGCGAGATTTCACGTACCGCGTGTATGCAACGTTTTTCCAAACAGTTTTCAATCTCATTATCTTCGATTTGAATCTTCGAAGACTGTTCGCGCAACGAGCCGCGAAACATTTTCGTTAACCTTGCCGCGTACGTGTCCACGTCGTTGGAGACTGCGGAAACAACAGCGGAGTCGTGCTCATTTCGCGGCTTCAACCGCGGTATTGTTGTCGCAATTACGCTTCGAGAATCCACCTTCTGCCGGCTCTAACGAACTTTCGGCAAACGTGATTCCCCAGGTTCCGCAAATATTTGCACGGCTCCGCGGCTGTTATACCAGCGTCGCGACGATTCATCGCTTCCCCGTTCCTCCTCCTTCCCGTACGACCGAGTCCACATGACTCGTGAAAAATTTCGCGCGATTATGATTTTTTTCGAGTTCCCTCCAAACGTGACCTGGAAAAAATTCGGTTTCTCGCTCGCCGAGCAACCCCGCGAGAAAGTACGCCAGATTCGTTCGCGTCGAGCTGGCAATCGTTGCTATTTTTCCCCGGTTTCGTTTTACCGTAGATTTCGCGAGGAAGCGTGGTTTGTTGCGTGCATCCGCCCGTAAAATATCTACGTGGAACGACGCGTAAAATTATTGGATGAACTCTCCAATCGATGCATCGAAAGTAAGCGGGCATTAAGAAGCATCGACATCACGTAAGGGACGCGAAGTAGAAATAACTTGAGACGGGTAATTTTAATTATAGCCATGGGAGAGATGGAAGGTTCAAGGAGGCGGAGTACGAATCGACCGGTTTCCCTTTTTCTCCTGCGAAATATTCCCGAGGCAGGCAGGCCGCGCGCGTTGTTCGACGTAATTCACAGAGTGGCACGTACGTACATTCATCGCTTTCGAATTTTTGATCGTAGCTTTGAATACCTTCTATTCATTTCTCGACCCTTCTTCGCTTCATCTTCCACCGCCCGCCTTCTCTCTCTCTCTCTCTCTCTCTCTCTCTCCACAGGGCATGTATTCCATTTTTCGTCTCGCGCCATCGCATCGCCTCTCTCCTCTTTCAACTGCGAGACCGTGAAACAGTTCCATTTGGAAAATGAAGTCCCGGCCGGTTTTTAGCGATGCGGTCTACGAAACGGCGGCGAACGTTGGTCGGCAACATGGAAATGTTAATTGACGCGTACATCGTGCCCCCGCGTGATCGATGAGCAAATATTTGCAAAATCACGCGAAACGATAACCCGCTTAGCATGGTCATTTGAATCGACGGCGTCGGCCTGTCGAAATCCATTTTTATCGGTTCTCCCGTTAAATAGCGTCGATGTCGCGCGTCGATTCTCTCCCCAACGATCGATGCCGCGCGTCGCTCCGAGCGACGATTAAAAGGATGGCAGGCAGAGTGGAATGTTTGAAATTTCTTCGCGCGTCGCTCCTCCTTTTTTTCTCTCTTTTTTTTCTTTTCTTTTTTTTTCTCTTCTTTCGTTTTCCTTTTTCGAGAATCGAATCGAATCGAGGTCGAAGCGTAGACGCGACGCGGCAAGAAGATGCTCCAGCTGGCGTGCCTCCGTTGAAGGGTGCATTGAAATCAGTGCGAAAAGCGCGTCCAAATGGCATTTAAATTCGGTAGCATCCACCACTCGACGCCGCTATCGGGCCAAGCCGGCTCGAAAGGGTAATTAAATAGCATTCGACGACCATTTAGCGAGCATTCGTGAATACTTGTCCCCTGCGAAGCATAAAGGAGCAGCGTCGTCTCCTCGTTCAGCCGTAACGGAAACAGAGAAATAAGCGAAAGAGGAACGATAAAATTCTGGCTAGGAGAGTCAGAGCGGAGAAGGATACCTGACACACGCGATTATTCCATCGAAATAAAAGTTCCGCTGGAAAAAAGAAAGTCCTTCGACGAAACTCTCGTTTCCTACGTGATACTATGTCGCGAGAGCCGCCAGAGAGAGCAGCCAGTTCATCTCAGTGATATATTCTGGCCTGACATTGACCCGCGGAGGTACTTTCCGCGAATAGACGTTTCGCGTTTCTTCGCGAAGAAATTCGCAGCTTGCCTCATAAATAATAAACGAGTCCTCGAACAAGATCTTATATTATACAACATCGAGCGTTCCGTTCGTGCCGCGAGAAGAAAGTAAAAAGTTAGCCATGACAACCGATAATTCAACGGCAAAGAAATGAACGCATGAATATTCTGTAACGAAACGCGGGTCGAACGATTACCCTCCGTCCGTTTTTCGATTTCTGGCTCGTTAATCAATCTTTCTCGATTCATACGTCTCTGGGAGCTTTCGTTCGATCGTTCTTGTCTCTGTTCGTCCCAACAGTTCACATTCGCCTCTTTATCGCTTTCTCCCCGTCTCTCGTCTTCCGTTCGACCGGTCCCCTCTTTCGCCTTCCTCCATCCCGAGTAGAGAAACTCGTAACTACCGGAACTGATATCTGGCCAGAGTACTGGACGACTCTGACCCTCGATGGCGGACTCTCGCACCCTTTGGGATCGGTGCGGCGCGTACACCCTCTCCCCCGCATCCAAGCCTTCGGTTGTTCGAAATTGCAGCAGCCACTTTCGGAGTTATTCGTACGCGCCACGGGGAGAGTTCACGTTCCGGTTTCCGCGAAGGCCCGATTCATTTTCGAAATGCGACTCGATACAGATATGGTATTGTTTGAAAACGTCGCGGTCGCGCTCCGCTCCCGAAATTTCAGAACGCGCGTGCACTTTAATCAACACGCTGATTAAAGGGTAGTATTGCGGTGGCTTTTTTCTTTTCTTTTTTTTTTATTTCTTTTTTTTATTTTCTTTTTTTTTTTCTTTTTTTTTTTTTTTTTGGACAAAAATTGTTCCACGTTTGACGTTTGGAAGAACAACAGCGAAAGAACGATAGGAAGACGACCTATGAAAACGAATTTTCATTTTGCAACAGGTACCGTATTTTTTCGATTACTCACGGCGATTGCCAGCTGGCAGTCAGCGTTACGGTTATTTTTCCGCAGCACGACCAAATTTACGCTCTAACGCTTCAGCAAATGCGGAAAAATGCGAATCGGTTGTTTTGGGTTTCGAAACGGATGCTTCGACGCTCGGTCGACGCCCAAAATTTCGAAAAAAGAGAGAGAGAGAAAAAAAAAGTACGGTGTCGAATTTTATTCTCAAAACAGGCCTAAAAGAATCCATCGTCCTCTCGGGAAAAAGATCTTTCTCCAAATGAACCGCGCAACTTCCTTCCGTGAACGTAAACTGTATCGTATTCTATTGTAACGAGAAACAAATGGCATTCCGCCGCACAGACGGTGCCGTCCTTCTGTTTGATCAGCAGCCAAGTTAAACTGTGTTCGACGCGTTTGGTGCTTAGACGACCAGAGCAGAGCGACTATCTGGCCAGAGCGATGCTGGTATTGCCGCCGGTTCAAAGCCCACCCGAAACCTTTGAATCGACGGATAAATATCCGCACTATTGGATGCTGGTCTACGTTGAAAAAGGAACGACGTCTTGCTCACAGATCTATTTCATACAAGGACCACCGGCGGGAAAAAAGCGCACTCTCGTTTCCTCGTTTGTATGGAGTCGAAAACGCGCAGTTTTTCACACGTGAATAAAGAAAAAATAGTTTCCTTCCAGCGCCCTATTAATCCCTGCAGCCTGGAAACCGCACTCACTTTCCCAGTTATTCGCGTACGCTCTCCAAGAGCGAATTCGTGTTTCGTCGTTTTTGCGGTTGCGCGTTTACGTGTAGCTGTAGCTGTACGTATACGTGTGCGTGGGCGCGCGCGCGCGCGCGCGTGTGTGTGTGTGTGTGTGCGGCGGAGCCTAAAAATGGACCGGTTCGTTTTCCAAACGCGACTCTTTTCGTCGCCAAATGGATATGAATCACTTCGAGCCACCCGCCGCGCCGCTGCGAATAAACTTTGCCATTTATGCGAACACGCGATTCGTTCAACTAATAATTAGATCTGTCGTTGATTCGTCCGTTAAGTCGTTGTTGATCGATCGAAAATGGAAGTGACACGGTGTTACGGTAAAATATTTCTCTACATTGCTAATTGCACGCACGGTTTACCAACGAATGGAATTTTTGAACTCTACGAGACGAGACTCGCGAAAAAAAGGGGCAAGATCTCGCTTGCCTGGTCGAATTTTGCTCTTCGATGTGCCACCAAGAAGCTTAAAAAGAGTCACCGTATGGCCGTCATAGTTGTACAAATAGTATGGCGAATCTATAACTTGTCTGAGTATTTGAGACATTAGTCTGAGCGGCAATGTTACGTCGTGACTTTTTTTCGATACCTTTGCGCGCTGTTATATATGTTAACTTGTTGCATCGAACGGTTCATCCCGTAAATGAATAAATAAGTAAATGAAACATGCAGAAACGTTGTCAGTCTGATCACACTTTCGTTAAATAACAATGAATGCAAGTCATCTAGAAAGACAATTTTCCAACTAGATTGCAAGCACGGAAATGGAGACAGAGTGAAAAATCGCGCACCGTCCCGAAGTTACTGTGAACTGTCTAACAAACGAGCAGACAGGGCAACAAGTTCGCCGATTCAAAATTCAGCACTCGTTCCGCCGCGATATCTGTCCGTGAAACTTTGTTCTCGAAACAGGTGCGATCACGTTTTCGATATCGAAATTGCCGAACGCTTCGCGGTGATGGGAGAAATTTATTCGTGCGTTATTAATAAAGGTACTGACGGAGTGACAGCGGCCCGAAAACTCCAGGACGGCTCCCCGCCATTTGCATACGCCGACGCTTACCCCTCGAGGATTAGCCGAAAGGGTTCATTTACGCGAATCGGACGCCTCGAATAATTTCAAACTTAGTCTCTCTCTCTCTCTCTCTGTTCGTGTGGACAGCGTTCGAGAGTCACGAGGAGCTACCGGGACGAACCACCAGTCGTCCGGATGGAAATCGGATGACTTTGGAAAACTACCCTCTCCGAGTCTATGCTCTGGTTACCGGGCTACTTCGAGTCGATGGCGTCTACCTACCACACCTGGGACATGATTTCGACGACGGGCAATTGCGAAACGAAGTCGCTCCTCCAACTTGCTCTCTCTATCTCTTCCGAGCCACTTCTTACTCAGCTTCGAGTCAACGTGAAATCTACTACGTGAGTTTCGCGCAGCTGATACAATGTTTCCACCGGTTTTTCGTAAAATCCAGTCCCGTCGTCGCGGAGATTTCTTTGCCAACGAGATAATTCAGCGTAGCGTGGTAGAAACAATTTTCGCTGCTCGACGTTCGATTCGTGAGAATCGCGTCACAGTGCTTACAGCTTGAGATCTGACGCGACGACTAAATTCAAACGTTTTTTACACGATTACACCAATGCAGTGTTCCGGGTTGAAAATTACTCTGGATGTGAGGACGTTGTCGGATAGAGAGAAAAATCGACGGGGAGAGAGCCTTCCGACCGCGAAGGAAAAATTCCCGAGCGAGCAAAGAGCCGTCTATCTAATACGCGTCAATTAATATTCTCGTTTCGTTTAATGCATCTCTGTTCGCTGATAATAGCCCGGCCACGTATCGGTAATTGCGCTACTTTTTCACGTTTTCTTTCCCGCAGCAACATCGGTGATACTCGAGAGCGACGCATGAATAATGCGTCGCGATTAATTGCGAGTCGCCCACGGCGTTCATGGCCCCGCTGATACTACCTACGGCCTCCTGGGTCTCCGAATTTTCTGCTCGTCGGAATCGCTTATGAGCGCCGCGCGTTTCAAAAAACTTACAATGGTACGCGTGATACGTGCAATCTTTGGATTGGATTGCTTTCTTGAAATATTTTTAACAAATTCCAATAACTACCAACTTTCGATACACGCGTTAACAAAGTTTTCCGTTTCTTTCAAACGGATTTTTATACGAGAATTTCGCGCGAAACTTGGAACGAAAGAGTCAGACTGAACGCCTGAATATTTCTATGACCCTGGCAATTTAATCGCGACGAAAACAAGGATTTTACTTTTAAAGTTATTCGCTACTGTCTGGTCCATGGAAACACGGAGGACTGGAAACTTTTAAAACGTTCGAATCGTCGGACGTCATTAGTCCGTGAACGAACGAGTGCTTGAAAATTTGCAAGAAGGGAGGATGGATCGCGGAGACGAGTCCCGCCAACTTATAAACGCTCGTTAATAACTGGAAAGCAAACAAGCTTGCCAAAATCGTCGAAAGGTTAATAACGAATCGCTAAGCGATTCGTTTCCGTTGCTAATTGCTCGACCGAAATAGAAACGAAAGAGAGATTTCGAATTATTAAAATGCACACAAATTAATTACGTCTGTCAGTTTGTTAATTACAGCCGATTCGTAATTTGGTCAAACGCGTCGTGCTCGCGCTTCCCAAACCAAATATTTCAATACGAAATGATAATTAAATTCTTATCGCCTTTAACGATTGCGGATCATTTTATATGATGCCGCGGCTCCGCTAAAGGGATTAATTATTAACTACTCCCGACGTTCCTTCGACTCCAAGAAGACGAAGAACATTCTGATAATTGGCCAGTTTTCCTCCGAGACCGAGGAGCTTATTAATTTAAGTGGTTTATTCAATTTCGAATTTCGCCGTGGCCAAGCGTCGAATTAGTTTCAACCGCCGGGTGTCTTCTTGATTTTTCAGCTTTTAGTTCGGTTAAAAGTCCGAATTTCTTTGTCCTCCTTTTCCGCTAGTTTACCGCTGGCGGGTTCTTCGTTTGCCGAAAATTTTCCAGGAACAGAGAATCTCCAAAGCAATTAACAGTAAGTGCTTGTTATCCGGAAAAAGATTCGGCCAAGACAAAGTCAGTCGCTTGGAAATAGGTATTCAATGTATCCTCGGGAACCCTCCACACACGGCAACTCGCTATTATTTCTAAATACAATGGCAATCTTGTCGTAACTTTGCTGCGCCAACATGCCGCGCAAACTACATGCCGCCCTTTCGCGTTATCAATACAACACGAGACCAGTTACTACTTAATTATCTCGAGTGGCAAGTTTGAAGAAAATACAATAGAATCTAGCAGCACGCTATTCTCACACCTGACCTATTACAATCTCGTTAATATCATCGGTTATTAGGAAGAAGATTAGCAGAAGGAACGTCGTAGACCTGGCTGAATTTATTATAGATTTTATAACGTAATATGATCAGCTTCCTCCGAAACGATCTTAAAATTAGGATACATAGAGTTTCGGTCATTGGCTGAGATAGTAGAAGAGACACGTAGAAATTTGTCATCTAACACCGACCAAGTAAATGGAAATATTTCGTTTCCATGACTCGACTGCTGAATTATTATGCGATGCAGTGAAATATTCATAAAATTTTAACGAATATTCGAACAATACGTAACATTTCGGGCAAAAATATATCTGAAACGTGCGGACACATAACACAACTTTGGTTAAATTGTCAGAAATACTTATGCTTATTTATATCGAATTGTACATCTTTGTCGAAAAGTTTTAAAACGGTTATATTATATTAACTCGAAAGTGTGAAAAACTGAATTACACAACGAAGAACTAATGACGAACAGTAACACGACTTCGTCTAGGCGTCGTTTCGGAGCAAAAATTTATATTTATAAATTGAAGGAGGAACGAGTATAGAATATCCGCATCTTTTGCAGCTATACTCTCTCTCTCTCTCTCTCTTCTACTGCCATCTCGCCGATGACGAAGCATTACAAGTAATTCAAAAATCCAGAGAATAGAATACTTTCACGCTTCGACAAATGGTATCGATCGGAAGCCATCGAAAAAGCTAAACAAAGGTAATCTCGCTCAAAAAGTATCGACGTCCTATTCCCGAGGGTGGTCGACGGGTTCAGGAAGGCTGTTCAAACCGTGTTCGGAATATTTCACGAGACGCATCCCTTGTCCGAGAACTTTTTGCAGCGTTCCAACGTCGTTTGCTGATTGAAACGTGATGTGGTGTGTTACATGCGATATCGATTATACGGCCAGGACGGACCTAGCCGGTCGGTCCCGTACAAAGGGACTGCTACAAAGAGAGAAAGAGAGAAAGAAAGAATGAAAACGTCGTCCACGAACGGGGGACGACGGCCGACGCCTTCCCCCGGGACCAACCGTCTTTTCGTTTCCCTCGTCGACGCACCGCTCTTGGCAATTTTTTTTTTTTTTTTCCTGGCTGGCCGGTTTCAAGCCGCGAGATAAAAAGCGATTCGAACGGCTGCCTTTTACCTCTTCCATCGCTTTTTTCTTTTTTTTTTTTTTTTTTTTTCCGCTTTTCACGGTCGCATTGATTTTTTGCGCGCGCGGATTCACCAACGCGCCACCGCTTTGCGCAAAACGCGCCGATACGATGAACGAACGCGACGTGCGTTTGACGCGCTGCGTCTCCAGCCGATTCTCTTTCGCTGAAATTTGTTTATTGTCCGCTCGCTCCCGCGCGTTTGGTTTTGCTTTGTCGTCCAACCTTCTGTCTGGCTTTCACTTTCGATTCCGGTACGTTTCCGTTTAGATTTGGACCGATTACCAAGTTCTGTTCCGGTGGCTTCCGCCGTTGAGGTTATCGCAGTAAGGATCATGATGATCGTACACAGATGGACCGTATTAGATAATCGGAATTTCTACAATATAATTATCACTGTACTGTATTGTGGCTGTTTATACGTTTACGGGAAATTTAAGTGTACGCGTATATTATACGTATCAAACGTACAATCCGATAATGTAAAATAAAAGATAGAGTTTCTCGATAAAAGTGAGGAGTAGACTGGTATAAAAATTTGAATTTACATAACACATCACATATACACCTTCGACTAATTTCTTCGTACACTCTTCAAAGTGCACGAATCAATGCTCGATTTAGTTATTCAATTGGAGAGCTTGCGATGGTAATCCGATTCTTGGCAATCTATCACGCGCTACATAGAAATTTCCAAGTCTCATCGAGCACAGTTACGACGCGAACTCAACTGTTAGGTAACAGGCGGTTAAGTAGGTCGACGATGAAATTTTCTTGGAAAGATCTCATTGAATGGATAATTTTAATGGCCGGTGGAAGGTCGGTTAACACTGTTCGCGCACGACCTGCCCGTCTGCCGCATTCGTCCGTGAATTTACTGCGATGGTTTATATTCCCGCGACACGCACGGAGAAAAGTGGATACAATGTGCAAAATGTGTAAATTCATGTCACGGGGAATGCGCGGCAGAGAATAATGACCGGGACCACTTCACGTGTTTCCCGCGGTCTACGTGTATATTATTTATTATTCGATTTAAAACGCGAAGGAGCACGATATTTCATCGCAAGAAATTTCGCCAGTGTTTCGTTGTCCTTTAAATTCCCGAGTATACCGCGCGAGTGTACCGTTCTCGAGCACAGAACGAGTAGAGAACGAGTAGAGAACGAGTAGAGAACGAGTAGAGAACGAGTAGAGAACGAGTCGATACTCGAAACGGGGAAATACGATTAAATAATAACGAAACTAAAGCAACAAGAAAACAGAACGCAGAGTAAAATCGATTTTCGATACGCGTCCTAAGGACCTGCTACATGTGTATTCTTTCTCCTTTCTAAGATAAATCTATACTGCTATAAATCTGCTGTAAGTCTAATCCTAAATAATAAGATAGTACGGTGGTACAAGCACGGTCTTTCAGAGTTTTCTGGCTCAGACCACTCGCCAATAAAATTTACGACAGTACGGGTATTACACGTATACAGATCGACCGACCAAGCTGCGGCTAGCTACGTTAGTCGACTATTTATCTCGTAACGAAATATCTTTCATCGTGATTTATAGTCATCCGTCTCTCCTCTCGTAGTCGAGACTACGATACTTATTCGGAATCAAAACAGTTACGCATGACACACGTTAAAAACGCATTTACCACTTGCGTTCCGATAATTCAAGACGAAAGATCAAAGATGACGACGAACGATTTTTCGTCCGCGAAGAAGGCGAAGGCCACCGAAAGACAAACGACGAATCAAGGGCTTCGATAAGAGGATAGTAGCAGATGAAAGTTCGTGGGATTGCTCCGCTTTCAAACCGCTTTCAAACCGCTTTCAAACCGTCTTCGATCCGCCTTCGATCCGCCTTCGATCCGCCTTCGATCCGCCTTCGATCCGCCTTCGATCCGCCTTCGATCCAGATGTGTACTTACTTAGGCTCTCAGTCGGTTGAATCGACGCGAAAGACCGGAAGCAACATTTGAGAAACGAATAACTCGTAATTTATCGCGGAACATTGGTTTTTTTCTACTTTTAACGGTTTCCAGTACTATCAACCGGAACAACGATTTTCAGCCAGCTAGATTCAAGCGTCCATCGCTTTGTAAACGACACATCATAGTTTTAAGCATACACGTTATACTAGACTACACACACGTGTATTCGGTTGAAAATTCACGAAATGGTTGGAACGATTCGAAGGATATTTGACTTGAGACAAGCACGATCAAAGCACGGCGAGGTAGGATTTTAATCCTTCAATTAGGACAACGCTAGGTGTATTAAGAATGGTTTACTCTCAGAGAGAGAGAGAGAGAGAGAGAGAGAGAGAGAGAGAGAGAGAGAGAGAAGACAAGGGGATCGTGTATAGAGTAGGAATTTCACGGACGTTTCGCTTGTATTTAAAAGAATAAGGTCACAAAAGTAAAAATGCGTGGCGAAAGTTTCATCGATTGGCGCGGAGCCTGTCTCCTATAAACCGTGTGGGTGGATATATCTGTTGGAACTTTAGTGTTTGCTGGTCGCGTCGAGTATTCGCGAAATCGGTGGCAAATTAAAAAGCAAATATTTACCCGACTTTTACGCTGCGACCTCGGATCTCTATTCGATTAATCTCCGCCGGCAGGTTGAAAAAACGCATCGCGGGGCAAACGCGACAGGTCAGTTTCGTAATTAATTGCGGAACGTCGTGGCGCGCGACCAACGAAACCCGATGTGGCGAATATTGCTCGGTCGGAGCGTGCAAGTCGCGAATATTGCCGCGACATTCGTATAAACGTGATAACGTACGTGCATAGGCAGAGGGAAAACAACGGACGGAGGGGTGGAAAACTGGAGAAAAAACGAGATTGCAATCATCGGTCCTTTTGAGATCAAGGTAACTCTGACATTTTCAGCGTAAATTTCATAGCGGTAAGGTACTCGTCACCCTCCGACGGAGTTCCTTCAGCTCACCGGGAAAACGTTATTGCTCGGCGTGTATGTATACAATACCTCTCCCCCCGGCCACTCCTTTTATCACGGTACCGTCGTTGGCTTTCGTTAATTTTCTCGGTTTCAGAGTTCGACCGAAATTGGTCAGTGCAAAGGCTTCAATTTTCATCACTTCCGTTTGGAAATATTTTTCCGACCGAGTTCAACTAAACTTTCGGATAAATTTAAGTTATAACGTCGCAGCAGCCACTCTCCAGGCCGCGTAATTAATTAAAACGCTTTGCGATATTGCTCGTTGACCGGCCAGCACGGTACGAGGCGGTCGGAATCGAAACGTTTTCGCTATTTCGTTGGAAACAAATTGGACTCGCGAGATATAAAGAAACAACAATAACTGGTTTAATAACAATATAATAATTTAGATACGTTATATCTCTCGGCGTGTTCGATTAAAATCTCTGACAAAGGCTAGCTATCAAAAGCGTCCAACTTCACATGCACGCATTTTTCATCATTTATCCTTGCACCTGCACATTCTATCTATCTATCTATCTATCTATCTATCTATCTATCTATCTATCTATCTATCTATCTATCTACTTTGCCACTTCATCCAGACATTTTCACGAAATATTCGAACACACGCGTTCATCCATAACCATGCTTCTTTTTCACGCTTTTAACATCAAACCAAATACTCGTCATTCGTTCTACGTGTATTATAAGGAGGGAACATCTTTACAATTGGAACTATCGACTTGAAACACGCAACAATAAATGTACCAAGGGTGGATAACCGAATATACGAACGTTTGTCCAATCGATACGAGTGTATCTTAATTTTCGAGTCGTGGATGATCAAAGGAAATGTTTAAAGCGCTTGCCTCGCGTTTCAACCGTACATTGCTGCGCGATTTAGCATCGACCGCAACTGCCGAAGCACTGACGTACATTCGTGAATCACTCGGTGAATCGGTACGACTATATTTCTATGTCGATAAAAGTCACGATTAATTTTATCAAAAACGTATTATTTTATCGAAAACCTATTTTCAATAGGCGCAATAACAAAAGAATCCGTTTCAGCGTTAAAGTTCTCTCGCTTCCGTATATAATAATGATGATCTCGACTTAATATTTGAAAAGTGATTTCGAACTATTCGGTTCAAATCAAAAAGCTGGATAAAGTGGATATAGCTTGAAAGTCTTAAGCGATCATCGTCCGAGGAACTAAATCCACCAAGCGACTGGCTGGGCTGGTTCTGGCACATATTTCAAGTTTAACGTCCCTCCGGTCGTGGAAACGTTCGCTGAAGGTCGAGGAATATTCCGCGGCGAAATTTCAACAGGCGCGATATTACGACTGTGCGGAAATGCGGCTGGCGGAATTAGGGGGGGGGGGGCAATTTTCTTAAAGAACGCGTCGCGATGTAAATTCGCGTTGCAGCTTCTCGCGCCGCGGCTATTAATCTTACCGCTTTCGAGAGAGCGAGAGAGAGAGAGAGAGAGAGAAAGAGAGAAACGTCTAAATACTTGGCGATTAAATCTCTCGATACGGCCCGTCTTAGCGGCCGCCGGAAACCGCGTCCCGTTCCCCTTCCTACACGCTGATAAAGTCATTAACAACCGCATATTTTTCTCCTTTAATCAGCTTGAACGTTATCGCGATGGGAAAGAAGCCGGTAATATCAATTTCGTGCCTCGGATTATTCGCCTACCTTTCTCGATTGTATTTCGTTTCGTTCGCGATATCTTCCCTTGCTGTTTCAAAAATTGTTAACTCTCCGAGTCTCCGAAATTTTTCCCGAAAAAAGATCGACGTCTGTCACGAGAGACAAGATAAGAATATTTTTGTTGATTCGTTTCGCTGAAAACGAATATTTTCACATAGAGTAGCTGATAGTAACGGAAAGAACCTGTCACGTCCAACTATGTAACCGACGAATTTTTCTAAAGACCAGAAAATACGAAATACTTCAATACTATTAGCTTCGAAGTTTCAAAGTTATGAAAATGATGGGATCAAGTAAAACGTCTGTATCGGTAACAGGAGGTTAATCGACGCAGTGAATTTTAAAGTTGCTTCTCTGTGAAAAAATGGGAAATGTCAATACGAGTCGCGTAAAAAGTTTTACGTCATGATAAAATCGTCAACTACCGCATTGTTTGCGATTAATACGGATTCTCGAATAAGATACGGTCAACAGGAATCGTAGGAATCGTAGGAATCGTAGGAAATGAACGAAATGTGCCTGTTTTATCGGATCTTTTTGATCGAGCTAGCTGTCTTCTAATCGACTGATTAACGTTCGTGACCGTTCGTGGCCGTTCGTGGCCGTTCCCCTATCGGAACGCGCCACCAGCGAACATCGACGACGCAGGAAGTAACGTTCATTTTGCCGAGCGTGGAAAAAAAGATACGTCCCTTTGCTGCCGGTGCTCAAGTAATATCCGGCCCGCTATTAAATTTCGGCAAACCTTTGGTCGTCACTGCACCCGACTTTATTAACGCGAATGTACGTTATTTACCCCCGTGATTCTACGGATGCTGCTTGTCTTCCGCTCTCCTTTATTTAAAATTACCTATCGAAACGTTTCTACGATCGTCCGGCAGATGTTCGCAGTTCCCCGTTGGATCGAAATCCTCCGTGAATATTTGATCTTGATCTTTTATTTCAGATTACACCGTTGTTGCCCCGGTTTATCGATTGGGTTCGGTTCGGGTATCTAATCACGAACGTTCATTGTGATATACGGTATTTCTACGATAAATTAATTGCATACAACATATCCTACAACAATTGCTGTAATGAAATCTATGCATGCACCTATCCGTACGTAGACCTATCGTACGATGCGTTAGTGGAAATTGATCGATCGTTCGTTCGGCTAATTAGCAGGTGTAAAATTAATTTTGGGGAAACAATATGAAATTTTGTCTGAAAAAGTAATCGAGCTTCGATAATTAAAAAAGACATTAAGATATATCTGAGAGATATTTTGAGAGAGAGAGAGAGAGAGAGAGGCGAGGAAATTTTATTCCATGACCACAATTACTTTATAAATATTTCTATAATGTAGCAAGTATAATAACATAAATTTAATACCTAATAAATTTAACGAACGTTTGTAAGTGTAAATATTAATATTTATTTCCTATAAAAAGCTACAATCTGATATCGGAAATGCAAGAAATTTTTAATAATACAGAAATAATTCTTCTGTGAATCGCTAATTCTAAATTTTTGCGTCGATCCATCGGAAGAATAGTCGCAACAATTGTGGCCGGATGTGATTTCGAACTATAACGTTGGCCTCTTTATAATTCTCTCGGCCACGAAATCCGCGCGATGCCAGGGAAATAACGTTAATTTGGGATAACGCCGGGCACCGGTGAGACCCACGCGAAACCACCCGATTATACCTGTGATTATCGTAATTGCGACGATCGGGTTGCCTCCGGTGTGTTAAGGCTCTCGTTGTTCCCCGAAACTAAAGGTGAAAACATGGACAAATCGATCGCGCCTCGAGCACCCCCAAAGGACCGTTGCACGCAGCTGATCCTGTCGTACCAGCGCTTGTATTGTACTACTGAATTAACTGTCCTATACGGAGGTATAATGTTTATTGTCTACCGACAATGTAGTCGAGATATCTAGTCTCAAGGATAGCCTGCGCCGCCTCCCTTTAGCTCTGTTTCGTGGAAATCGATCTGCCTGTGCGCTCTGTTTAGCTAAATTAACTATATTTGACGCGTATTATTATCGCTCCAAGGTATTTTAAAAGTCCATTTGTCCATTCTTGAGAGAATGTAATTTACCGATTACGACGAGAAAAAAGACGATTTGATTATTCGTTGTGTTACAAAATATCGTGGAACATTATGAATAATTTTGTTATTTAAAGAGTTCATTCGTTTCGTTCAGCTCGTTTCGTCTCGTTTCGTTGTCACGCTACGGATAACACAGAGGAGATTAATTCCTGCAGTGATATTTATTTCAAATCAGTTAACGCTACGATAAATCACGCATTGGATAGCACACGACGTTTTAACGCGCATTTTACATCCATTTTAGGTTGTTTCAACGTCTTACGACCCAATCCGAGCGTGTTAAATGTGTAATACAAGGCGTTCGAACGGCTCTGCCCACTTTCGACTTCAAGACGTCGTATTAGATAATTATTTCTAATTACGTTACTTTCAATAAGGCAAGATAAGTATCTTTACAATAATTAAGAAAGTTCGCAGTACGATAGCGAACCTGACCTCTTCTTTAAGATGTTCTTAAGGAGGAACGTCTTCAAGACGTTTGTAGAACATTATTACCAAACTTCTTTAACGCGTTCAAAGATGTCTCTGTGCTGTCTGGGACGCCACTTAGAATATTCTTTCGCTGGAACGTCAAACGCTCTTTTTGTGTCAAGTAGTGCTCTGTAAGTTAATACGTGACAGCGCTTTGTTCCCTCGTCTATCTGTCGAGTTTCTTGTAAATTAGGTCGCAACCCTTATCTAATCCCACTGCAGCATCCCCAAACCTCCTCCTTTTGTTCTTGTACACAAATATAGATGTGCTCACGAAATTATCCGAACAACGCTTGTGCTTGTACTTCTTTTTTGCGAATATATTCTTTTCTTACTTCTTTTTTATCGCGGAGAGACGCGATCGCGGGGAAAACGCGTCAGCGAGAGGCGTAAATTCTCGTTACGATTCGGCTAATCGACGCCGCGAAATAGTCGTTCCCCTTGTTTCCGTTAGGATAACAGGGGTGGGTTTGATGAATTTAACACTGTGTTAACAGGTTAATGTATCGTATATATGCGAGAAATAAATCGTATAATAAAAAATGTCGTAAATTATTTGACGACGAATGCGGTTAATGCGTTACAGAAATTTGACTCGACTTTTTATATTTCTCGAATGGGTTAAGACCAAGCGACTTTGTTCGTTCGAGCTCTCGATGTATGCCGTATGAATTTTCAAATAAGATTTAAACCGATTCTTCGCCTTTCTGGCAGACAACCCCCGCTACGCTCGGATCACGTCACCGATCGCGCCCCGATGATCACGTAGGCCGACTTCTTCGTGAGAATGAAACACAACGGTCCGAAATCGACGGTTCCAGAACTCGCTGCTTGGCGACAACTATGCGCTCGTCGAGACATTGTATGTTTTTCGTCGGGCAGATAAAAGGACGACGCTTTCTGGCGACGCTGGAGGGCCGCGAACGACGTTTGGAAATACGATCTATACCGGGCCTCGCGGCGTAACATCACGCGTATCGTATGAAACATTTTGAAATTTTGTCAGTACTATCACGAGAGCCGATTACATCGTTATGATTACATCGTTATGATTACATCGGTAAATTTGAAAACAAATCTCAACGTACGTATAGAAATTACGAGATACTTAATACAAGTATATATTTCACAGAGATCAGAAAAGTACTGGAACAGAAGAAAGTAATTATCCGTTTCGTTAATAAGCCTCGATACTCAACGCGGCCACCTCTCTCTCTCATACTTGTTACACGTTGAAAATGATTGTTCGTGCTGCATGCTGATTACTTTATTAAATATACATTTGCGATAAATATTTCATTACTTCTGCGTACATCTCCAGAGCGATCTAAAATTTTACCGACGTAATCGTGTCGATCGTATCTCGTTACAGCGTTGATCATAAGATATTAAAAGATTTGAAAATATTTCGTAGAACACGCAATACGTACGTGGAATTTTTCTATAGTAAATTACCTTACTTACGAATTTAAATATCTAGACGTTAAAGTTTGATATACTTTCGTGCGCCACTGTATACCTGGAACGACTGCCAATAACGCGCACGCATCGCGCGGATTGTCCCGACTGAAACGAATAAAGAAACGGGTTCATCAGCCCAGGGAATCAAGGAACGATGAATGAATAAAGTTCCGGCGAATCGATCGGCTCGCTTCATTCTAGTTTACCACCGTTGAAAACCGAGCCCCTCTCGCTAACGGGCAGACTCGCACAATGGGCTGGCACGGCGCAAATAATTTCGAAGGCTCTTCAATAAACAGAAATAAATGCGCGATAGATTAAGGGCCATAGTGAACAGGCCGCGCGGCGTGCAATTTGATCGAATGGATAAATGCCGTTTTGAAAACGAACGACTTCATTTGTTCGTTCGTATCTACGAGCCGTTCCGACCGTGGACAAGAGTCCCGCGCACACAGATTCCATCCGACACATCCACGTGGAAACGAGCGTCGACGAGCGTCGAGGATCGCATGCCCGGTCCAGTTTAACGAGCTTTCAGATAAAACACTGAAAACGTCGTCGGGATTAATTAAATAATTAAAGCGGCTAATTATCTCGACTTAGCCATCTGCCTACGTGACCCGACACGCTAATACGATCATTAGGCTCGTGGAACGCGTATCGTTCCTAGATCCCTGCATTTCGGGCAATTCGATACACGAAGCTTTTATTTATACAAGGATTTCTTTTCTTTTCTTTTCTTTTCTTTTCTTTTCTTTTCTCTCCTATTTTTCAAGACGATGGTCGGTCTAGGAGTCGAATTTACCTACGACGCTACCGATTTTCTTATCTTTATACCTTATCTTATACGCTGGAATATACGATACGACGAATTAATATCGGTCGTTAAGTTCGGATGAAGATGGTAAGTTTGATTTCTGAACGACTCGGGAAATTTTACGAGTCACAAGTTACGAGTTATTAAGTTATGCGAGTAATAAATTCTCTTGCGTAACAACCGTTCTGGCGGTAACGCAAATGAGCTACTATAAATACATTTTTCAAATTACCAAGCTGTTGGTTAGTCTTTAAAATTCTAAAGGTGTAAAAAAGAGATGCGTGTAATCCGTAACACGGAACCTTTCACTATGAAAGAGGCGCTGCTGACATTTAGTACAGGTCGAAATTTCGTTGCTTCTATTTTCTCGAATTATTTTCTTACAAATACGTTAATTCGTACATTAAATGCAACAAATAAACGTCCGAACGATTATGGCCAACAGCGTATATATTGTCCACGATTTCCGTCCTTTATTTTGCCTATTCACCAGCCCGACACCAGCAAAAAGTCGAAACCGTCGTTGAAGCGAAATTCAAGCGGAAGGACCGAACACGGCAATTCATCATCGACCACCGCGTGGGTTTCGCACACAACGCGTTTGTTAACCTTATCGCAGCTAAACGCTCGAAATTTGTTACACGGAGCGCGATCTAAATAGCCGGTCTCGCGCCAGTTTCTTGCACCGCCGTTACGGTACTAATTAATCGTACAGAGAAACAAGTATATCTCGAGATAAGATCTGGCAAAACATTCTGCAGTTCGGAAACCTGCGCCGGACGGAAACTAAATTAGCGCTAGGTTGGAGTATCGACGACAGACCAAGTGGAAACGGTGCAACGACTGAAGATTTGCGAGATAGTAATTACTTATCGCTTGGTCGTTCGAATTATCGTTAACAAGGCGCACGACAAGTTGACCGAAATCTATGAATCATATCGATATCGCTGAACCTGATCGCGTTGGCCGATTTAGATTAGATTTAAAGAGATTGCCCGTGTTGCTCGTGTAGGCCAACAACATCATCGTCCCTTCCATCCACTCGGATGCTCCCTCCTTCCTTATTTACAGTTACACAAGCAGAGGGTGCAATCGAAACCAGTAATAACCTCGTTAACGTCCGACTTGCCCTTTCTTTCTCGTTCCGCCCGTCCCTTTTCACTTGTCGACTCCATCGTCGTGACTCCCAGGGGTAGGTAAGTATGGAGAACTTCGATGCTGGTTACCGTTCGATGAAATTGATATATATCGCGACTGAACGAGGCAGTCGTCCAGAAAAAGGGATACATCTGTTCTTCCTCTACGTTCTGTCTCGATACGCAGCATCCCCCTAACGTTTATCATAGATACATTTTCTGTTTCTGCGCAATTTTTTTACTTGGTTCTAACGATTCACGAGCGAATAATCTTCTCGTTTCTCGACAACAATTCAAACGATTAAAACGTTGATTTTCATTTGGTTTTCCTGTTGTTTCCCTCGTGTCGATAGAAAAGGACACGAAGATAATGCAGAAGAATTTGTCGACGAAGCTTCCGAAAAATTAAAATATTAATCACCATTTAAATTGAACGCAACGAACAATAAAAAATTCCGTGATATCTCGAATTACAAAAAGTTTATACTGTACGGAAGGAGACGACTCTATCGAGCCAACAAAATTTGTCATGAGTTGCACAAAACGAAGAAGACGATCGACCCTAAGCGGAAACGAAGGCAAAGAGAAGATAGGAGGACGCGGAGGCGAAAGTCTCGAGTCCCGCGGGTGGAACAGAGCTAGCAGAGAAATCAATTAGCGAGCAGGCGCGGCAGAATTCGGTGACACACCGTGTACAGACAGTTTTCCGGAGCGAAGCCGTAGAGAGTTTTTCCCACGGGATGTCGCGGCGACTGGCCTTCTCCCCTCCGGGGAACGAGAATTCCCTTCGTGTATGTACAGTCACTCCAATCACGAGCCATACATCAGTTTGCGTCGTTGACGAGAAGAAACGGGGAGGACGGAGAAAAATGTCCCGATTGTGAACGTCCCGAGGGGATGAAACAGTGACATGCCACGTACCTCGCCAACGTACCTCGCCAACGTACCTCGTTCCCTCTCGCTCGTGCTTAAGTGATAGATATCGCGAGCTGCTTCTTCGCCTCTCTTCGGAGCGACTCTCGCAATTTTTATATACCTTTTTCACCTGTTTTTTCCCTCGGTTTTTCTAATAGTTTATTGTTATCTTCCATGATTTAACGAGTGCGTTCATGGCGGATTCCGAAACAATTGCAACGCGAAGTCACGAAACAATACCCGTCGAAATTCAACGTTGTCGAAACGACAAAATCGGTCGATTATTATTAGACCGAGCGATAAATTTGTTCGAGCAAAAAAGTATTAGAAGAATATCATATTATTATGAATATTTATCTTTGGTGAAACAAATAATATATTTACCTATTATATAATTTATCGATTACACAGATAATTCTTGTATGAAAATAACAACGCTTGCCGCGATTATTTCATTATCAATTGACTAGGAATAAAAGTTCGTAACTTTTATCTATCGTAATAGATACAAAAGATTCTGCTTTGAACATACAACACGTTTTGATCTATCTGTCCAAGTCTGCGTAAATCTCCTCCAAACAGAAGGTTTTGCAGAAGCTCTAGCTGCCCCGTTTCTCCCCGGACAACTTCCATACAATCGATTTTTATTCCTTCGACAAGAATGATCAACGAGAGTTGAGGATGCATTGCGAAACAAAATTAAAAAGTTGGAGAGATTTTCGAAGAGCGAAGGGTCGGTAACGAGCGAAGAGAGCACACGACGAAAGTGTCTTCGCGTCGAGTCCCAAAGGGAGGTTGTTCGCTAAGTGATAGATCACGAGGAATAATGCGACCGTCCCCCCTGTCGCGCTTCCTCCAAAGGAGCGTCCTAACGAAAATTTCGTGATTCGGGTCTCTGGTTGTGTTTTTTCTCATTAAGCGTGCCACGAACATCACCGGCCAACGAATCGAGGGGATCAAACTGTACTTTCAAAGCAAAGAAAAGATCGTGAAAAACGCGACTTTATGCGGTTTTCTCGATTCCGTCTATTCGAAGATAAAGCCTCCACAGTTTGCGAACTTGATAATTTCACAGCGTCTAGTGATTTCTTTCTAGGTTTCATTCCATGAAACGACGAGAGACGAGAGACGAGAGACGAGAGACGAGAGACGAGAGACGAGAGACGCGGACGCGGTAGCGTATATTCGTATGAAGAAGAGTCAAAAACGAAAGGGGCCAGAAGATTCAAAGCTTTGTCTTCGTTACTTTAACAAATGAAACAATTAATAGGAGACAGCGCCGCGATTTATGCTGCTAGTTTCACTCTCTAGCCTGGATGAAAAAAACTTGGATTATTCATGGGTCAATGTTTTAACCGAAGCTGAGGACTGTTCTCCAGTAGTAACTTACTACTCGTCGGCAATCCAAAAAATCATGTTACCGTAATTGCTCTCGTTACCTCAGGCCGATTTTCATTTTTTCGTTTATCGTTACCTAGACCGAATTAAAGTCCGACGGATCGATACACGACAGTTTGTCGCATTAATTCGTTGCGCTTAATTCTGTGAAAAAGTGACGCTAAAAATTATTTTCCGTCTCAAATGATCCTTCCGCTATTGTGGTTGGCGAATTTCCCAACGCTGCGTCGCGCTCCGAAATTTTGCGATACAAAATGCTGATCGATAGCGTTTTAAGAAGAGAAACCAAAATGCGTTTATCTCGTTTTAAATATTTTTCACCTTGCATGCTAAGAGCAATCAACATCCCCATCCAAAAGGATTTCAACCGATATTGGACGTAAGTAAACAACTGTTATCGGAAGGTAAATAAAATAAAAAAAAAGAAAAAAAAAAGGAAAAAAAAAAGAAAAAAAAACACTACCGATAAATACCCGGAGAGATTTAAAAATGAAATTCAACCCTTTCAATTTCGCAGTGTAGTTTCGCGCTGTTAAGAAGATGTACACAAAACGCGATTCCGTCGCTTTGATGCTTCAAAAAAAAAAAAAAAAAAAAAAAAAAAAAAAAAAAAAAAAAAAAAACAACGTTGAAGACAACGGTAAAAGAACTACCATACACGTCTCCATAGCGCACATCGTCGTACGTCACGACCGCAAAGAATTAAGAAGAAACAAAGTCACATATTCCATTACCGCTAAAGCGTACTGGCTCAGTATGGAACGTTCAATATGAAACTACAGACGCGCCTAGAGACATCCAACAACGTTCACGGTCTCGGGTGAACGCGCGCGTCGTTCGAAACAGACAGCTTCTAATCGAGTTCACCATCCAGAACACGATCGAACGACTGCCGCTTGGGGGTAATCGCGCAGTTGTTAGATCGCGAACGGCGAGCACGGTGAAATTAGCAACGCGGCTACTAGACCCGCGGCTCGCAGTCTCACTGCGGATATTCCCACAGGTTCCGGGATCCAGAAGCCGGGCCCGTGTATACGTTCGATTAAGGCCGATGACGACGAGGGTATGGACGAGGGCATGGACGAGGGCATGTACGAGGGGCGCGCGTTTTACAGGCGAAACGCGTTAACGCACGCTAAGTAATGGATGATCCAGCCCGGCCACGGTTTATTTTCACTCGAGACTTTTGCTAAATAATTCAGCTCGCGCTGGATGTGTATTCGCCACCTAATTGCTCTGAAATATTAAGCAACGGCTCGTGTGCGACAGCTCGACCCGGCTTAACGAAATTTCAACGAAATTTAAGGCAACTGACAGCGAAACCGTCGAGGAAAGTGTACGAACGAATCTTTCGACGTTTTCAAACGTCGTGTCGACGATCCTTGGGCTTAGGAGGTTTCTTTAAAAATTACTTATGATCGTGACAGTAGTTGATCGCTTCTATATTTCTTTTAACAATCGTTTTTCCTCTTTAGCGAAAATATCGGTTCTATGGAATCGACGAGCTCTTAACGGTCTCTAATCGATAATAGGTCGGCTCTTCTTTTATTTTTTACGTTGAAATCTATACGGTGATCCTAAATATCAGAGCTTTGATATTATTTATGCAGTCGTTGGATAACCATAGAATTACATTTGTCTCTGTACAAATCAATCACATGCACAAAGGAATCAAAGAAAACGCAAACTATTTCCTATCGCAGTTTAACGCTTTGTCGATTCCAACTACGTAAGACCTGCTCGATCCGGCATACAGGAAGCTTCGTTTTATATCCGACATGACTTTGTTCGGTAAGCGATTACTTGTTTGTTTTCGATAACTGCGGTAACCTCTACTTCCTAATTGTGTAATCGAGCGATGGAATGCGATGCGATGCGATGCGATGCGATGCGATGCGAAGCTGCGATCGATACGACGGCCAAGGGATCGTTCGAGACCGCGGGAGCAACCGAAAGGGAAGAACGCGGGAAAAGACGGCGCAAAGAAGTAAAAAGATCCCGGCGGCGTCCGTTGCCTCGATTTCTCGGCGTTTCGAGGGATAAAGCGCAATTACCGCGGAAAGAAGGTTCGGAATATGCGGGACAAGTGGCTGCCGAGCGGCCGACAAAAAATCTCTGCGAACCGGTTAAAAGTGGTTTGTGCCTCTCCGGACGGGTGAAAAAGCGGATCCTCTCGAGTAGGACGCTTGTCGCGTAATTTGGAACACACTTCGCCAACGTGGATACGCTCTATGGACGCGGAATGCTACTCTGCCGACCGCTTGTCACAACCATTTTTTTTTCCCCTTTCCTCGATGCTGTTGAACTCGCGTCCGCGCGAACGAGTCGCGCGCGCAACGCCACCGTTCACGTCGATACCTCCGAATACGAGATTTCCTGTAGTCATAGACGCACTGTCCACAAACAGATAGGATTTTCTATAAGCGTGAAACGCGTACATCCAGAGACAGTATCGCAGCGCGACTCGTGAAAATATTTCGACGCTTACCACGGACAATTTTTATGAACCAACGCCGTAATGAGATACGGCTGTCACCGATTGAAATAGTAGAACTTAAAACACAAACGGAATCGAAACAGAATTGAAATGTATGTAAAGTTTGCAACGCTTGATGTATATTTGCTGCGAGCACGAACTTTGTCAAAAATTGGAAATTTTTCAAATCGTTCGCTATCGTTGCCAAGCTTCGAAATGTATTCAAATTAACCATTCGTGATTCCATTCGTGATTATGCGGGAATGCATCGAATGCATGTAACGAGATAAGAGAGCTTGGCCGAATTCGTCTCGCGAGTTCGGATCGACTTCTCGTCGAAACGAGAGAATCGAGGGACGCGCGAAATCGGTGATATTAAAAAAAAAAAAAAAAAAAAGAAAAAAAAACGAGTTTAACGCTCGTTAAAGAGGAGCAAGAGGAGCAAGAGGAGCAGAGACGAGTGGAAAAAAAAATTGGAATCTGTCATCTGATCACGGTCGCTCGAACGCAGCATCGCGCAAAATTCAATGTTCCAAGCACTATTATCAAAATCGGGAACCAGCGGCAGCGTAGGTATTTTGACACAGGGAAAAATTCGCGTCGATGAATTATTTTCGAGTGGCGTGTGTGGCCATCCGATGCGATCGACCGCCGTAGTAAATTTCGGCCATCGCCAGCGTCTATTTCGAGGAATCAACTTCCGCCGAGCGTCACCTAGTTTCGTTTTTCGCGTCGTACGAAATAGCGCCGAAACGCTTCTGCCACCAGCTAACCGTAGGTCGTCGTATTATTATTAAATCTCTGGTCGCTTCTAAGAAGACAGGAGGAAGCAAAGTGGAAAGTAACTTCGTAGAACGACGTCGAAACGAGAATTGCCGTCCGATTCTTGGAATTAGCGGTATATGCGTCGTTAATTTCTATTTCGTAAATCGTTTCGCGATTCGTCACGGTGGCGAACACCGCATTCTCGTCCGGGAACACATCCCCGCCGTCTTTCGAGAGGGAATTTCAAGCGTCGCGCATCGTTGTGAATCGCTAAAACGACAAAGCTCTTAGGCGTCGGGGCGAACGTAAACACGCTCCCTCGAGGATCAGGTGTAGATCGGAACCCGGCGCGACGGCTTCTTCGCTTGGCGACGAAGGGTCGAGAGATGCGGCGAAGAAATATTTTTCATTAATCTGATTATTTATCACCCGTCGAGCTTTCACGAGGGCTTTCCAGCCACCCTCTTACACGCTGTAATCCCGTGTAGCGGCTACGTCGCGTTGTGGTTAGGCGTTTAACGGAGAAGGGCGGAAGAAGAACATGGGGAGCGACGACTCGCAGCCCGAAATCTATCGTTACGAGACACGGGGACACGCGCGTCCCCTTCGTCTTCCGTCCCGTCTTCTCATTTACATATTCAACGTCTGCTCGCATAAGCTGTTTGAAAATTGTTCGTTCCCGAATTAGGCCTAGCCTTCGTCGTCCGAGACACTTGCCGAAGGATTCCAGTAAGACTTTCGGCTATCCGCTAACGATGAAACACAATGCGACAAAGCGCCACACACACCCCTCCCCCCACCCGTTACGTTATACACAAAGCAAAAATATCACAAGCACGTCGAGACTTGAAGGCAGTAAAGTTGAAAAAAGCCAAGGGAGATGGTTCTCGTAACGCGACCGAAAGAAGAATCGCTCGTCGGATCGAAAGCCGCCTCGTGTTGGTCGGCGGTGAAGTTATATTTAGCCGGCTTTGGAACTTTCTGGCTCCTTTACGCGCCTTTTTAACCTTAAGAGGGTGAGCTAAACTAAACGAACCTCCATCTAAGACACAGTGCGGTAGGTACGCACTTGTTCCAAGATCGAACGTACTGCCGTACACCGTAAGGAAAGCTCGTGTCGTAGACGCGGAGAGGAAACGCGATGCACGAACACGTTCGGAGGCTGCAGCGTAATCGTTGTAACGTCCTGTGCACGTGTGCAGTTATCGGTATTCGCGTGGCGGCTCCACCAAACGTTCGTGAACGTTTTCGCTCGTACGCGTATCTATTTCCGCGGTCGCGTGCACGGAATGCTCTCACCGGCACGTGTAAGTTATCCGCCCGCCCTTATTAGACCGCCGCGCTCGCCCTCCCATTAAATTTCCACGAAAGCGGTGCTGGCGGCGAACCGTGAAACGGAGCCGCGTAAATCATGCAACGATAATGTCGGATTCGCGTTGTGTCCATCCACGACGACGTTCCGTCGGAGTACGCGGGGTCTGTCGCGACACCTTTTATTATCACGAGTTCAAGAAGAGCTGCTGCTTTCGATGACGAATCGCTGGTGCGAGGCACGAATGGGAGGAGAGGAGAGGAGCAAAAGAGAACGTGCCGGATACGAGGATTCGCGACGAGGACACGTCGCGGTCTCGTCGCCTCCACATTCATAATTGTGTTTTGCCCAAGAAGATTCGACTTGGCCGGCGGGCGTGGCACCTAGACTAATCTGAAGACGCGAGAAATTGCAATGGCTCCGCGCGCTCTTGCCAGGGTAACGATACGCGGGGATAATTTGAATCGTGATTTGTGACCCCCCGACTACGAGATAATGGAAAGTACCACGAGTCAATATACTCGGGGATATCGAGGTTTTTCTTATTTATTATAAAAGTCGGGAATCGATTACGTACGTCGATAATCTCGATAACATCGAACACGCTTTTATTCGTGCCTCGAATGTTCTGGCACATTATCGATGTCGGCTTTCGCTATCGTTTCTCTGTAGAACGATTTCTCGGTGATTGTCGGAGAGGTTTTCTAAGCGACTGTGGGAGACTTAAATACAAGGCGTAAAGTCTGGCGTTCGATTGTTTTCAAGGTCCGATCGCGTTTCGCGCGATTATTCCATCGGTCGTCGATCGGTCGTCGATCGTAGATCGAAAAATACGACGAGGGACGAATGCCTATTTTACATGGAATTTACTTTACAAACGATTTCTCGGCCATTGTCTCACCACCGTTCACGGAGTGAAGAAAGGACGCTGAATAATACCGTGGCACTTACTTAATACAGGCACTTATTAAGGCCGACGTTTCTCGTTTCCACGATTTATAACCTCGTATCCGCTAATTAAATCAAATATAACTTCACGAAATTCTTGGTAGAACGCTTGGTAATGCCGATCATCATTACGAGGGACGACTTCTACTTTATGCAAAGCACTTTCAAAGAACACCGAGACGCTTTAATGGAGTTAGGAATACGTTGAGAAACCTCGATCGACGTTAACGCGACACGGGCACTTTAACGAAATATTTCGCGGCCAATCCCGTACGATCTATGGGAATATCTCCAAGATATAATAGAATATCGAATGTTATTGCCTATGTATACGTATCTCAATCTTCTAATTCTAGATTACATTAATCTCCAGAGATTATCACAGGTGAAAATTTATCGCGCCATAGCCTTACCAGGCGCGGAAAATTGTTGCTCGCAGTGCTAACAAATAGTAACATTCTCATCGCGTTATCACAGGTCCATTAAAACAAAATTCGCACGAACGAGATCAAATTCCATTCGCGACAGTCAGTCTCCACCGTAACCTATTAAAAATTGTTAATGTCTGATTTTCGAGATTACATTTGGAGAACGAACAGGTTGAATTCTCTGGAATCTCCGTGCGCGTCTTCAAGTTTACGGCGTTTCATCGGTATTTCACGGAGGGTGCTCGCGGCCCGATTTATTAGAGCCCGGAGCGTAGTTATTTCTCTCGGAGTCCTCTCGGAGTCCTTAAAACGGTCGTTCCGGCCGGCACCGCGAACAAGAGAGCAGCGCGGCGAGGTATTATTCCCTGTGACATACGGTCTATTAGGACTAATAATAGCGACACGGAGAGACGCGAACGCCCGTATAGTCCTGCCGCTCGACCCGCGTCGTACGTCTTTCTAGCCGGTATAGCCCAGGCTCCGGCACCACCGCGGACCACCGCGGACCACCCGTGAAAAACACGATCGTCTGTCTTGGAACAACGCTAACAACGCAATCTCCGTCGTGAAGTCTCACGTCCGAACCATGCATCAATTAGAAACGCTCCCTTCCACTGAATCATCGATCTCCGACGTACGCTTACGAGCCAGATACACACAGAGCTCGTCTCTTATCTTGTTACATCTCTTATTGCGACGATGAATTCGAGCGAACTGGTATAGGAAAATCGGATCGAACGGAGGTTCGCGCTTTGTTTGAAGTTTCCCCATTCTCCTACGAACGTAACGATAAATACGTGTTATTAATTAATTATTAATGCAAACGTTGACACTCGAAACGCCCGAAACTGGCTGTGGCATCGAAGAAACAAGAGCAAGTCGGCCCGTTTTGCGAAGCTGTGCACGACGAGAACATCATAAACTTCAACGTATCCGCATTTTGACTTGTATTATTCGAAGATGCAATGAAAGTCGATCGGAGGATATGTACAAACAAAATCAACGCAAATAAGAAAGGGGAATGGCGATGAAAGGGCTCGACAAACGCACGATTATGCACATACGTAAGTCGAGTATCATCGGGAAACCGTGAAACACGGTCGGCATCTCGTAGTAAGAATATCTTTGGCTGAAAGTTGGCGCGATTCGGCAATTTAGGGTAGACCCCGTTTGTGTAAACGAAGAGTACGAGAGCGCGCGGCTGGCAAGTGGCTGCCGCTTCGACAGTGAAACTTGGTTTCGCGTTTTAAGCAGGCATCTTCGCATGTTCTTCATCGTTGATCACGTAACAGCCTAATTAAAGCGCTCGTTTCCACCGGCGCCCTCGTCGAATCGATACTCGAGACCCGGTCGAGAGGGCAGCTTGAAAAGCGACGAGCTCCCCTCCTTCCCTGCAGCGGCCCCAGCGGGGCGGCACGTCCTCTGAATTTTTAAAATTCCTTCAGGAACGCGTACACGGATCGCACGGTAAATCGAGGCGAAGGATATTCGGTATTCGATTGAAATATTCACCGGCCGTGTTCGAATTTCCAGATAGCCTCCCGATAACGCCCGACCACCTCGTGATTCTTGTGCCGTCCGTGAATGTTTCAATCCTCTGGCACCATCGATACATAAACTGTTCTCTTGCGCGAGAAACGACGATCGCGGAATCTTCCGTGCTCCAACCGTGTTCCATAGGCCGAATTTTCTTCTCCGTTCGTATCATCTGGTTACGTTCTTTCGAAACTTTTCCTTCCTTCAACTCCCTCGACTCCCTCGACTCCCTCGACTCCCTCGACTCCCTCGATAAATCTTAGTCGAGAAAACCAGGGGCATTCGCAGGCGGCGATTGTTTGGATTATTAGGCCCATTATTAGACGAAGAATCCCTCGTGATGATGCAACGCCCGTAACTCAAGCCCGTAACTCAAGCCCGTAACTCAAGCGATTAGAGCGATCTCCTGGTAAACTACAATTCTCAGTTAGCCATTCGCCTAATTCCATTCCTCTCTTTGCACCAAATACAAGCAACCGGTATGTATAACTGGGACAAAGATTCTTTCTGTTCAGAAGAGAAAAAAAAAAAGAAAAAAAAAAAAAAAAGAAAAGAAAAAGAAAAGAAAAAAGGAAAAAAGGGAAAGAAAAAAAAAAAGAAAAAAAAACAAGGAATCTGCGAATAATCCATCGATCGATCGTTTTGCAAACGTCACGTTCATCTTCAACAACGTTGAAACGGAAAATACGATTTATCGCTGGTCGTTGCTTATGCCAAATTCCAACGGTCACAGTAAAAGCATGATGCACGAAAGAGAATAAGACGGGTCTGAGAGTTCGAAACGTGTCTCGGGGCGCCCGACGATACGATAAATCGCATTGTTTTTGGCGGCCAGAAATAGCAAGGGGAAAAACCGCCGCGGCGACGAATACTCGAGTCTCTGTTAGTGTTAAAGCTACCGCCGAAACGAGCAAGCTCGCCTCCTGTTAACCGGTGAAGATATGCTCGACCATCTTGTTCCGATTTCGCCACGAAGGGGCCATTTTGGCCCCGACTATCTCGTTCGCCTGGGCGCCATCGCCATCTTCCTTTCCCGGTTAACGTTCCTGTTCCGGTTAACTTTAGTAGCTTTTGTACTTGATTGTGTTGTAAACGCGTCCTACAGTGTTGTCCAATAATCGCGGAACCGCGCTGTCGTAACGTTCGAGCGTCAGATTTCACTGCATTCCCACGATTAGCTAAATAGAATCATCGCTACTACTTCCTTTATTTTCTTACGTCGATCTCGTTTCAAAAGCGAGCAAGTTTCTATTTTAGGTATCCGATCGTCGGTATTCGATCCGTGATTTTTCAACGTTTCTCGCATCAATCAAAATGCGCACCAGACGGCCGTGATTTCGCAATTCGAGAACGACTGCGGCGTTTACTTTTGCGGACTTTTGCGGACTTTTACGGCGTACCAGCGTCTCGTGCAATTTTCGCGTTTGTACGCGACGAGCAAACGCAAAGAGGAAAAAGTACAACGTTGGTTACCCGAACCGAACGTAGACGGCGCGCACGTACACGAGTTTTAAGTAGAACGAAAAATGGGATGTTGTTTCGAAGCGGGGAGAGAGTTACGGTTGTTAAGGGGTGGCAGGACCAAAGTGCTCAAAAGCAGTGTGCGATCGTACGAGGTAGCAACTGCCGAGAATGGAAATAAAGAGCAAAAAGTAACGGAGGAATGGGACATTGAAAAACAGAAGGGGAAGATTAAGTTGCTTGGAGATCTATTTCACGTACAGACTCTTTTGAACTATTTCTTCTCTTTGAAACGTGACTTTTCTTCCAAGGTTCGCGTGCGGTAGCTCGAGCCTAATTGAGAAAGAATAACAAGCCCTCAAGAGCAGCAAGAATAACTGTTAAATCGCTAACGCTCGGAAAAGAAGAAGAAAATACGGTGATTAAGGATTTAAATTATACAAAACGTTACCATTTGGTAGAGTGACTCAAACAGGGAAATGAACATTCCCGAGAATAAATCTCGCGTGGTATTTTAAACCCGGTTTGACGTTTAAAGTTAAGGTTCCCTAAACGAAAAACGGTCAACGCTGGTTGTTATCGTTAACGAAGCTAAAAATACCGGCTGTCCGGTAAAAAAAACACGACGAAAGGAAGACGAACGATTGGTAAATTTAGTGAACGGCAGCGGGACGTTCATCGACTGCTTGAAAAACAGAATTAATCGCACGTCACCTTATTCTTATTTCGAGGAGGGTCGTCGGAAGTGCCGGATAACGGTTAAATATATGCTACGTCGAATTAAAAGCGAACGGAAAGATTTGCATAAAACAAAGACTCTGTTATCGTAAATTGATTTGAAAATTCGCGGCGACCAAAGAAACTTATCGCGCTATCAGTGTTTGAATTTCGAATACTGCGACTAGAAAAACAAGTATAATCCATTTGATCGTTAAACAAATTAATCCTTTCCCTTCCTTCGGAAATCGAATTGCTTTCTAACCTGCGAGAAGAATCAATAAAACATTATTTTCGAAAGGAAAACAAATCAGGACAACGCATCATCGATGAGATACACAGACACGGAAAAAGCGTTAATTCCACGGTTTTAAAGCAACTGTCGCAGCACTCGTTCGTTCGCAGAAAGTTCGTTTAGTCGAGCAAAATTCGTCGCGTTTGAGAAACTCGGGCTGCTGACCGGTTGTTGCTCCTTCTTCGAAACGGAGGTGCACAATTCGTTGCAATTTGTCGATCTCGCTCGACGGCGCAACTTGGGTCGGAGGAGCCTTCAACCGGCGAGAAATATCGCTGGATTTCTAGGTGAACGAAACTGACAAAGCCTGACAAGGTGAAAGGATTTCGGTGGCTTATGAGTTCCCTTGGACTTGGCGCGCGATCGTGGAGTTGGCAGCTATCGAAGAGCGGAAATGCGCGCGAGCAATGCGAAGAAATGGATGCGACCATGTAAAGTACTTTCTCCAAACGAAGACCGGTAGCTAGACAGACACTGATATCGGCTGATTGTTCGGCTGCTCGCAATTACTTGTCGCGACGTAAATCGCGGCCCGAGCGAAGAATCGTTCTCTCAACGGCGACGCCTTTGTACGATTCTCGAGACTTGCGCCGCGTCTCGAGCATTACGTTTCTCTTGATCGAGAGAAGAAAACGAGAGAGAGAGAGAGAGAGAGAGAGAGACAAAGACGTATGCAAAAGAGATAAGAGGAGGAGAGAGTAGGCGAAGAATGAAACGAGAGTGAAATAAGGAGGCGGCGGAAAGGCGAACTGAGCGGCGGCAGAGGGAGAAGAGGAGAATCGCTGGTGACGAGTCACTCTGTCATTTCGTTATGAGTTACCGGGAAGAAACGAGGCGGAAGGAGGAACGGGAGACGAGCAATTCCCTCTGGAATTTCGGGAACGCTCGAGGGCCTAAATCGCTCTGCTGTTCTGGAAGAAGAAAGGACGTCTCCGTTCTGCGATCAAAGGATCCACCGAATCGTAGGGCGTCCTACGGAAAATTCAAAGTCGGCCGCCTCGCGCGTCTTATTTCGTGTATCGTGCTGGCTGCACGGGAGTACACGTTTCACGGTGAACCTTGTGATTTCCTAACTTCGAATTTTTTTCCCTCCTTGTCCATCTTATCGCGTTAAGGAATTCGGATAAGGGATTCGTCGTGCAGTCGTCTCGTTCGTTCTAGCTCCGAGTTAAATAAATTTCAACGTCATAGAAATAACCTTTAATAAGCGCAAATTTGATTCACCATGCCGCCTGCCATCGACAATTTATTTAAGTGTCAAGACGCAGCGACCGTTGTGATGGCTCGTTTTTCAATGTATAATCAAAAACAGGCTTCACGCCCCCCCCCCCCTCGCTAAAAGCTCGTCAACACGCCGCTCTTCTTGTCACGGTCGAACGCACACCAATCGCGCTATGTTTCGCGTTCGCTGAAACTATTGAACGGGTCTACACGCGAGAACGTTGCCTCGCGATAATTAAAATAAGAAATCCCAAGGAAATGTTGTTGCTCCGAAGGCGGACGCGTTCGATTTCCGGTTAATATCCGATTCATCGTGCGCCTCGGCTTCTTCTTCGCCTTCGATTTCGACCGGCCGCCTTGAATTAATTGAAAAATTCATCGGACTAAAACGAGGATAGGCGGAAAAAAAAAAAAAAAAAAAAAAAAAAAATACGCTGTTACACGTAATTTGGAAGGAGAAGACAAACAGAGAACGAGTTAGAAGAGAGTAATGGAAAGGAAGAGACGTTTTTTACCTAGTTTCACACGCGACATTCGTTGATCTTCGATTTTTTGTCTTCAGTAGCGTCGACGAAAACTAGATCGCTTTTATCTCAAATTACAACCGCGTCGAACTATGAAAATACGAACGACGATTTTACTTCTTATCTAAAATCAATTATCACACAGAGTGTTACGCCGCGAGGCCCAGTATTATAGATTGTATTTCCAACCGTCGCTCGCGGCCCTCCAACTGTCGCCAGAAAGGTCCTCTCTCTCTCTCTCTCTCTCTCTCTCTTATCTGCCCGACGAAAAACATACAACGTCTCGACGAGCGCATAGTTGTCACCGAAATGCCGCTCTGTATCTAAAAGCGACGAAAGAAAGTATCTATCCAACGCTTAGACAAAGGTAAAGGTAAATTTGCGCGAGTATAAAGTTCCTCGAACAAGAAAATTCTACCGTTAAATACACTGTCGCTGTCGGATGGAAACGCGACATAACCGACACGGAACGCGTACTCCTTTCCCCTATGGTTTTGCCTCTTACGCATTTATAGACGGTTGCAGCAGTATAAGCTTGCCACGAACGATAAACATGGGCGTTCTGACGATGGCGCCGCGAGACTGTACATGTCAGGCGGCGCCTGATGGCGAAAATACCGCGACACGGCAGCCTAACGGAAAACGGGAAACGGGAAACGGGAAACGGGAAAGAGCGCGTGTGCTCTGCGAGGCGATGCTGCAAAAGTTCACCAACTACTACCGGTGTCCCGCCGCGGAATCCGATTTGTCTCGGTTTCAAAGGAGCACTTGAGCCCGCGGAAGCGGAGTCGAAGGAGGCGAATACGGAGGAGGCGAATACGGAGGAGAAGGTTCGACGTTCGAAACTAGAACGGTCGAGAATTAATGAAGTATAAACCGGGACAACGCGGCCGCGGGAACAGCGGAGGTAGCCGAATCGATGAACGCGAGAACGCGCGAGAACGAGCTCCCGTTGAGAACGATGGACGCGGAGGCTCGGTTCCGAGCTAATAAACCGGAAACCTAATGCGGTTCGGCCTAATAAACCGGAATTACCCGTATTAGGTGTCGGATCGTACGGTGTATCGCACCTATCTTCTCGGCAATAATGCGAATTTAGATTGATCCGGCGGCCACGTGGAACGTAGCGCGTTCCCTGTAACCTGCGAATTACCACTTCCCTCGCCTTTGCCGAGGCCTCCGACGACCTCGACCGGCCTGGGATCGATATAAATTTATTAGCAGCTGCAACAACGCTGCCTTAAGAGGGATGAATATAAATAAACGAGCCAACCGTGCCGAATATAAACAGCGGAATTGAGCGCGCTCCACTAACAGAATCGGCGTTTTCTCATCGAATTCGACAATCTGACTCGTGGTGGTCACTTAATAGATAAGAAATATTATATATATATAAGAACAGGCAAGCACGATTATCTGCAATAATTATTACTAAAGGATAAGAGTTAAACCACGATTGCATTCCACGATGTCTCTACGAATTTCCCTCTTTTCTGGCATATTTTCCTACTGCCTAAAGTACGAAAAGCGATATTTTCTCATTCTTTTATTACCGTATTAAAACCAAATAGTGTCTCTCAACATCAAACAACAAATTGAATTGCTCGGCGCAAAGTTTAACGTCGAGGCTTATTTGACTGAAACAGCCCTGCCGCCCTGTGTCACTCTTCTCGAAATAACTAATAAGCTTATCTCTCTAAAAGAAGGATAATAAGAAGATACGAATACAATACTTTTGACGCGGAACGATATTAATCGACAAAAATGAATATTATATCGGAGTGGCGCGAGTTAATTGGAGAGCCGATGCTACGCAGAGAAAAACACCGGGGCAAGCAGAGGCAACTGCGAGGCTCGGCGGCGCTGCTCCTCGCGTTCTCGAAACAGGCAAGCGGAGTTTTTCAGTGGGCCGTGGAAAAACGTCGCGTGGCTGAGGCGACGAACGGAAAACGCGGAAAGCGCGAAAAGCACGGAAAGCACGGAAAGCACGGAAAGGAGGAGAGACCCACCCGAGCGACGCGGATCAGACAGATTTTCGCTGTGCGAGCATCGTTGGCGGGGCGCGATGGGAAAATAATCGAGAGCCGCCTGTCGCACCGCCAGGACAAAAGAGATATTTCACCGTCCGACAAATTTCCTCGCTAAATGGCCGTGCATAAAAATAGCAGGGCAAAGAGAGTGACCAGGGGAAGGGAAACAAAAACAAAAATCCCAACTACGGAGCCAGTGCCGTGGCGAACACAATGCCGGTGAATCGGATGCGCGAATTAAAAACTCGTCGTCCGGCCAAGCTGCGCGATAAATATAATAATAATCAGAAGCCCCGTCTGTCGAACGATTAACGAACGACGACCGGTTGTCCCGCGCTCCTGGAAATTGCCGCTCGAAATTGAAATTAGATTTAATAAAACCTTTCCGCTCTCTGAAAGCTGGCAAATTTGCAGCATGAAATTATCGATATGTACCTTTCGATTAGAAATTTGCAACTTTTCACCTGGAATCTGAAACGTTTATATAAATTGAAAGATCTTTAGAAATTTCGGAAACGTTTCGTTCGAACAGCTTGAAATTCGAACATACTAAATCCTTGATCGTTTCTTTCAGCGAAGATAAGGATGGATTTCCTTAGAAATTCTAACTAAATCTAACTAAACGAAGATTGAAGCGCGTCTTGTAAAGTGCAGTTTGAACGTGTAATGAAGAAACGTTATAACAAATTGGCTGGGGCTTGGTTATTATTATTAGGCTTTAAGGGTTTATACAGGCATTTTGTTTCTTCGTGAAACACGTATCTTGCGATAGGTGTAGCTGTACGCGATCGCTGTTGCGTACAGCTACTGATATTTTAATGACGTGCAACGGCTAATTCGGTCATCCCCGGCTTTTCAACGCTTTTCCAACGAACGATCAACCCTGTTCGGCCATCGAATTGCTACATCGTTTAGAAGCGAATCCGTGAAACTCGCGTGTATCCGTATATAATCCGTGTATAATAATAAAATTACAATTTCGATTATAGAAATGGTTAATTCTGACACACGATCGTTCAATCGTGATCAATGCAAATCGTTCTAAACGTTGTTCCATAAATCTTTCGATGAATCAAAGGAGGAAACGGATCGCTATGTTCAATTTAACATTCAGGATATTACGAATAACAGGCAGTCGCGTTTTGTGAAAACGTAACACGAAGAACGTAACAAAAAACGTGAAAATGTAACGAACGTTGTCGTTCGTGGAAAATTGCCATCGGTGAAACAAAATCACCGGTACTCATCGACTGCATCCCTCTGCTTGAAAACATCATGCGATTCACTCAGCTTCCATTTGTCGCTTCGAAAACCACTGTGCCTGGCATGTCAAGCATAATTCTTATAGATTGGATCGTAAATTGTTTTTGAATCTCTATGATGTTTTATTTAGTTTCATATTGAGCACAGACCCCTTTCCCCTAATTCGATTTTACGGGAACAGACGAACAATAGACAACAATTGTTAAGCTTTTCGTGTTGATAATCCGAATACACTATACTGTCGTGTCTGTAGTCGTCACCGTAGTGATAGTGGTTTCAAATAATCTTTAGGAGTAATTATCTATAAATAGCGCTCGATAGGAGATAAGAATGGGAAACGGAGGATTTTAATAGAAGATCGTACAGAAATGTAACTATCGCGCTGTCTTTGATTTATCCGAGAACGCTTGGTACAATCGGGTATCCTCTAGTTGAAAACTAAAATTTCTCCGTGCAATTTTATTTTCGTATCCTTATTTCTAACAGATGGCAAATGAACTAGCGTAATCGATAATGTGATATCCCGGTTCACCGTATATGATATCCCGGTCTGACAGACTTTGTCTGCTTGCAATAATCCTCCTCCTTCGGATATAACAAATATATAACGGATAATATAACGGATAATATAACGGATAATATAACGGATAAATATAACGGATATACAAAAGGATTGTGCATAGCGATCGCATTGCATTCGCCATGTTTTAACGATATAAAAAAATTATTAAAGTAGAAATAAAAATGGGTAACCGAATGCCAATTGGGATAAAGAGATTTTCTGCTTTTTCTCGACAGACTAATCGCTTCTAAACGAACACATCCTTTACACTCGAAAATGATAGACACGGTTCCATTCTAATTCGCAATTCATCTTCGTTCCTCTCGTGGACAGGGAATCAAAGGGACTAACAAACTGCACGTCGATAATGAGCGAGAAATCAGAGATCCTTCAAGGATAAGCAGCACGTAGCTCGGTTCCTTTCCATCCTCCTGGCATCGTACCAAAATACTTTGTCTCGACCGTTTGAAAAATGGCCGAGCGCGAAAGAACAGCCGAGTGCCGCGGAATATTCATGAACCGTCCACATCTTCTTCCTTTTCTCTATCACGCCTGCGTCCATGTAAACGCGCACAACACGTCGCGAGCATTAACACTATGATTATCGCCGCCCCTAGTCGGAACGATTCGATTCGCGTAATTTTTTTTATATTGGATAATTAATCATCCAGAGAAAATTAGAACATCGTGTAGTTCACAATATTCAAAAATAGTAGTCGCATCTATCTTTTTTTACGGATAATCGAGATTTGGATTACTTACTCCGAGAAATTCTCACTCGATGTGAATGTCCACTTACCTGAAACAAAGATAATTATACGCTTCAGTATAAATTTCAAATAGATAAAAATTCCAACTGCGTATAACTAAATCATAGATGTTTATGCAAAGTTATATCTTTATGAATATGACTAAATAAATGGAATATAAACGGAGAGACTCGTTTCATCTACTAAATATTACAAACAAGGGCTGGATCATTAATATTTTGCGTATTTCAAAATCCGATGAAACGTTAGGCACGACACAAAAACCTAAGGATCATCATCATCATCATCTGATGTATCTAACCGTGATCGGATAGCAGTAGTGATCTAGCAGAAAAAAAATAGTGTAAAGGTCAGCAATATCGAAGTAATAAAATTCTCATTTTAGTCGTCGTCGTCGTCGTCGTCGTCGTCGTCGTCGTCGTCGTCGAACGTCGTCGTCGTCGTCGTCGTCGTCGTCGAACGTCGTCGTCGTCGTCGAACGTTGCCGTCACGTTCTCCTCTTCGTTCTCATCCTGGCAATCCGTAAGGGTTTAAACCACGGCGCGGAAGCTCGACGACGACTCGGCATTCCGCGGAGCACAATTTACGAACAACGCTACACTCTCTTTCTCTTTCGCCCTGTTCGGGGTTCGGTTGGGTCTGTCGTTGTCGCAAGTTGCGGGTTTCGGTACGAGGCCACGTTTCCACCGAGTCCTCTCCCACTGTGTATATGCGAAGTAGTTTGTCACAGTCAAGTGCTCGCTAAGTATGCGCGACCATTTGTCTCCGATCTTCTATTCTGGCACCGGCGTTATTCTACGCTCGCCGCAAACAGAATTAAATGTTTCTGCCGCGTGCTCTCTCTTCACCGAACGCATCTATACATGGTATGCACACGTATACTGTACGTATATTGTACGTTTCATCAGAGTGCATCGCCACGTTCAGTTATCGTTTCATACGGCGATCGCCATAGCCGCGAGAACATGGTGCGCAGCCACCGTTTCGTTTCTCCGGAACGAGAGCATCGCTCGTTTCGGCAGTTCCCAGGAATTTTTGTCAACCGGCTCTCTCTCTTTCTATTATTTACGCGCCGCGATCGTTTATCCGTGGTGCACTAGGCACGACCGTACTGGACAGACGGCAGATCTGACGCGCGAAACTCTGTCATTCTCGCCCGAAAGCTACTTTCGTTTATTGTCTCGGTTGGCAGTGAGTCGTCAAAATATAGCAAGATTATATCTCTTACTTCGCAATCCTGTTCTTTCCCGGTTAAAACGTTGCCCCTTGGTTACCATCTTGAAATTCAAGAAAACCGACATTCTCTCTACCGCTTTCCTCGCGTCATCTTTGTTTCTCCTCGTCTAATTCTAACAGACTGTTCAATACAGTCTTACTTAGAAGGTACAATACAGTCTTAACTAAAACCAGTAACTTTAAATATCTCGATCAACGCGTGCCTTGAAAAACCGTACAAATGCTAGATAGGACATTTCATTAGATAGGACGGGAATAATTGTATCACTTTAATCACTTTAATCACTTTAATCCCGAGGTCCATGGATTTAGAAACAGAGGTAACAGCCGGCAATTCTCGGAATATCCACGTCGTTGATAGTCGTAGCCCGAGAACATACGTCTATTACGGTCAGATAATACTGTCCAAGTATTTCGTTTCCCCCACGATTTCACTAGAAAGGCAAGGAATATCCGAATTAATATTGATCTCACGTTTTACTCGATTCCTGGAGTAGCGCCTGGAGTAGCGCCTGGAGTAGCGCCTGGAGTAGCGCGTCTAGATAAGGAATAAACTTGCGGCGACTGTACGATCGAGCTCGTGATAGAATCACTAGTCGATGCGTTCTCATTGACCCGGTAGATAGAGCTTAAATACGGAGGATTACCAGCGTATGCAGAACGGGTTGAAAAACCTCGGCCACCAAATTATTTATAGCTTATAGCCCTCGTAGTGGGAATAAAGCGATTTATATCACGGTGATATAAAAAGAGCGTTTTGCTTTTACTGAAAATCCATTAATAACGATTCGCACGGCGGCCTCGTAAATGATCACACACACTTATTATTTATACTCACCACCAAAGAAGATGGATCGGTTCGATTTTTTAACGGCGCGATTACGCGCATTGAAAAATTAATCAACGTCTGTGTACGCGCGCGCTATCGATAGCCGGAAATTATATTTACTCGAAATCGATTAAATAAAATAAAGGAAGGAGAGAGTGAAAAGAGTCGATGGCTATTTCTCGTACCAGCTCGTACCAGCTCGTACCAGTTCGTACACGCGCTTCGTTTCTTTAAACAAAGAGCTTCTCCACAGTTTTTCAGCCTTCTCTTGAAACGTTCACAGTCGTGACGCGGCGCTAGACAAATTTTTATTAGGAAAATTTATTCCGTGGCCTGCGCGGCTCTGCCTCTCGTTATCTTTCATTCGCGACGGCTCCTCTCGCGTACGCGCCGTAAAGCAAATGGATGCTCGACACGCCGGGTAAAAGCAGGATCTCGAAATGCACTAGCTTTTAAGGAATTAAATCTGCTCGATCCGACCGGGTTTCACGTTGCCATTCGGCGTTATTGTTTTTCTACGTATGAAATATTAATTCTGTCGGCCTCTGTTCTGTATCTCTCTCCGTCCCGATATTTCGTTCTTGACAGTCGCGACTGCGACCGCCATAATGCCTCGCCGCGATTTTTCTCTTTCCCAATCGCGAATTTTCCGTTAGATTCTATGGTCGAGCAACACGTCCGACTTTTTATTTCTGTCAAACGTTAGCGAGTTAAGTACCGATAGTTAAGTACCACGAGCATGAAAGCAACGCTTTTTGCTCTAAGATCGGAAAATAGTTAGGGAACTACTACTCCTTCCTCTTTCTCACTTATCGTCACGTGTTACGAATAGAGTGTGAGGCGTGTTTGCGAGGCTGAGTTTAGGTATGAAACTTTCGACCGATAGTCGTGGCCGATAGTCGTTATAATTGTACCGTATCTACGAGAAATAAGATAAAGCCACATTCGTCCGATTAATCTCCTCTCTCCTCTAATATTCTCCTCTCTCGCTGCTGCACGCCCCATCTCCGAACGTAGCTGATCTTGCGATGGATAACTTTGCACCGGTAAATGGAAAGTGCGGTGACAGATCCCTTTTCGTATTATTCGTATTCGTTTTCTAGACGGTGTACTTGCGAAGGCAGTTCGACCCACAAAAGCACGGGTATTACGTATAACCGCAGCAAATTGGCCCAGTTCTACCAGAGGATTTGCTTAACGGTAACACCTTTCACGGCGGAAAGTTTCCACCGCGAATTTCTTGTTCTTTTTTTCGTGGAAACTGGAACTGGTGGAGTTTCTCGACCAAACGACACGGTCGCGGCTGTCCGACGCGGGAGAAAAAGAGCATCGCGCCGGTCATTATGATGTCGCCAAGAGACAAGGGGACGCGGCGAGGTCACTTCGAAACTTTTCCTGGACGAGCAAACAATTTATCAGACCGAAACTAAAACATAAAGGGAAAACGCACGGCGCTCGCGCGCCGTCTCGCAGCCTTGTGGAATTTTCACGCCGCGCGACCCTTATCGCGACCCTTATCGCTCCTCTAGACTTCTCGCCAGAAGTTACCGTGTCCGGGGACTTCAGTTCGACGAGTTTTATCTGACGGCCACTTGCGCGAACAGCGGCAGCAAGTTGTCGGAAGAGCGGCCAGAGAAGCGACGAACAAGAAGTCGAAAACGAAACGCAGAAAAAGCCCTGTATAGCCCGTGAGATCGCTAGAGATCGCTTCGAGACGTGTTGCCAGAAGCGACTTCGTGTTTTCCTTTTCTCTTCTTTATTCTCGCCACTCGGCACTTTAAAATTCGACACGGATAACTTTGTAATCGAACTTCGTTCAAGCCATGTGTAGCGGAATTATAGAAACTGCGTAGAGCACACGGAACAAATAACATTGATTCGATGTTTGATCAAACGTCTTCCTTTCTTTTTTCTTTCTTTTTCTTCTTAAGAAAAAATAATAATTTCAACGCGTATAAAAACGTGTATTTAATGTCTATACCGTTCAACTGCGTAGAAATGCAATATTGGACGAAGAACCGATTCTTGGGTAACTTGACGCGATCTTCAAAACTTCAGTCGATAATTTCAGCCGATAATCTCAAACGATAATCACAAAGACTTAAATCCAAAGACGGTAAATCTGTGTTACTGATTTTCTGAACGATATTACGCTCAATCGAAATGAAAATTGCACGTGTTATATTATGCATAGTTGAACGGTATAAAATTTTCAAATTAACAAACAAAGATCGCGTATAGAGAACGCAATATAATGAAAATAGAATTTAGGGGTCCAAACATAGGAATCAAATTGGCATTAAAACAAACACTTCTTTTTCCAATTTTAGTCCATGGAGTGGATAAAACCGTACATACGTATGTATATACGTACGCTATATTGCACATTGATGGCACGTACCAGTACATCGGTTGTTTGATACTTGAAACCGGTGCTGCGTGGACCGTTGAGTATTTTCCGGATTTGTCGGCTAAGCGAGCGCGCTTTCAACCGTGGTCGGTCAATATTCGCGAAAAGGAATTACGTGGGGGAATAAACGCGATCTCTCGACAGGGTGCGTCTCGCGCGTCGTCAGTCAAGATCAAAGCGCGCGAACAAACGGCGGACGATGCGTCGTGACGCGTGGACAACCGTCGTACTCCGCTTAATTACGAATCCTTTTCGAACGAGGCCACTTCTGTGACTCGGCCCGACACGTCTGTCCTCCGTTCTCTCTTTTTCGTTCCTCGCCGGGTCTACCTAGCAGTACGTCGCGATTATACTTCGCTTTATTAAAGCGTGCGCCGACGTAAACGAGCGTGGTAATTGCAAGTCTCGGCTCGTTTCATTGTGTCGCCTTTCGCGTCCCGAGTTCTTGCAGTTTAAACGGTTTAAATTGACGAAAGCTGGTTCCCCACGGCTTACAACGGTTTCGCACTGAGTCTTGCCTTTCGGACAAGCCATCGTCCAGATTAGAACCGTGGAAACTTTTGTCGACGTATTTCCAACCTGTCGCTATTTTATTTGCCACCTGGTTATTACGACTATGGAGAAGCGTATGCGTGACGTGACGTATGCTGATAGAAACTTCGCGAAAATAAGAGCCTCTTCTCGGAACATAAAGCGACCAGGTCTAATTTTTATCACTATTTCAGTTTCACTATTTCATTAGTAACTAACTGCGCGATTCACGTACGATCCTCAAGCAACAAATTGCGTATCTGTTTCCGTAAATTTACTCATTGCGAACGACGCTAAATTCTAAAGCAAATTTATTCATCAGCATCGACACATTTCCGTACGCTTCGATTTATGAGATCGATTAACGTAGTTTCTGAACGATACATATAAGACGGATGTTAACTCTTCTACTTTCGTAGGGCGCCTCATATTTAACAAACGCGCGAATAAGACCCCGAACCAAGACATCAGAAAGAAACCTTGATGTGTTTCACGATCGCAACGCGCATCGCACGCGACAACTTTTCGATAAATGCACCCGAGTGTCGACACTGGCAGCAAGCTGTATCGTCGCCAGAACTCGATAAAAACTTTATTTGTCACCAAAACGTATCTCGAAGCGAAATCGGGCAAACTCGTCGTTCTCGCGAATCGATCGTTCCAATAATCGGTACCCGCTCGTTCTGCGTGTCAGATCAAAGCGGTGCTTAATCGTTTTCTCGGAATTTTGTAAACAGATACGCAACGCCGTCGCTGTTTGTTCCCACCAAAAGCAATGGTTACCGTTAAACTCTGGTCATCGTCGTGCACCGTATATTCTTTGGAAATTCCGAGGTTACTAACGCTGTTAACTACTATTGACCCTCGTTCAGCGGCGGCTGGATCATCGTTATCGTCAGCATCGGATATTTTATTACATACATATTTTATAGCGACGAAGTCAAAAGTCGCGTGAAATTAAACGTATTAAAAATTATAGTAAATGAAAGCGAAGACGATGAAAAATTTAATCACAGAGTTGGTCGGAGCGTTGAATTCTTAGTTTTCTTAGTTTTGAAAAACTAATCGACTATTCCCGATAATATCATAAACGTGATCTAATAGCAGACTCTAACAACGTTTTCAAGTACATAACAACGTTATTACGCTCGGCGGATATTTAGCAGACAAACGCGACAAATTTTCACGGAATGGCGTTGGAGCATGTCGGCACGATAGAGCAATCCGCGAGGTTCATTGTTCCACAATCCTGTTTCTCGGTAATTGCCTTAATCGGCCGGCATAATACGGGATTTACGATACGCGAACGGTATCGCGATCGACAGAAACGCAGCCTTATTGCCGTTTAGCACGTGTCGCCAGGCATCGGTCTACTTTTCCGCGCGTTTCCATTTCCCGCCCTTTTTCGACGCTCGACCGGAATTCGAGGGATCTCCGCCACCGCCACCCGATCGGGACCGAGTCGATTAGTCGATGAATCGAAACCGCTCGTTCAGCCGTTTCGCACATGACAGCCCTGAATTTAAACGGGCACGTTGATTAGCGCTCAAACAGGGAGACGCAGCGTTTCGAGAGGGATCGCTTTATGGCCCGTGCCAATTCATCGCGTCGTTTCGGCCGTATTTTTGCTTTCGTTCGATGCTTTGATAAGATATCTGTACGACGTTTTACGATGTCGGTTACGACGACGGGGACGACGTTTCATTTTTTTCAGTGGGAAATCGATCGATCCGCCTTTTACTAAGCAAGGCAAAATTACTAAGAGAAAATTGGATGCGTATGAGAATAAATACAGCGATTCATCGCACGATGATGATTTCGAAGTGATCGCGAGTAGATATATACGAAAAAAAAGAAAAAAAAAAAAGAAAAAGAAAAAAGAAAAAAAAAGAAAAAAGAAAAAAAAAGAAAAAAAAAAGAAAAAAAAAGGGATGAATTGATCAGGAGAATACATGTATTTACATATCTATTCTATTGTGTAAAAAGCGGCATGTAACGCGATCGCCTAACCAATATCAAATACGAAACGGGTAATGAATTCAGTTTACTTTTGAAGCTTAAACTGCACTATATGTGCTACGATATGAATTACGCGGTAGCTATTTACGGTGATATATTAGTTTAATAAATTGATAGCGATATATGTATTCAATTTCAGTTGAACGTTCTAGCATAACGGTAAAATTATGATGGTAGAATCCGATTTTTCCAATATGAAAGTATGAAAACGCATAAAAGATGAAAACGGATTCAAAATGAAAAGAGTAAATAACTTTTCAACGTGGGTTTTATTTATTATCGCATCCGGTTCTCGACCATCACCGGTCTATCTCTCTGTGTAATTTAACAATCATCAACCGATCAAAAATACCGTAACGAGCAACCATCCCCGAAACCACCGTTGAATGGAATTTTATTCCGCAGTATCACGCAATACATTTATAAAAAAGAAAGAAGAAAAAAAGAAAAAAAAGGAAAAATAGGAAAATCAATTTAAACTGGATTTTTCCGGATTGAACTCGGGTCATTGACTATCTCCGCGACGCATTTCGCGAGGTTCGTTGGTTTTCTCAGCCCTTGTAAGTACGGTTAAATGTTTGTAAATTTCCCGTGCCAAAGGGAAAGAAGAAGATTCGCAAAGCTAAATACAACGTCGAACAGAATCATCGGTAAACTATTCTCATATAAAAGTCTCAAATAAAAGTCTACACGATACATAATATCGTTGATCGACGACGGCAGCTGTGCTAAGATTATACTAAACGTTTAATAATATTTCGTTCCATCGTCTATCAACGAACGACAGTCACATTTAAAGGACGAATTAGTGTAGTGTAACCGCTTCCACGCGATGTTCCTTCTAGTCTGCTTCGAGATTTCGTTTTCGTGTGCATTGGATCTTAACACGTTCGTTGTACATTTTTTCTTCTTTCTTTCTTTCTTTCTTTCTTTTTCCTTTTTCCTTTTTCAAATAGAAGCTACGCGAATATCTTTGGGGCATCCAACGACATTTACACATACGCTATTCCGTGGCAAGGGTCAATGCTCGTGTCGTCGTTCGTGCAATTTGGCAGACGCGGTACAATTGAACAGGATTAAAGGAAAACGAAAACCTCCCAACTACGCGCGTCAGGAGTCATCGCGCCACTAGCTCTCGAAACAACGACTCGCTGAACCGAGTATTCCTGGTATATCCATTGTCGGTTCTATATTAGACGCTGAGGACAGCTCACAACCTCGCAGATGGCACTGAACCTCTTATTGTTAGCTCGTAAAAATCTTTCCCTTTTGTTTCTAAAATTTCCCCCTTCGTTCTTCAAACATACATACTCGAAGTCGTCTACTCGTCTGTATAATGTGTATTTTCAAATATAGAACGGCGATCGATAACGGCACAATTTCCACGCGAGAATTCGTTTTATGATTTAGGTGAAAAGTAATGGAATATATAGGAGTAAGGATTTTTTTCGTCGCGATAAAGTTCTATAATTTGTACACGTTGATCGTAAAATATCATTCCATTTCTTCAGCAAACTCATTACTGTCACTCTGAGAAGACATAAGAAAGAAAAATCAATAAATTTGTGACTTGTAAAATTTCGCCAACGATATATCGGTCCAATCGCGCAAGCGAGCTCTGATAACGTTATTTGCTCCGGCGATTAGGACGATCGTTTTGCTCTATTGGATATCTGGCGATCTCCCATCAGATCTTCGAACGTCGAGTCACGAGAGAAACGCAGATGCAAATTTCGCAGAGTCGATCAACCATCGACTTTCCTCAAGCATAGTCGAAGAAAAAGGTTTCGAGCGTGACCGAAAAACGTTACCATCCTTTTCAACGAACCAGCCTAATTCACGAACGGGTGGTCGAGGTCCTGCCACGGCGAGAATTTTTTCGCGAAATTCCGCTCGTGCACCGCTGGGGATCTGGGTCAATGGGCGGCTGCAACTGCCATCTCTCCTAGTAGAGTCTAAAGGGTTACGGTAGTGGCGTCGTTTTCGGGCGAGCCGCATGCTGAAATAAAATCACGACGAGGCAGCGGGCGCAGCTGTAATCCGGCAACGGTACGAATTGCACGTTGCGATTGAAAGATATTTTCAGATGCGGGGAAAATTGTGAAGAAAATTGTGAAAATTGTCACCGAGGGAGCTTGGGCGATAGTTAACCGTAAGGACACGTACACCGGTCGCTCACCATGTTCTTTCTCGTTCCTCTGTTTCCCCGCTCGTTTCGATACAGCAACATATAACGAAAAACTCGCTTATCGCTCGCGTACGATACTACGAGGATCATCGCGCCGAATACTCGAAAGAAAAGCTGGAACGTAATATAAAAGTTCTCGTTGAGAAGTTTAGATCCCTTTTTAAATCGTAGTTTAAACGCTTATTTCGAAGGACGCGCTACCAAACACGGATGTTCGATACTATTATGAAATTTGTTAGAGTTTCAGCGATAATGTGCGCGAGATACGCACACAATACCTTTGGTACGTAAATGCAGTAGAGCATCCATCACTCTCGGTGACTCGGTAGTACCCTTGTTGCACCGCAAGCTGGCCTAAGGACAGAACGGAAGAAAAATCGCCATCAACTCGTTCACCTACGCTCTTAGGACAGTCCCTCTCTCTCTCTCTCTCTCTCTCACGGTTCCAAATAGATAGATAGATAGAGTTCCAGAAATAATTTCGTAACAGGTTCTCCGTCACATGCTCAGTTCTCTTCTGTCGTTCAAACATTAGGCGATATAGACTTCCATTGTAACAAACATTTCCCTATTCTTTATATAAACGCAGTAAAGAGATCAAACAGAATCAATCTGAATTGGAGATCCCTTTAAGCGAAGAGGAGATCCAAACATGACCGAATTTGTCTCCGGGCAGAAACGGGCATTCGCGATGCCAGAAAACGTATCTCACCCTCGCATCGAAAGCTGACATCGACAAAGAGAGAGACAGAGAGAAAGAGAGAGAGAGAGAGAGAGAGAGAGAGAGAGAGAGAGAGAGTGTGAGAGAAGAAGAAGAAGAAGAAGAAGAAGAAGAAGAAGAAGAAGAAGGACAACGGATAGAGTTCAAAGAAGAGAGAGAAGGAAAACAATGAGGTTTACAACGAGAGGAAGGTGGCAGAAATTCCCGGTTGCCTGGTCGCGAGAGAAGCCGTATCTCTTCGGTATCTCTGAAATGCGATGGTGTTTCGCGCGTAGTTCTCCACATACACATAAACACATACACACATACACACAGGTTCATACAGCGGAAGTTGAACGTTCGCCGGAACTACGAGTTCCTCTTTCTACCTCTAACAACTATTTGCTCTCCAGGTGACCTTAATCTAGGAAATGGTCACCAAGAGGTGTTCTCTCTGCGAGAGTAAGCAAAGCGAAACGCGGACAAACGACTGGGGAGACAGAGGATAACACCGGTCACGCGACAGGACGAAGAAGTCGGACAGAGGGGCGGCAGCAAGTAGAAATAGAAATAGAAAACGAACGGAGAAGGAGCGGATGAAAAGGGATCGCGAATAGCAGAGGACACGGAAACGTTGCACGGAGGTGCGTGGAGCACGCGCGCGTTTCGTTAATGTACTTTATCAGAGAGGAGGCACGCGTTGCGCTAGCTTTTCCGAAATAGGGTCGTGTAAATTCAGCAGCAGGTCCGTCCCTCGGTAATTCCGAGAAAGGGCGACCCACTTTGCATTAAGGCCGCGCCACCGTTGTCTTGCGAATCGGTTATGAAACGGTTATGCGTCCGCCGGATTCTACTTGGCTTCGCGTAGGCGACACCGAATTAAAATGTAGCTCGCTCTTACACGTTTCGAAATTTTCGTTCGCGGATCTGCGTGGATCATCCACGTTCTAGAAATTTTGCATTTAGGATAGATAAGTCGCGTAGAAATTTTCCTCCACGACAAAAAAGGAAAGAAAAGTCTGTTACGACAGACGGAAGGAGGAAACAGCGCGTAACGACGAGATTCGATGCACAACGGATTCGCTCGATATTTGCACGAGCATTTTCACAACAACAAAATTGACGACAAACGAAATGGTTTTGGAAGGTAAACTTGAATCGTCATTCTTTCAACAGTCGCGACTTGGTTAAGAGATCGTCGCCTAGGGTTAACGCAACAGGAAACGGCGGACGTCGATTATTCTGAGAACTTGGCTCGACGGTCGTCGTCCTTTTGCCTCGCGTAATTTAAAAACCAGAGTAACTGGGTCGTCATCCAACAGGTTCTCGATCGTCGTTCCAAGTATCCCGGTTGGACGACGCCGGGATGGTTAAACGCCTAGAATTCGAGCGAGATGAGAACGACGACGACGACTGCTTCGTGGAAACGAGGATGATAGCCGGTCCACGGGGAAACTCGGTCAACGACTTAACCAGATTTACCCGGGAAACTTCCAGAAAATTGACGAAGGACGCGGGACGTCGGCGACGACGTTCTCGTCGTTGTCGTCGTTCGTCGTCGTCGTCGTCGTCGTTCGTCGTCGTCGTCGTCGTCGTCGTCGTCGTCGTCGTCGTTCGTCGTCGTCGTCGTCGTCGTCGTCGTCGTCGTCGTTCGTCGTCGTCGTCGTCGTCGTCGTCGTCGTCGTCGTCGTCGTCGTTCGTCGTCGTCGTCGTCGTCGTCGTCGTCGTTCGTCGTCGTCGTCGTCGTCGTCGTCGTCGTTCGTCGTCGTCGTCGTTCGTCGTCGTCGTCGTTCGTCGTCGTCGTCGTTCGTCGTCGTCGTCGTTCGTCGTCGTCGTCGTCGTTCGTCGTCGTCGCCGTCGCTGTTGCTTTTCAGGACAAAACATCTTCCAACCGAGTTTTCTTACCTCCTTGTCGGGAGCTGAAGGCACCGGTGCTTCCAGCGATGATTAGAAGCAGCAGCGGGCTTAATAAAGCTCTCGAGGAAGGCAGCATCTTTCCTGTGCTCCTACCGGCGCCTGCGCGACACAGGGTCCTTTAACCGGCTTCCCTCATCACAGCCTCCCTGGAAGAAGAAAAAAAAAAAAAAAAAAATAGGGGAAGATGAATGATAAGAAATTGTCGACGAGGAGAATTGGTCGGACGACTCGTTGCGTCGTTCAAGCGGATCCGATGTGTATCCATTGAAAAATTAAAACAATAACCATGTAAAAAAGACTTCGCGAAGAGTTAAGACAGAGATAATCCGATGTACCCCGATGGACGATATCGAGATGATAACAATTGCTTATGTAACTGGAGATTAGATTTGATATTCCAAATTACAGCTACTACCAGAGTAATATAAAAGATAAATATTTGATACACTCCGAGACTCGTCGATCGCGATTATAAAACCATTACCACTTGATTTTGTTACGAAGCATTGAGCGATATGTATTTCGGATGGTTCTAAAAGCCGCGATTTCGAAAATGAGATCCTCTCTTATTCAAACACCGGTCGACGATACCATCGACGAATTTATCGAGTTTCCGTGTGTTGATTAAATCTTTAAATCTTTAAATCTTAAATTGAATAAAACAGAACGCCAGCCAATATCATTCTCCATTTAATTTCATTTCCAGATAAAAGATGCTATATCTTCGGTTTGTATCGCACGCGTTCTTATTTCGCTGCGCAACCAATCGAAACTATTTTACTCTAATGGGATTGTAATTGTTCTTCGATCAAACCCACGATGATATAACTACGTGTCTACCTACAGGTACATAGCCGCCATTTTCCTGGTAATGGAAGCGAGTTATCGAAACAAATTTCAGTGCATTATGCGCCGTGCTTTCTCGACGCCGACAAAGCGAAAGTTAACCCTTTGTGCCGTTCGTCAATTGCAATTATCCGGGCTGCAAGGTGATTACCCGTGTAATTCTTTTTCAGCCGGCAATATCCTACGGGCGAGACGGCCAGCTCTTTTTCTTCGCTTTTCGCGCCGATCCGCCGAGTTAATGAGGCCGGAACATTTAATCCGGCGTTCATTAAGGCGTCAAAATTTGTTATCTTGGTCGCGCTGCAGAATAAAGCATTCCGCTTTCACCTGCGTATCGTTGGAAGATCCCGGCGATCGTTGCCAATAAATGGCCAACGAACGCGACCAATAATACTATACTTCGTTTCTTCGTGAAATATCAAAAAGCTCGTTCTCCCCGTCGATCGATGAATCGTTTCGTCTCTTTGAACGCGGACGATTCGTAGCATAGACCTTCACCAGTGTGTTATCCGTCATAGAACCCCTCCTGTCTTCCCAACACAGCCCGAAAAAAATTAAAGGATACGTCGTATAGAAGTTAGGGGGTCAGGTTGGGCTTTGGTCTAATTACTCCAACTAACTCCGATTAACGATTCTATTTTCCTTTCGCTTGCAAAGAAAGATACATATACGCATGTACTCTGCGACGTCATACGAAAACAAGGAGAAAAATATCGCAGATAGATCTTTGTTAATTTTCTTATTTTAATATCGTGATCTTCGTATGGAACGAACGACGACCGATCAATAGAAAGCTGCAATGTTTGTTCGAACTTAATAGACGTAATTTTAAATCTCCTTTTCGACAATTAGACGACAATTGGAGTACAATTAGACGACGATTGGAATGCTCTATCGTACGGAAGCATGTGATTCATATAGAATTGGACGAATCTATGGATCAGCATCGCGATACGATATAATACAGCGACGATAAATTGATCACGTCGAAGTTGGAAATGTTGGCAATAATAAAATATAACGTTCTTACGATCTGACGTAAAAATTCACGCTCCGCTCGAGCGTTCGCCGTTCATTCTCTTTCCTTTCTGCGCCTGTTAACTCCTGCTAGACGAACGATTCGCCACGCGGTGATTTGCATATTAATTAAATAGTAATTAACTCGGAATATTCGTCGGTTGTTTGTTATATTTCGACGACGAGTAATCGTCTGTTGCAATTTCTCCGTTATTATCGTCATTCGAATTAAAATATAATAAAGTTCTGTTTCGATCAACGATTGCGATCGTTTATTTCGCGTAATGAACATTACTCCATAAATTACGTAGCATTTCACGCAAATTTCAATGGCAAACCGTTCTCACAGTCCTGAATACCATTTCTGGCGATTTCCCACGACGATACTGTGCAGATTTTTCATCGGTTACCCCTCCTCTCCCTTGTATTCGTCACGGCCTCGACCTGTCTCGATCTTGCTCGGGGATCGGGTATTTTTAACTCATCATTAGGGGTCATTAAGCTCCAGCAACGGGGAGGAACGTCGACAGTGACCCTCCGAGCCAATTGCGGCTTCGTCGCTGTTAAAATTAAAATGTCGACCTTAACGACGCCAGTTACGAAGGAGGTATAAGCTCGCGTGTCGGTCATTGAAAGACCACGTAAAAAGGAAATTCGTACAAGCAAATCAAAACCATAAGTGAGTGAAACCGACAATAGGAATAAATGCCATGCACTTGGTATGGTAAAATTTATTCCATTAGTCCGGACATTAGATATCGGTGTAGGCGATAGTATCGGAGGTTTAGAAACCTCTCCGATGGAATTTAAGAATTTTCTATTTAATCTTCTCGGACGACGAATAACGGGGTTTTACACTGAGCAAACCTTTTACGATCGACCATTACGGTGGACATTGATAAACATGGCCCACTCACGTTGTAACGTAACTCCGTGCTGGACAACGCTCGAAACTTTCTCGCGTGTTCAAACTTATCGTTTGAAAATGGAGAAGAAAACGATCCACGATCGGCTGACCCTAATTTCGCGAGCAACTCGTGGTCGTGGTCGTGGTCGTGGTCGTCGTCGTCGTCGTGGCCGTCGTCGTGGTCGTCGTCGTCGTCGTCGTCGTCGTGGCCGTCGTCGTCGTCGTCGTCGTCGTCGTCGTCGTCGTCCTCGTCCTCCCCCTCCCCCGCCCCCAACGACGAACGTTATACCCGCTTGGAGAAACCAGCCTCCCGGAGGTCCATCGCAATCTCGAGTTCACGAGACAGATCAAGCGTCGTCGGGCGTTGTCGGGCGTCGTCGAGCGTCGTCGAGCGTCGCCGAGCGTCGTCGGTGTTTGCTCCAACTTATTTATTTTTCCGCGGAAGAAGCGTAGCTCGACACTGCAGAAAGCGGAAAGCGGAAAGAGAAGAAGAGAGTTGGCCCCGAGGGCGCGTTGGATTTCCATTATGCTAAACCGCAAATGGAGTCCTGCGATCGAGTGTCTCTCCGTGCCACCCCTGGAGGCGCACAAAGCCGCTGGAATAAGGCTCCTAAGGTGTAATGTTACCGAGAAATTAAATTCTCTCGTTCTCTGCGACCGCCTTCACCACCGACTCACCCCATCGTCCGATTCCTGCCTCTCTTTTTCGCTGCCTCTTGCTACAGGCTGTTTCACGGACCGTCCAGGGATTCCTCGAGCCAAAACACTGTTTTTCCAACCAGCCCTTTCTCCGTTTCCTCTTACTCGTTGCTAGTCGTAAATACAATCGAAAAAGGCCGCCGTCGTCGTCGTCGTCGTCGTCGTTCATCTACGGTATATCGAATCACTTGCGCGAACAAGAGCTGCTACACAGAAACCGGGATAAACGTCCCATCGATCGTAACGGATTATCAATCTCACCTGCATTTTTGACTGTACATTAATTATTGGATGGTCACGGCTACTGATCGTGTCACGTGACGACAAATGAAGCAAGCGCGTATAGTAAAATTTCGTTCGTACGAATCTGTCAAGCGATAAATACCACCTTATAGTTTTTTTTTCGTCTAATAGATAGATCGCGGATTTTTATGAAAATTTACATTTTTATGCGAACGAAGCGAAGATACTTATTTCGAAAATGTTGCATACGTTAGTAGATCATATGCAATCTACGCACGTATTGCACGCGTCGATTCTCCACAAGTGCATAAACATTCGCTGGCTAACGATAGTAGAGTTGACGTTCATTCGGACAAACGAACCCGGTTAGTAAGAATTCGTTCAATAGGATATATAATAAGTAAAATTTTGCTTGAAGAAGATTAACTTCTTATAAACGCCAGTACCCCTAATGAGCCTTCTTCTTCCCGATTATAGCATAACGTTCTAAGAGTAATGGAGAGCGAATTCGAGCGTCGAAAATCATCTTGGAAAAATATCTCTTTCTGTAAACTGTCCAACAGCGAACCTGCAAACGGTACCAGTCTTATTGAACGAGCTGTACGTTGCTCTCTTCCTCCGGCTTTCTTGTCACGGCGCAAATGAACCCGCAGCACCGTGTCGCCGGCGTGCGCCGCTATCTGCACACGTATGCGAACAAAAGGATTCGCCTGACATTCGAGCTTTTTGCCGAGGAGCACGTCCTCGACGATGATTTTCTCAGGTTTTCTTCGCGCGAGCCAGGCCTGCCAGTCGTCACGGTGAATTACGTTGAAGAGCTCCTGGTGAATTTTGATCGCAGCCAAAGACGCTCGAGACCTCGGTGCTCCCTTGGCGACGCTCGTCCCGCCGGAAACGATTTCTTCGTCGAATCGTCCGTCGTCGAATCGTCCGTCGTCGATCGACCAAAAGCAGAGCGTCTAGGTTTCCCTCGCGACACGTACCTCGGCTGCGAGTGACAAACGCGTTTCAAAGCTCAGACGGTGTCGAAATTCACAGCAGTTTCTCGTCTCTTTGTTCCGCGCGATTCCACGAAGATCGAACGTGAAACGGTGAAAAGCCTCTCGACGAGGTGGCGACCGTCGACGAACTAACTGCGTACTTTCATCGAGGCGTCGGCTCTATCGCGGACAGTCTCGAGGAAGGTCTTCGAACTTCTTCGAAGCGAAATGCAGCGGAAATGCGAGATACCAGTCGAGACGCGGACGAAGACATCGATTCGAACCATGACTCTAGCACAGTTCTTCCAAAAGTTTACAAAGTATAAATATCGAATCTCTGTTAGCAACTGCAAACTTCGCGCGCGAGTTAATTTTACCGACTATCAAATGAAAAATATATGGGCGCCTGTTTCCTCGCGTTAAGACGAGATATTAATTAATTTTTCCCTTTAAGTCTGATTTTCGAGTATTCGCTCCTTTTCTTTTTTCTTTTTTTCTTTTTTCTTTCTTTTTTCTTTTTTCTTTCTTTTTTTCTCTTTTTTCTTTCTTTTTTTTTTTTTTTGTTTGCTTTGTTTCGAATATCTTTATGAAATCTGTGCAAAATTTTCGAAATATATAGTACGTGTCACAATAGCCAGTCCATCGTAAGTTTTCGTGACACGGTGTTCTACGTATATTATTATAAAAGATTTCATTATGTCTTTTCGAGTCGCGAAAGTGTATCGGTGCGGTGTAGAAGTTATAACTTGCTGAATTATGAAGTGGACAAAATGGTACTTGTAAGCAAATGTAACTACTTGATTAAATCCAAATTCTCAAGATCTTCACTTACACCGCTACGCGATTTTCAATCCATCGCATAAGGATCTACGCCGTAACGCCGTAACGCGATAGCATCGCAATGCAGACAATACGACATAGGAAGATGGTAATTTTCCTCGCAAAATATATCAATCCGGTGTTTGCATCGGGGAAAGACGGCAAACGGACGTCTCAATTAAGGTATTATTCCGTAGCCAAGGAATCAAGGACGGAGGAGCTCGCGGAATTGTAAGACGATCCCCCGTTTGGCGAGAGAGGGACGACGCGGTGTGTGTCGATGGAGCTCGAACGAAGAAAATTCTCGAATAACTTTGGAAATCCGTGGAGTTCGAAGCGTCGCCACGGAACACGCCGGACTCATTACCATCCATCGTATTTCAACAGAGATTTTTTTCCCCGTCGTCGACGTTTCCGTGCCGTGAACGAACGGCGAGAATTAAGGTACGCCTTTCATCGCAATACTGCGAACGCGGCACGAACGAGATTAGAGCGGCCTCGGGGCGTATCTCGTCTTTCGAATTAGCGCGAAACTCATCTCGCTTGTATCCGTCGGAAACGAGTGGAACCGACCGACCAGCGAAAGGAAAGAACGAATCGTTGGGACGAATGGGGCGAATGGGGCGAATGGGGCGAATGGGGCGAATGGGGCGAATGGGGCGAATTGGGCGAATTGGGCCCAACCGTCAACGTGAATTATTAAAAGTTTCCTGTTTTTCGTTATCCACGAGATCTCTTATCGGTCTAAAGACTAATCAGGAATCAATGAATAGAGCTCGTATATTCTGTTGTTACGGCGAATTTAGGACTCTACCGCACTTTAGATGTGAATTACGGATTCGTCGATATCGAAAGGCGTTGACGACGAATCTTCATTTTGAAGATAGAACGTTAGATTGAAATCAAAGTGACCGACGAACAAAGCGGCCTCGGTCTCTGCATCTGATGAATCGAATGGATAGTGTGGAGTGGTTATGAAAAAAAATCTTCTAAACTTGCCCGCTAACAAGCAAATAACCGTTTAAGATTCTCCTGCAACGGCTAAATATCTATTAACTCGTATTCCAAGAGTCACACGCGATAATGAACGAGCGATATTTTAAAAACTAGTGAGACGAATTCGACTTGAACACTGACCATGTAAAATATTCGAACTTTCGTCATTCGCTATTCGCTATGGATAAATAAATAGTCATCGATGCGTACCTTAAAGTACTATCTTATGGTAATAAAACTTTCATCCATTGTCGTGACAAATCGTCATGAAAGAAGGAAACAATTATCATTCCGATGTTCCAGTCCCGGGGACAGCAACGTGGTAAAATAGATGGAAAGAGGAGCGGCAAAAGGAGGAACAGCATCGAACAATGCCGTTTAATTTTCGAAAAAATGTCCGCGCTATGCAAGTTATGAGCGGCCCCCATCCTACCCTGGATGACGGAGAATTTATCAAACGAGATTGTCGAGTCGAAACTCTACGCGCGTATTCTGCTCGCAAGACGGTGAAAAGAGGGGGGAAGGGAAAGAAGGGGATGGTGGAAAATAGAGACGAAGGTGATCGTAGAGAAACGGACAACGAGAAGGGAGGAATGCTCTCGGCCGCAAACAATGGAATTCTACTTGGTGAAAAATTTTCCAGCGTGTCGCTGCGCTCGGTGATCCTGTCTCAAATTACACCTCCCGACCCGACACCCCTTGGCCCCCTTGGCATCCCGCGCCCCGTCCGTGGTTCCCGGTGTTCCCGTCATATTTCGTAATATCGCGGAATCTCGAGATGGTGGGCCAGTCGCCGAGCTGGCAGGATACCACCGGTGGTTCGGTAAATCGTTTTCGAATGGAAAGGAAAACCGGTTACACCGGTGGAAAAGGAGCGGGAAATGAAAGACGCTCCTCTATCTAGCCAGGCCGAGTGAAATGTAACGTCGAATGACGAAGCGAAGTAGGAAATAGAGCGGGTGGCCTCGAACAGCACGGAGAACACCGTAGAAAAATCATGAGTTACGGATTGAGAAAACAGTCGGACGGATGGAGTAATAATGGCGCGTTATCGCGAAGATAACGAGTTCCGACGTTCCAGGTTTAACACGTTTTAACACGTTTTAACACGTTTTAACACGAGTTTTCTATCAATGATAACACTTGTGACTAATCTGGACGTAAATTTATGGATTCTATCGGTATATAACAACTCCTGTCTACGTTTGCGACTTGAACAATTGTAAAATGTGAAGATGAATCTATCGTGTGTTTGGTAACGAGTAACTCGTATTGCTTTATTATTATATATTATTACATATTTTAATTTCTTTCTCGGAAGTCTTTCTTACTTCGAGATTCGTTATCGCGTTCCGTTTCTATACCATTTCGAAGCGTTACTTGGAATATTTCCGATCGTTGACTATAATCTCTGAACCGAGAAGATTCTATTTGATTTTATTCTTATGAATGATCTTATCTCGTATTATCTTGTGAAACGATCTGATTATAACAGACGTGATCGATATACGAAAGGGGAACACAAATTTCAGGCAGTCGTATCAAAATTTCAGACAGTTACGATAAAAGTATATCGTATTAATAAATACGTGATGAGACACAGCGCAGGAAACGAAACACGATTTTTAGCAGATATTTCGTTTCAATCCATTATGGTTATACGATTTTATCCTAATATTTATTAGGTTGTTTCATCAGATTATGTGTAAACCAATAAGAGAAGCTAACAAACAAACGCCGAATACAAGAACTCGAATCATTGATTATTCATCGAGCATTCTTAAGACATTGAGAGAACTAACCGAATAAATCGCGATTACAGTCTCGATCGAAACCAGTGGAATAAGAAGGAGCAGCAATTGTATAAAAGCCGTGGAGGATATGAAGTTCCTGCGGCATCGATTTCTCGTCGCGGAGAAAACGGAAAGGAGAAAACGCGGTTCTCGGAAGGTTCGGTAAGAAGCGGGAGACGAGAAGCAAAAAGCTGATGTAAGAAAGAGTATGTTGGAAGAGGTACGCCTGGCTGAGGAACAATGCGGCCACGCTACGGGGGAGTGAACATTTCCACGGATTCGCGGCTAGGAACACGCGTCGAAGAGACTTCTTTTGTTCCGACTGGCAAACGTACCGAAGGCCCGGAGAGATCGGCCATTTGCCAAACGAGATCGAAGATTTGCGCCGTTTCGCTGGTTCGTCGGTTATTATCGTCAACGCGTACAGATGACGACGGAGGAAAAAGGACAACGAAATGAGGCGCCAGTGGTTTTCTTCGACGTGGAGGACGATCGCGATCTTTCCTTTTCCACGGGGAAACCCGAAACCAAGAAAACGTATATTATGAACAAGGCAACAGCGACATCTTTTCTTGCTGGTTAATCGCCACCAGCCAATGTACAGCAACAAGCAGCGTTTCTATGCATTTATGCGAAATTTAGCACATAATGGACACAACGTACGAAAATATAAAAAAATATCGAATTGCATTTTCTTTCTTCTATTAGAAGAATGCTTAGAACGGATTCGATACGTTGATTCTTAACGATTCAGACAAAACGTGATGCTCAACTTTCTTTCTTTCTTTCCTTATCGAAGGAACAATTACTCTCGATACGAGCGACTATCGACATCGTTTTTGACTTAACCAGCGAGTGAATCGTCATGCATGTATTTAACGAGTAGAGAGTAAAATTGTAAACCGTATTATCGAGTCGACGTCTCGCCAATTCGTTTAATCGCGAATGCGCGAGTAAAGACGAAATCAGCGAAGATCCGATGCTCGTTGGGATGTGCATAAATCGAATTACCATGGAAACGCTAGCCTGGAAAAGGGTTCCGTCCTAGTCCCTGATATCTGCCACCAATTATCGCATCCCTCGTTCTCGGTAGCAATTAACATACCTCTTTGTTGTCTTTCCCAAAATTACCGGAATTTGAGGAGGACGAAGATGGTAGGGGAGCAACGCGACAGAGGAACAACGAAGCCGAATTCACGACAATTTGTGCCACACGCATCGAGAGTCAAACTCCCTTCAACGCTTTCCGTGACTCCACAGCATCCCCCCACCCCCGCCCCTTAAGATTCCTCCAATTGAATCGACGCGGTAACCGGTGTAACGCCAACAATATCATCCTCTGGCTGGTTCCAACCGCATCCTCTTTCTCTCATCTCTCTTACTCTCATCTTCGTCATCGTCTTCCTTGTCGTCGTCGTCGTCGTAGTCGTCGTCGTCGTCGTCGTCGTCGTCGTCGTAGTCGTCGTCGTCGTCGTAGTCGTCGTCGTAGTCGTCGTCGTCGTCGTCGTAGTCGTCGTCGTAGTCGTTGTCGTCGTCGTCGTAGTCGTCGTCGTAGTCGTCGTCGTCGTAGTCGTCGTCGTCGTCGTCGTCGTCGTCGTAGTCGTCGTCGTCGTCGTCGTCGTGGCTTACACAATTCCGTGTGCCGCGTGGAGCCAATTACAACGTAAGAAACGTTAACTTAGTTTGTCAAGCAGTTAACACGGGAGAGCTCCTTCCAGGGACGAGGGTGCTTGCGCGCCGATAGCGCCGCCACCAGCTGAAGAGATAACTAGTTTGAGCCCGAGCCAACCCTGTTCCATCTCCTATGTGTTCGCCACCCACGCAGGTATCCGACACTTTCCCTTTCTTACTTCGTTTCTTTCGTTGAAACATACACGATCATCGATCTATAAAATATTCGGACCGATTGTTAATTTTACGAATGACCCTCCTTTCCTTCTATTTAGAATTCAAGGGGGACTCCCCTTTCGTTGCAACTAATCGTATATTATGTTCGATCGTAGTTACGAAAGAAGCAATTAAAAGCATTTAAAGTAATAATCGTTCGAAAATTACACGGTGCAATTCGTTTCGATTCTCTTTGTCGTCCGAATCGTGTCTCTTCGATATTTAGCATAGGAAGATAGAAGAGACGTCTGTATACGCTTGCGTAGCCACGAAGCCGAGTCCGCGTAGCTGCGTTCGAGGAGTCGACGGAGTGCTTCGGCAGCCTGAAATTCCAGGACCGGCTGTTCAGGTTCCAACAGTTCGGCGCGAAACCGAACCTCGCCGCACGCGTATCTCGGATATTTGAGTGCGTGTGTGTGCCACGGCAGTTAGGAATTCCGCATGCACGAACGTCGGGGAAAGAGAGGGGCGAGGGGCGAGGGGGAGGCGGCGGCGGCGGCGGCGGCGGCGGCGGCGACGGCGGCGGGGCTGAGAGAGGAGCACGATTATTGCTCGTCAAGTTCGAGATCGAGTGCAGTAACCGGGGACTACTAGGCAAGACGTTTAGGATCATTATTTATCCTCGTGCGGAATAATTTCGCGGCGCTACAGCCTGCCTCCCGTCCGACGGAAGTTCGTTGACCTATCGGAATTCCTGACATCTGCCGTCAACGGGCATTTTCATTAGCGCTGTTAATTAAAGGAGACGCGAGTTCTGTGTCTCTTGTCCCCGGCAGCGAATATTTTCGCGCTGGCCGGCCCATTAAAGCGGGCTCGCGTTCTCCGGCAAAAATTCAATACGCGCGGTATTTCCACGCGTTTATAAATTTCTCATTATTTCCGATTCGTCTTCCGTTCGAACGACGTCGATGAAAATATCGTCCGCGAAAACGAGAAAACACAGCCAGAGACACGGTTAAGATATATTAACGCGAATTTTCATTACGCTATTACAACAACGCCGTATCTCGTCGAAGATGCAACAGCTAAAAGATATACCCAGGAATCCCGTATTATCTGGTCACTCGGTTGGCGACACGCCAATAAAACCGTCGTAAACCGTAAGCTGCGGAAACGAAGCACGCGAATTGCTAACGGACTACGACTATCGACTACGATTCGCAAAATTCCGTTCTATCTTGGTTTCTATTCAAACCAACCAATCTTCCATTCTCAATTAATATCGTCGCCTTCGAAAATCGTTCAAATCACGTTGGTAATGGCGAATCAGGGAATATGTACCCTTAGCAGGCTCGGCGCAGCTATTCGAGAAAGAATCCAAGTTGAATTTGAATCGACGAAGCTTCAAGCAGCGAGAGAAACGAGAAGGCGAGGGCAATTCCACGCGGCAGCCAATTACGACGTTTCAAGGAATTGCGTTTTGCCGCGAGTTACGAGCTCTTCTCGGTGGCGCGTCGACCGGGGACGGGGCTGCTCCGGGAGGTGGAAGACGTGGCTCGAGCGACGGAATGATCTCGGTCGCAAACTTATTCGAGTTATAACAGTCGCGAGCCACCTTGGGCATCGTAGCTTGGGGGGGGGGGGGAGAGGGGAAGGACTCGGGGCGCGGCACAGATTCCCCCAGCTCGTGACACGGGAGTTGCCGCGTTACACGGGATGCCTTAAAGTGCACAGGGACTACGAAACACCGAGCGAGTTTCCCCGGTGTCGTGTTACGCCGACATACCTTCGACGTATCACCACCACCTTTTGAGCACGCACCTGCACTAACTAGCGAATCTGCTTTCAATTAGCTATGCCGGTGATACGGGTTACGCCGTGCCGCATCGTGTCGCACCGTGTCGCACCGTGCCGCGCCGGGCCACGTCGACGATCGTAATGCCCTCGCTCGCTTCCTAATGAACTGCAGCCTGTTTCCTCTAGTCGTTCGCTGTTTTACGCGTCTCCTGAGTTTCGACCGACGCCGTTCAAACATTCATCGAATTAAAAGCGAATTGCTTCGCCGATTACGATTCTTGCGTGCCGGATTACTTCCATTTACTACAACTACCAATCCGTTTTCATTGCGACATCAATACCGCACGAAAAGCGAGAAAATGACTAGGCAAATGAATATCATTCATTCTTATCGATTATTCCTGATAAATCTGTACGAGATTGTCTGTAAAGTTTCTTCCGTTTTATAATGAAATAATGGATGCACAACACTTTTACTGTTATATTGCTTCATTGCACTACGTATGATCCTAATAATAACAGAAATAGAATAAAATGGTTCATACATAATTCAACAAAATAATACGAAAAAGAAAATACTGTGCATCTATTATTTGCTTATAAAACGAAAGACAGCTTTTTGGACGACCTAATAGAAACTACTACGTGTTTCCATCGGATGGATAACGGCGCTATCGAGAGAGCATTATCCGCAGATGTTTTTCTAAGAACTTTTTTCGGCAATTACGTCGGCGATCTCGGATGAGTCAGCTCGTACTGGGTATTATCGTGAAAAAGTCGTCCAAAGAGCGTACAAGAGGAGAATAAAAATGTTGTGCAAGAGTAGACCTCGTTGATTTATTTTAACAAGATTCAATGCAATCGTAAAAACAGTCGTGAACCGATTATTGGCTAGAGGTCCGGTCTCGCATCTACGAACGAAGTTGAACGTATGGCTATTCTGCTCGCGCTCTCGTCTTAACTATCTTCTCGCCTTTACATAATACACGTTTCGAACGCGAATGAAACCTTTCAACCGAAGAATGCTTCTGAAAATGCTACCTAGGAGATCGATCGGCCAACGTGTCGTCAATGACTTCTAGCTAGCTGTTCAATCTGCTGTCTTCAAATTGACGAAAATATGATCGGTCAAGCGATTAATCGAATATCCGAGAATCTAGTGTATTATTTGGTTGTTTTGGCGCGTTCGTAGATTTGATGATTCAGAACACGCACCCGTCGAAACCATAAACTTAATCGTTATAGTCGATCAATCGACTCGATAAACGACAAACGAAGAAAACGCTTCGAAAGAAGAAGGTGAAAAAAGAAAAAAAAAAAAAAACGAGAAACAGCATCGAGAACGAGCAATGCGATGACAGTAATTTTCTAAGAAAATACCGAGAAACCGCGGCAGAGTATGATACACGCGTGCAAATACTTTTTTATCGATGCATTTATATTCATAGCCCGTGAGGTTTCTTGTAGTCTGGAAAGAGAAGGGGTCGGGGGTCGAGGGTCGGGGGTGAGGCGATAGCGAAGATGAGAGACAGTGAAACAAAAGCAAGTCTCGAAGAGAAGAGAAGAGAAGAGAGAGAGAGAGACAGAGAGAGAGAGAGAGAGAGAGAGAGAGAGAGAGAGAGAGAGAGAGAGAGAGGGAGAGGAAGAGACAGAGAGAGAGAGAGGGAGAGGAAGAGGGAGAGCGAGAGGGAGAGCGAGAGCGAGAGAAAGGATAGACGCAGAGCTAACAAAGTCCGAGTAGCGAAGGGATGGTCAGGGGTTGGTGGCGGCGGTGTGGCGATGGTGGAAGGAGACGAACGAAGTCGTGCTAAGCAACTTAGATTAGTTGAATCGACTGGCCTCTGCTGGCGAACCGCCAGGCCAAATTGTCAAGAGAATTGCTCTCCAAGTCTTGCCGCTACACCGCGCGCCGCCATTCCTCACCATCGTTTTCTTCCCCCTTTTCTGCCGATGTGCTCTCTCGTGCGCGGTAAAACAAAACGAGTAACCGTGAAAGCCCGTCGTCGTTCGCCGTAGACCCCGAAGAAACTCGACCAAATAAATATCCCGTCGCTGTTCCCCGATAAATACAATTTCTACATATTTTTGTCAATTTCTATCTTATCTGTACGACGAATCACTTGAAACTGCCATTACATAGCACTTTTATGTCCCCGGTCACTTTGATTCGCAAACTCGATACCGAATACGCGAACGAATAAATTCGAAACGGCAACGAAATCGATCGGTTAATCCGATTCCGATCCTCGCCGAATTCCGCGATTCGAAAAGTTGGATACGATAAACGATCAAAATGGTCCCTGGCGTGTCCTGCATCTACGGTGAAAATAATTGTTCGAGGACGTTCCAAGTTGACCGAGAGTACGTGTTACCGCACGTCGGGGGCGGTTTTTTTCTCGATCCTTTCCTATTTCCTACGCGGCCGATCGAACCTGTATAGCTGCTGGTGGCACGCGGTCTCGTTTTATTGGATTCCGTGCAAGGGCGGCGCCGTTTTTCCAGGCTACCGGCCGATGGAGAAGCAGTCGCGTCCTCATCTATCATCTGCCTGCACCGGCGCCCAAGTCATTTAACAAACGTCTCCGTCAGATTCCATATTGCGGGCTACGCGGCGGCCGTTTTCCTTCTTTTCGAACCGTTCGATCGTTCGAACCGCTTCCCCCGTCCCTTTCCTCCGCCGCCCTATATAGTCACTATCATCGAATCCCGGCTGTCGCGGATTTTCATTCTCTCTTGTGACTTTCCGCCAGTTACTACGTGCGTAGAAAAGAGACGATGCCTGGCCATGACCGCGTAATATCCTACGTTCCAACGATTCCCTCGCGGTATTACGTCATCGCACGACCAGATAGTATAGCAAGGATTTCGTTAAGTACAGATTCCCATAAATCGCTATGGATTTACGTATCCGCTCTGTACAAGCGCCAAGTCGGAAAAGTAGACGCCGCTTGACTCGTAATCGGTTACTTGTAAAATTGTATCACCGTTCGAGCCTCTCAGAAAATAAAATAATCCATCCGTTGCCAATTTCTCAGTCTCGTTACTTTCACAAAAGTTCATTTATTCCAACAAGACGACGACACAACTGACAAGATTAAAATTCTAAGATCAAAAAGACAATGTTCGCGACTTTTCATTTTTCTCGACATTTCAATTTATGGAGTCGATCGATGTGACTTTCGGAACAACCTATTCAACGATATTATTATTATTCTTATTACTTTTTTTTTTTTATTATTCTCCGGCACGAAGTAAATATCGAACATCGATTTAATAAATTCCGTTTCTGCTTCTAATCGAACGTTTTCCAGGAATCAGCGTCGAACCGTTTCGCCTCTAATTTTCCAGGATCTTTGTTTCCTACCTCTAACGTATACCACCTATCGTTCGCCCCCTTGTCCGTGCTACGATCGTTCATCCGTTGGACAAAAAATGGCAAGGGCACAAACTTCCCAGTAACAAACAGCAAGGGACTCCTGTAATTTCCCGCGGCCCGATATCTTTATTACCCGGCTGGGGATAAATCAACGGTTATCGCGGTCGGCGAGGCGACATTTACACCAAAAATCAAGATGGAAACTCTTCTGGAGGATAGGCAACGCGAAAATTACTCCAGCCTGATAAATGCCCGGCCGGCGGCGAGTGATCGATAACAAAAACTACTCGACAAGCTGTTAATCCGAAGGACGATTCTCGTATCTCGTCGCGCTAACAAATCACGACACGCCCCCTTCCCCCCTTACCGCCCTCCTTTTGTCCGTTATTCGCCAGCAACGACAATGTAGATATTGTACGGCGATCGTGTCACGGGACGAAGCTTTCGGCGAAAGCGAATTGCGGCTTTGTCGCGAAACTCAAATCCTTACAATAATTGGGAGAAACGGAGTTCGGCGTTGGCTCGCTCGAAACTCCACGCTGCCTTCGTTCGCCGAACGTACACTTCAGAAATTGTGCCACTCTAATCCGACGTGAAACCAATGTGAATACACGCGTACGTACCATATCCTTCTACCAGAAGCACCCCGCGCGTCTTCGCGATCCTCCACGAGTATGCGATTTTTCGAACGAAACGCAACCAAGTGCAGTTTGCTGTAGCGATATTCATTTTCCGACTGTTAAATTCGGAGACGAGCAGGGAAACGCGACCCTTCGCGTTTGACGCATTTGCAAATCCCATTAACGTCCTCGAAAAGGAAAAGGGATCGCGGAAGCTTCTCCTTATCTCCGGCCGGTCTGTCCCGTTGTCAATTACCCGGATCTTGTAACGACCGACAGACAGAGCAGGGAGGAGGAGGAGTTTACGTCGCAATTGGAATCGCGTTTCCAGCGGGGACACAAATTTTCCGAAGGAGCAGCAGAAGCACCCTTGTCAACGCGAGAAATTGAATCTCCTCGCGGAAATCACGTTCGAGAGAAAATATGTATAAAAGAAGAGCGAACGACGGCCGTCCCGCTAAAAATGTCCGAAATCTATCTTGTCGGCGAGCCATCCTGCAGCGATATTAAACATGATTTAGCACGCACCAGTGGATTCTGCTATTCAACCCTCCCCCCCCACCCCACCCCCACCACTCCGCCCTATATCGAAACCCGTTTCCATTGACACTTCGACTTTATCAAGGCGCAACTGTTACCCCAGTCATATTTTCCGACCGTTTATCACCGAACTCGCTGAAACTCTACGTATCGTTGTATCGTTTCTCGAGAGAGAGAGAGAGAGAGAGAGAGAATCGAACGGCGATACGAGACGCGTTTCATCCGGACAACTCCGAAGGAGGCCCGTTCTTGTAGCAAATGTCTGAAAAGAAAAAAAAGAAAAGAAAAAAAAAAGAAAAGAAAAAAAGAAAACGGTCAAACGTTCCCCACGATGCATTTTCCCAAAAACCTCCTCCCGTTTCCGCTGGCTTTCTCTCAGCGAGTCATCGACAAATGCATTGGCGCCGTGGTTTCGACCAGTTGCCAGCAGGAAACTGATACGAAACGTCCAAGACCGATGGACGCTGTCTCGAACTGGTTTATCGCCGCTCGAAATCCTTATCTGCCCGGACGGTAATCTCGGGGAATCCCTTTTGCGCGTTGTTATCTCGTATCGAGACCGCAGCATGTTCTACAAGGGGGACGAAGAACGGATGCAACGCCAACGGAAACGGAAACGACGCCACCGCAACTTTTTAACCGTGCTCGATAAATCTGCTTCCTTTCCTCCGTCCATCTCTTTCTTCCATCTCTTTCTTCCATCTCTATCTCTGTCCGATCCCCTCTCGTCCTTCGTGTACACGCCACGATTCTTTCTCTTCTCGCGAGATCCTATTTCGTTATTGTTTCTCTCTGTTCTTCGTCGTTCTCCAGAGACGACCACCGGTAGGTAGTCCCTTCCCTCTTGGCATTGTCTCAGCAACGCCGGTCAAGGGTTTTGCGCTATCGATTGGCACGGAAATTCAATAAGCCACGATGAACTACGACGAGCCACGTCTAAATAAAGAGAGCCCCCGTGGACTGCGTCCGATCTCACTACTTCCGACCACACCGGCCGAATGTCTAGCTGCTGGCTAATTTATTCCTAATTTCTTGTTATTCCCAAGTTGTTGAAGTTAAGATCGAAAGATCGATGATATATATTCGAGAAATGATAAACACGATCATACGAACGATAGTAACGAGCATCGTATTATTTGTCGCTCGAAAAAAAAAAAAAAAAAAAAAAAGAATGATTTTCTATAGATAGTGAAAAAGGAAGAATCCTTTGTTCTTTTATCTTTTATCTTTTATCTTTTGTCACGCGATGTTACGTGATGTTATTTCGCAGGTTTTTCTCTTACGTATGATTGAATAATACGCTGATACTATCAGCGAAACGTTGCAGGCGTCTAAATCCGAACTGGAATGTTTTTGAAATAATTAATTCGCAGGAACCGAATAATATTCTCAAATTGAAATTTAGCCGCGATTATCCGCAAAGGTCCGTTACGCGGGATATTAACACGACTTTCCCGCAAACAAGAAAAATCTTCCCTCGAAGGAAGAGACTCGTCGCGGCGTCTTTGTTTTCGTTTTAAGCGTCACCGAAAGACTTATTAAATTATTTTAGCCGCCACTCTGTTTCGCCTGCGGCTTTTTCCGACGACTCGCTTTCGCGCCTTACTTCCCGCTTATTCGATCTTTCTTGTCTCATCCTTTTGCGTCGCAACCGTCGCAAACGTCGCGTTCGCTGTCCCACAAACCAGATTCGCTTTTTCCCCTCTGTCCGCCTAGCCCTGTGCTTTCCACCGGTGTTCCACCGGTGCGCTTCTGTCCCTGTGCTTTCTTCGTTTTATAATAATCCCGGATACCCGTTAAATTCTATTTCGACTTTATTTTCGTTATTTATTCTATATATATATATATATATATATATGTATAAAACGGGCCGACATTATACACGCTTCTTCCGGCTGTCACGGATTTTCACGTTTCCAACGTTATTCGCACTTTTTCGCCGCGTTTCTTTCGCCGATACATTCCCCTTTTTCATCCAGTTTCAAGGAATCTGTCTGGTACAAAGAAACCCTAGCCCGGTTAGTTACCATTTCCCTCTATCCCGTTCGCGATAGAAATGCACGATTTAGAAGGTTAAGTTAAGCGATTAAAGAACACGAATTTACGACAGGGAACGAGAGTCGTTTGCGCCGAGCTTTCTCGTAGTTTTTTCCCTAGCGGCTGGCGGCCAAATCTGCGCAGTAAAACGCAGACGTAGATCGTGCAATTTCCACGCGAACTGGCCGCGATAAAAACCGCTCGCCCTGCTCGAAATCACATTTCAACGATCCGCCACTACGGAATCGATATTTCCATCCGAAATTAAGGGATGTTCGGTGGATAGGCCGATTCGGACTGCCTGATGAAAATACTTTCGATGCATTCGAAAGCTCCGCCCATATGAGGTGGTGATTTTCCAGTGGTCGAAATATTCGCGAAAGTAGCCACTCGGCGAATATTCCCTGTAAATCGACGAATCGCGCGGCATCGCGATCTGCAAAGTCAGATTTGTTGCCAATAGGGGTAAGCTGATTTCGCTGTTTGGATGCCGTACGCGAGTTTTCGCTCCATCTTTCTATTCCATCCTCCCGCCGCCGCCTTTTTTTCGTAGCAACCGGAACCGCGTATCTTGCTACGGTCGATCCAGTTGCTCGTATTTCCAACGAATTGGAATTACGGTGACAGGGTTGAGAATTACGATCGCGACGATTCGACGACGCGTGCGAGATTCAGTTTCGACCCTTCGAGTAGTAAACCCGCCTCGATCGTTACACGTTTACACGCTCGTGGATCCCTCGAAGAAAGGGAGACACGAAATTAATGGATCCTTTATGGGCTACTCGATGATACCTCGATGACCCCTTAATGCGGTCGTTTATCTTTCGTCGCGATTGTTCTCGTGTACAATCGACGATTAAAGAGGCCGTACGTATTACGACGGAAAGAAACTCTGTGTGTGTGTGTGTGTGTGTGGAAATACGACCGAAGAATTGAAATGGCAAGATTGTTGTTGTTGCGTCTTTTGTCAGGGAGAAGATCCTCGGAGTAAGTTGCATTTCTCATCGAGCGAATTTATCATTGTAAAAGAAAAAGGGACAAAGAAGAGAGACGGAGAGAGAGAATATTTCTGTATGCGATTGAAACTAAATCGAATCATCGTGCAACGGCGCAGGACGGTTTTTTGCATAATTCATGTCGCCAGAGAAAAATCTTATTGCGGTTCGGAATGGGTGTAGAGTACTTGGTGCGGCCGGGAGTTTTTCTTTTAAATTATTCAGCGTCAGGTGGCGAGTATTGCGAAACAATCCTTTTATAAAAGTCATTTGCGAGACTGTATCCAACAAACAAAGAACCTCTCGAGCTGTACAGTTCGTTGGTTTTGACGTATTTCCGCCGAGTTTTCTCGAACGAACGTGTCTTCGGATTGTTGCGTCGCTTTTCAGCGAACGTTTCAATACGATTTACCGAGCGTCGAGCACCCGCCCTTCGCAATCCCTATTTCCATAAATAATGATAAATTAAAAGATACAATGCGCGTGGCATTGGCAAACAGTGCCGACCGTGGATTGCGATTGAACGTATTGAACGAGCCCCTTTATTATAATCGTTCGTTTCTCGAAAAAGTATTTAAATGCTGTTCATCGCGGTTCCCGTTGTAAGCCGCTACGTAAATTTAGCGAATCCATTGTATCGGAAAAATTGTTATGTTCGAAAGCCAGATTTCTGAAAGCTTTAACATTATTGTACCGGGCAGAACATTTTAATTACGTAAAACGTTTCCCAATTGTTTCTATAGCTGCATACCTACGAACGTATTATGCTACCGCGACCGTATTAACGAAATTCAACGTAAAATGGAAGAGGGTACCGGGTATTATCAGACAATTACATAACACGAATATACGTACGTATATAATGTATACGCATAATACGTCGATTTAAAAACCGTTCGACAATAATCGATTATAATCGCGGTGTAGTTTTTAATTACAGAGCGAATACAGCGAATAGAGATCTCTGTTTTAGAGGAGTCTGTGTTCTTCTACTAGCTCCAAGTCGAACGCCTCCGTGTCCCTTTCTCCCGACCATTCTGACCCGTGGCCCGCAATTCCACAGCTGACGTTTAATTAAGTCGACGGGGCGGCGGCGATTCGTCGGGTGTCCCGAGGCGGTCGACAAAGCCGGATAACGGAAGAAAGAAACGGAGAAAAGCCGGCCAACCGCGGCTAAGAACGGTAAGCTGCGAGAATCGCGGGTATCTAATGCTTCTGGAAATTAATTACCGCTCGCGTCAATCCTGGCGTTAATAGCGCCACTAAGTGCCAACGACAAACGGCTATCGTGCTATTTCTCGCGGCGAAAACTCGCGATTCGGTCGTTTCACCGACGATTGCCGAGCCCCTAACCCCCCAAATCGTCCGTTCTGTTGTAATCCGTCTACGAATAATTCCAGTTTCTTGGCAAATTTTAAGGGCTTGTTAGCAACGCATGAAAACGTAACAACGGTCTCTGCTGATGATTTTCGAACGTATCATCGTACGTAAAATGTATTCGCGCGTGTGCTGCCCTCTTTCGATTTTAGAAATACAAATCACGGAAATCGTTGGATACAGGTTGGATCGTACGCTGGCTGGATGGTTTTCTCGTCTTCTCATGTCGTTAACTAAAATTCGTCGACGTCTCCTTCCCAGTCTCGCCTTTGTATTTCTCCGTTGATCTCCTATCAACGTTCTGTTTTTGCCATCAATTTATCGAATGCTATTCCAAAATGATGACTCGCGCAAAACAACGACGACTCAAAAAATTGTTAAAGGAGAAACACAGACTGGACATCCGGGCAGAACTCGATCGTCGGTGAAGAAGAATTAATTAGCTGGCGCAACCACAGATCTATTAATTCCAACTACGTCAACGAACGTTTCTCTTGAAGAAACCATTCAAAGAACGAGGATCTAGGTCTCGTCTGTACGATATTTTCACCAGAATATACAGAAAAGTTGTTAATAGCAAAGCACAAAATACCGAACTAACGCCTATATAGTTAACAATAATCCGCTAACGTATGATCTAATTACAACAAGCGTAAATAGGATCTAATAATTTCAATTATATAATTAGATTTGGGCAAAATTTCAAGAAAAAATCCATAGCGTATCTTCGAAACAACACGTTTGCCGCATACCAGAGAGCATCAAGTAAACGCGTAACTGGTGCTCGGCCATTAGCCCGTCGCCACGATGATTTCGAGGAACGGGTTAGTTGGGGAAGCGTGCACGTTTGGCCCCGCGCAATTACCGGCACGCGAGATCGCCGATGATTTCGATCTGCTATTAGCGGCGACAACAGGGCACAGCCCGATGGTCGTCGACGGTTTTTCTGACGCGCCAACTTCGCGTAGCGGTTTCATCGATCCGGGGGCGACCGCAGAGGGGGACCGGATATTCTTTGCAGGTTCATCCCAGAGCCACAAACCAGACCGCGCGCGCCTTCTCGATCCTTTCGGTTCGCGTCCTCGGTCCTTTCGGCCCTTAGCCGTGGTCAGAACTGCGGTTGCGAACCGTGCACCCGGCAATCCACCAAATCACGGACGGAGCTTTGCTCGCCCTCGGGAAAGAACCGACGGATTATTGGCGCATCGGGAGTAGCCGGCTAAGCCGATTTGCCGATACTCCCGCATCTCCGATACCTTCTCCGCCATCCCTTTTGCCAAAGTGGCACAAAGCGTTCTCGAGCACGCCACCGTTTACCAGAAAGATCTCCTTCTTTTTTCTCGCCTTTTCCTCTCGCCTTTTCCTCTCGCCTTTTCCTCTCGCTTCGAGGAAGGGCGACACACACCATTCTAACTGAGACTGAGACGAAGAAACCGCGAGAACGTGGGAAAAGGTTCTTGGGAATTAAGCGCGGTGACGCGTGAAAAATTAAGATTTCTTAGCAAACGGATATCGATCTGGTACACACTGGATGTTTCCCGATTGAAATATGTATACCGGGATATAGAGAGAGCGGAGAGAGAGCGGAGAGAGAGAGAGAGAGAGAGAGAGAGAGAGAGGAGAAGAAGAAGAAGAAGAAGAAGAGCGGAACCGAACGGATCGGTGAACTGGAATTTATCGAGCAACAGCTTCGAGTCGACAACTTGCCCGCTATTGTTCCCAGCCGCGACAGTGCATCGGGACGAGAGCCAGCCACGGTTAATCGAATCGTTGCAGGAAAAAATATACGCGGGGATCGCCGGCAATTGCCGCGTTGTCCCATTATCGAGGCAGCAGATTATCGAGATTGAAATTCTTGCGGCACAGAGGAATAAACACGGCGATCCTTCGACTGTCGCTTCTTGTCAGGCCAATCGACCGCGATGTTACCGTCTCACGAAGCGAAAAATCCCAGGACTCTTGGATGGAGGTGTGTAGCTTCGGGCAACGGGTGTCCTCCTATACGGGTGTCGTTGGAAACGGGCGCGCGTCGCGGCAGAGTAAGCCGATTTTATGGGGTTTTTCCACGGGGAATACCCTGTCGTCCACCCCTCTTCTCGGACCCCGGCCGCTTGAACCGGCCCCGCTGACACCCTGGAAACTCGACTGTGTATCCCGGCCAGCCAACGGCACCTCGTCACCGTCTTACGCTCCATGAAACATCGAATTTTATCCGCCACTTCGTTGCACTTTAAAATCCGAACGCTGGTTTAAATTTAATTTCGTTTCGCGCGAGCCGGCATCGAAGGATCCCGCCGGTCCACTCGTAATTCTAGACACGCCAGTCGACCGTGTGTATCCGTTTGTCGCGCGAGATTATTGCCTGGCTCTCTTTTTCTTCTTCTTTTTCTTTTTCTTTTTCTTTCTCTTTCTCTTTTTCTTTCTCTTTTTCTTTCACTTTTACTCCAGTTCATCCCGCTAGTCCATTCCGCCTGCCTCGTTTCGTACCTCGTTCGTCGCTTTACCTTCTTCGTATAAAGAGACTAGGTGTATGACGGCACGTATAAAGAAACGTAAAAGAAGAGAGGCTGAGGTGGTTTTTGTTTCTTTAAAAACAGAGCAGAGTGCAGAGTGGACCATCCAAAGAATTTGAGGAACGAAAGGGTTCGGGGATTGGAGCCGCTTCGAGGGATTGCACGATTCTCGAGCTGCTAAAAGGAATACACGAGCAGCAAGTACGAGAAACCTGGACGAGATGGATTTTACTTTCCATTCTCGCTTCAAAGTGCTTCCCCCGATTAACATTTTTTTTCTCCTCGCACACTTCTCCGTTGACTACTACCGATCGAACGGATGAATCAACTCGACAGCTCCAAGATTAATTCGATTGCTCCAAGATTAATAAAGCGCCAAGATCGCGCACACGTAATGAGTCAGACGGAACAGAGGCAATCGCGGAGACGCGGTTTTAACGCGAAAAACCGATTGGTTCGGTGTTTGTGAAAACGAACGAGCAGATAGAATCGAACGATCCAGGTTGATAAGCGAAATCGTCGCGGCCCGAACCGTGGAATATCAAATCTATAACGGCGCCCGATTGAAACTACAAAAGGAGGAGGAGTGTATCGTTGAAAATCGAGTTTTCGGCTTTACGTTAATCTCCGGTAGCGTACAAAAAAAAAAAAAAAAAAAAAAGAAAAAAAAAGGAGCGGCGACGGAACGCGAACCGGTAATTTCGTGCCAGGGGAATCATTTTGAGCGGCGCTTTCGCCAACTTCGTTAACCCTTTCCGCTCTGCGGACTCGCGCGTTATTCTTTTTCGTTTCGCGCCGCAACGTTTAAATCAATTCCCGCGGTGTATTTTCCTCGGTTGCTTTGTAACAGCGGCGGCACGCTACGCCGAATTAACAGAAGAACGATAAATCAAGGCCGTTTTCGTACAAAGATAATTACACCAACGGCGACAAAACGAACATATAATGACCATTGAGGGAGGAACGCGGTTCCAGTTATAACGAACAAAGCATTGGCGCGGGAGGGGGCGGGGGTGGGGGGGTGGGAAACGTCGATTCAACGAAGCAACGATTTCGAACAGAACGCGCGCCACTTAATCGAAGTAATCGGTCGACCTCCATCGGTCGAGGATCCATAAAGAAGACCCCGATGGACCGAAAGGAAAAGGACCAAGAAGGAGAAAAAAGAGGAGGAAGAGGAAGAGGAAGGGGAAGAGGAAAGTGAAATCCGGCGTTAGTCGACCGTGATAAGACCTCTAACTTCGTTTCCGAAGTGAGAAGGCAAAGTTCGCGTCTGGCAAGGTCTTAGCCCGGGCTGCGACTCGGCGAGTCGCAAAAGAAAAAATCGAGGTGGTCCGCTGGATGCAGGCAAGTTTCTCTATGGGTTCCCCGAGTTTCGACGGACGAGAATTTTATCGGCATGGATCTCGATGCGAGACATAACCGTGAAAGAGGAAAGAAGAAAGGAATAGGAAGGAAAGACGAAGGATGGAATATCAGCTGTGAACAAACAACTGTTGTGGTCGTTCGTGCTTGGTCTTCTTCGAACACTTGCACGTCCATGCACGAGAAAGGCCAGAAAGAACGTCGAAGAGAACGTAGGTTTTCAAGCGTGTTCGCGGAGGAGATTCGTCAACGAGAGTCGTAAATTCGCGTCTCGATTGGTATTATTATCGACGCTACGAATCAGTCGATTCCCTGCTTCGATTACGACCATAGGGATGATATTTCGAACGAATCTGATACCGTGTTTTATCATACTTAGAGACAACTATAGCTATACATTTTACGAACATCACGAGGAGGTTGATGAAAAGATCGTGTGTGCGGACACCGCTAAACGCCTTATTACGGCAGGCAATCGTAACAAAGACCAATTTTTGACACGGCGGTAACGACGGCTCCTCGGGGATTTATCGCTGGTCCGAGTGAATGTGCCAAGGAAATCGTGGACAAGGAAATCGTGGACAAGGAAATCGTGGACAAGGAAATGTGCGATAACGAGCGTGTGTAATGACCGAGTCGCGGTAGGAAACAACAGACGTCTTTTGAGGAGACGGTCGGTCATTGTCGGTCATTCTCCTGTTTAGCCAAATCAGTTGTTAATAATCAATGAATAATTCCCTTAGATAATTGTAACTGCGACGTGACATTCATCCTTCAAGTTTGGAACGCATCTGTCTCGAACGACAGATATCCCCGGCGTTGTCGCGTGGATGGAATGTTCTTAATAATTTCTATCGCACCGTTTGAGACCGAGTATCGAGAACCGGTAAACTCGGAGGTTCACGCGACGAACAATGTTTTTGCGTGACAGCGTTTAGAGAGAAGACGCTACTCGAACGAGCTTCCGGTTGCCGACGAAACTGACCTATTTCTCGTTTCGCGTTGCTGATTATCGCAGTTTAATCGTTCGAATGTCTGGGGGATCGACGTAATGCGTCGCGTCCGAAGTTTCATCATTCAAAGTCCGTAAATACGTTTTTCTTCCGAGGTAGAATATCGCAGTTTAGCGTCTGAGATTACGTTCAAACATACAAAAAGAAGAATAATCGCGCAAAACACAAGGAAATCCATAAAAATTACTTTTCTCTTTTTGCTCCTTTAACAGAAGTAACTTTTTTCTATTATAGTATAGAGCAACCCTCCAACTTGTAACACGAACTTCTCTTATAGTTCACGAAGCAAAGTTCAACGCGACACAATCACATTTTCTGTCGGTACATTTCTAAATTGGAGGGATCCGCTCCTGAATCCATTTTTGGCAAAGCTATCTATGAAGATCGCAGGATCATGCCTACTACAATGACCAACTTTGCACAAAGTTACGTGGTAATCTTTCTACGCGAAAGTCTACGCGACACCCATTTCCTCGTCTCTGCCGAGAAATTTCAGACGAAGAAAGTCTTGCACGATGGAGGCTTTAGAATTCTGCTTAGGAAAAATCTTCAAGGTTTTAACGGACAAGCGTGATTCGAAAATTGGGAGGAAAAGTTGATGTTTCGTCGGAAAGTGTCAAGGTTTTTAAAGTTTCGGAGACGAGTATTATAATAAGTATTAGGAAATGCGCGTGGATGACGAAAACATGAAGCGAACTAGGAATCGTAGGGCGAAGATAATTGTGGCTGAAGAACGGGAAACGAGTGCACGTGCGTTTCGATCTTCGAACATATATCATTTGTCGGAACAACAATTGCCGGGAAGCAGCCGGGAAGCAGCCGGGAAGCAGCCGGGAAGCAGCCGGGAAGCCGTCGGGAAGCCGTCGGGAAGCCGTCGGGAAGACACATCCATTGTAATCGTAGTCTTATACGCTATTGAGCGAGAAATATAGCTGCAAAGTAGAATATAGCGCGCGCCATTAGAGTCGATCGGCAAACAGAGTCGAATACCTAAATCTGGTGACCAAGATCACGCAGAACTCGCAAATAGCGGACTTGCGCGGCGTAACGTTGCGATTCGGCATCGCCGAGGTCGTTGCGGTTGCCTGTAGATCCTCCGATCGGGGGAAACGGGAACGCGGTTCTGTATCGGCGACGGAATTGGTCCAACGTGAACAGCGATTTGACCCGTTTTAACCGTGAAACGGTCCCCGAATGCCGCCTCGATCTCAATGCCGAGATCGTGATTGAACAACACGAGGGGGACTATACTCGCGGACGATGGCGATTTTCCAGCCGTACGAATAAAATAAAACAATAATTCGCAGCACGTACGATCGCGCAAAGATTCGCGCGAACCACTACCAGCTCGTTGTTCTGCAAAGACAATGGAGAGATCCGGCCAAAGTTTTTTACCTGAAAGCAAGTAAAATTCCGAGGCTCGTTAACAAAAACCCGATGAACCCGGCAAAGTTCGTTAACGATGCCAGCGAGAGCCTGTACGCGCACGAGTACGACAAGTACGTAAACTCTGAAAGGCGTTGCACAAAGCACAGCTCGCAGAAAATAATGCCTTAGGAGCGGCGAGGAGAAATGATTTCCGGCGGAGCGACGAGAGACAAATTTAATTCGCCGCAATTATGCAGACCGTCGGGCCTGCCCCTTTAGCCCTTCTAACTCCTTTTCCGCCCGTTCGACAAACAAACGGGAAAAAGATGCTCGTTCTGCCTTCCCCATTTCCTTCTTCTCCGTCGTTGCTCTTCCGTTTGCCCGGCAAAACGAGGGAAATCGACTCGATATACCGAAGTCGCGGTGGTCTCTCGTGCCCCCGGGGATAAACGCGCGACTGGTTTTTCCCTTTTACCAGAAAACTGCTCGATCTGTAGGGAGGGACGTCGAGCAGCCGGAGAAATCGTACCCAGGAGTGCGAACTTAATTGCACCCGGGTCATACTCTCGCTCACGTTCTTCCACTGTCTCGTTAGTTCCTTCTTAAACTCGGATTAGCTCGCGTCCCCCTTTGCTCACCGTGTCTCCTCTGACCCGTCGTCGCGTGTCCCTCGCTTTTCGGCGACCCGATTAAAAATCGTTTCGCCCGCGAATTAAACGGCGTTGAAACTCCTGAAACTAACTGGTGTTGTTACGTTCTCGTCTCCTTTTATCACGGCGATTTTTCGTTTTATTCGTTCAACTATCAGGAAATCGTTGTCAGAGTTACGAAATGTCAACGGTTACGAAATTGGACGAGTAATACGCTACAAACAGTTTTGCGACATTAATTCTCAACTGTCAACTATCCTCGGCTGATGAAAATGATTAAAATATAAATTGGACACAGAATCGAGCAGTTCTCTTATCGACACTTTGAACAAAGGAACCATTCTGATCACCTCGAGCATTGAATTTTTACAAAGGAGAATAAAAGAACACGAGATAGTTTATGCTATATAAAGCGAATGATACGTGCGATCGCACACTGGTCCGAGTTTTTGCGAGTAGCCAACCAGAGTATCCGGCAAAGGTTCGATGCTTAACAAGGGATAATCTCGTTAAGGACCGCAGAACTAGCTTGTGTGTTTTACAAGTTAGGAATTACGTTGATTAGTAGCAAAGTCGAACGTCCAACTAGCGTGAACGAGCGTTTCGCCACTTGAATCTCGATCTCTGGATCGTATACCAATGTACACACAAACGTAGACCAATTCCTCTTGCATCGTTCCTCTATCTTTCTCTTCTGTCGTACCTTTCTACGAACGGTTCCTTTTTGCACAGATACTTTTGCTCATCATTTTCGCTCTATAATCGTATCGTTAGATTACGCTCAACGAAAAAAGAGCGAAACGAAAAAAGATAACAACGAAAGCTGGCAAAAATGAATTTCCTTTCGGTTTTTCTACCTTGACGAAACTGTTGAATTTTGGGGAATTCTCGGTGTTCCGATGTTTCGCAAATACGTAACATCTTTCGGGTTTAATGGAGAAGTTACCAAAGCTAGGTTTCTCGCGCGTTGGAAGAAGAATTCGTAACATTCTGGCAGTCTCCCAAGCCGAAAACTTGTAGGAAGAGCAGCGACGACACCAGCTCGATCTAGACTTAGCATAGTTCCAAGTCCTCCGAGGTTCGAACTGTTTACTCGGGGCTTCCTGCGAACCGGATTGCTGCTCGTTTTGCAAATAGTCGGCAAAGCTCTCGTTCCCGCGAAGAAAAAAGAAAGTAAGGGAAAATACGGTGAAAATACGGTGAAAATACGATGATATTCCATACGCCAAGTACGTAAGCTGTTCGATTACGAAAATGTCCTAACTCGCTGATCAATTTCTATCGTGTAATTCGTATCTGATTCTTATCTGATTCTTATCTAATTCATATTCTAATTGTACGGTATGCGCAAAGACGTTTCGTAAGAATTCAATTCTACGTGAAAAGGGATAAACATACGGGATAATTAGGAACGTTAAGAATCGCAAACGTCAGCCTGCAAGAGCGCGTCCGATGAACTCACGGCGGTCCGATGGGACAACCGTTTTAAAAGTATTTAAAACACTGCGCGACGTATCGATTATGACGTCTATTTATAGAGGCGGAAGACGTTAGTCTCGCGGCGCAAACTTTAAGGTCGAAAGTTTCGCGATAGTGGCCGGGGTGGATCGTAGACTCGACAAACGGAGCCGGAAGGAGAAACAAATGGCGCCGTGAATCTCGTCGCCGCCCTTCTTTTCCTCTAATTCCTTTTTTCGCGCCACATGTTCCACCAGTCCATCTTAAAACGATTTCCTCCCACGTCTCACACGATTCTTCGTCTTTCCGCCGCTGGTGAATCATCGGCTAATTTTCAAGCGTTAGCAAATTTCATCGAAACTGAGGCGCGAATTGCTCCACTATACGCGCGAGACACGTGTACGTTCTCGCCGTAACATGTTTTAGATAGATCGAGATCAGAAAACGACGGCGAAACGAAACATTCCAGACGTTCCGACATACGAAGAAAGCTTTTTTTTTTTTTTTTCCTCGGCTTAAAGAAACTATGATTTTGTCCCGACACGCCATGTGTTCGGCGACCGTCGACTCGCTCGAACGTCGCGTCTGATTCACGAGGGCCATTAATTTAAAGGAAACGAGACTCTCAACGCGTCACCAGACGGAACAGTGACACGCGCGCGGATGTGCACACTCGACCGCTTAATAAGCTCGTTGCTTCTCGAAGAAACATCCCCATGGGTGCTGGAAAAAGAGAACGAGCGAGTGCGTGTCCGACGATCGTGACGATAAAAAGGCGCGTTTAGGACCGCGTTAATCCTTCGAGAATTATGCGAGACGAATTCCGCGTGGGAGAAAGGGCTCTCAGCTCTTTGCTTCTAATCGAAAAGAAAAGTTTCAAGTTTGCTGCGCTTTTTACCCTTTAAAATCAATTTTACGTTATACAAGCTATCGTGAAATAACAGCTACATATTTTAAGTTAAATAAATTTCGTCCAGTATCGAAATAACGTTCACCGAAAAGGACAGGACACAATCCATCCAGCCTGCTCGATTCGGTGTGAATCGAATCAAATCCTTTGACTATCGCTGTATCTACGCTACTCGTTCTTCTTAATTCCCGACGGAAGGGTAGTTTTCAATCAAGAAATACTCGCTTAGCGGGTTAATCGGTCTGACTCGATGGCAATTAGTTCCGAACGTCGTCTGTCGAGTCCCAAAAGCCAGCAGACGCGACTCGACACGGCGCGAAGCGACTAGACGACGAGACGACGAGAGGACGAGACGACGAGACGACGAGACGACGAGACGACGAGACGACGAGACGACGTGACGATGTGACGACGAGACGACCAGACGAAGAGGTGGGAAACGTATTTCGGGTCGCAGATCGAATCGTTGCGAACGCACCTTTAGCCGGATAAGTTGGTTCGTCGGCCGGTTTTGCTGTCGCGGCGGTGGATATCGGGGTGGCGGGACCTCGAAGTCGCTTTACCAGTCAGGAAATTACACGTCCTTCCGTGCTATAAGTTCACGAAGCGAGGGGTTGCGCGGCTTGTGTCTTGGCTGTGCCGAGAACGCGTGGGTCGCGCGCGTTTACCATCTTGCTCGTATCCTTTCATTGCGCCCCGGGTCGGTATTAATTGCTATTCGTGTCTTCGACGCGTAATTAATTGTCGAAATTTGTCATGCACCGGTGTAATCGCTGCTGGGTTGCCTCGAAATTTCCTCCAGAACGAGAAATCGCGTTCCGGAAGGAACGTTTTATCTTGCTCACGCGAGCCAACCGGTACACCTCGAGCATATTTTACGTTTCCCCTTGCGTCGACTACTAAATCCGGTACATCTTTCGCCTTCAAACCTGCTCGAAATTGATATCGAGTGGCGTTCGCAAACTGCTCTAGTTCGAAACGACATTTCCACCACCCTTTTTAGTTATCTTATGTCCGAATGATTCACGAAGAATTAATATTGCTTCTCTTGCCTCGTTTCCTTTCAAACAGAAGAGGGAAATTCTCCATTAATAAGAAGTTACTCAATAACGTCGCATCTGTACACGTTCCACCGGCAATTTCTCAAACAACTGAAACAGACAGCGACATTTTTCTTGCTCTTTGGTTTTAATATAGCGTGTCTATAGCGCGTATCGTAGCCATGACCGCTAATTATTACTCACGTGTGAAATGTTCGCGGCCGAAGCGTCGTCACACCGTATACGGCTGAAAAGGACAAAGTTTGCCGCGGCGCGGCCTATTCACAGACTTATTAACAATGGCCGATCCGCGTGGAAAATCGAGCGCGCAATGGAAGCGCGAGAAGAAAGTTGTTCGGCGGGTGTCTCGGCGGGTGTCTCGGCGGGTGTCTCGGCGGGTGTCTCGGCAGGAAATGGCAACGCGAGCCAGGTAACGAGTAGTATTGGGATTTTCCTTGGCAAGTTATTCGGAAAGAAGTAACTGTTGGCTGCCTCCGGTGACATTGTCGCGTCGGGGGATCTTGCACAGGAAACTCTGCGGGTCTCGCGTTCGCTCTCGTCGAGATTAATTATTCCGGAAGCAAAGAGCTACGTCGCCGGTGCTGCCGGTGCTGCCGGTGCTGCCGGTGCCGCCGGTACCGCCACCGCGCGTACTTCCCCAACTTCTCAGGGTTCGTACTACCATCGAGCCTGTACCTGGCAACGCGTAAACGACGACGTGTTTCGCATGCTTCGTCGCAGTATCGTGCTGTGGTGGTTCTTAACGTTTCTTCGAATAGAATGTTAACAGTCTCGAACGGATACGGAACATAGCAGATATGAAATTAGCGTTGGGAAAAATTTCGCCGCGATAAATGTGGCACTGCGAAGCGGTGTACGGTCTTTAAGAGTGCGTACCTCTTACGAGGGATGAGGAATTTTTCATTTTACTACACGCGTTCTCCCGGTCGACATCCGGTAGCGTAAAGCACGAAATGAATTTCGACGCGGTAACCTGCAAACGTGGCGTCGTAAAGTATGAAATTACGTCTGTACTCTGACTTCAACCCCTTGACACTGTGATATATATATATATACACACGTCTCGCAACGGTTATTCGACTCGGAGGACTCGAACGCGTAACGAGGTTATAAAGATATTCGAGGAAATCAAATTTAACATTTGTTCTACGCCGAGTTACCGCGGTTCACAACCTCTTGCCCGAATTAAAGGGTTAATCGATCGCGCGACGATGACCTGGTCGTGCTGCCAATTGTCGTTCACACGATTTTATCCGGGAAATCGGGTTCGCCATTATAGCGTCGGTGTCATCTCGCGTTCTCCTTTCCATTATTGATAAAGCGAATTAAAATGTCGATCGTAACAATCCGACTCGGGGAACGGATAGACGCGGAAATCAGATCAACGTTTCATCTTTCTATGTAACTACTGATTTCGCATCGTTAACAAGTATTTCCTGTTTATGCAATCGAGGATGGAACG